>CM018680.1:14497607-14861394 GCA_009363875.1 Mikania micrantha
GGTAATCATCTAAATTCAACAACTTAGGAGCTTTGTTTGAGTTCCCTGTCTCATTCTCTGTCAACAAGAGAGTCTGAATGCGATGGTTTTGGTTAGCCATGAGAGCTAAATCCTCCATTTGATCAGAAGTAATAAGATTCAACACTTAGAAAAATTTCAGAAGTGACTGGCGAATGACTTATATTTGGGCGAATGTCGGGGGCCGAATGAGTAGAAACTGGCGAATGAAAAGCTGAGTATGACAACAGACGAATGAGTGAGTCGAATGACCTATTCTGCGAATGGCAGATCGAATGAGGTCTTTCGCCGAATGAGTATTGAGAATGAGGCTTATTCGGCGAATGTGAATGGCGAAGGAGCTATTCGCCGAATGAGAATGGCGAGGGAGCTATTCGCCGAATGAGAACTATTCGGCGAATGAGGGGCTATTCGGCAAATCTTATTCGGCCGTCAGAGTCATTCGGCGATCTGGGGTTTTTGACAACGAAAATCGTGATATCTTGCAATTTTGACCAGATCTAACCACCAAATTTTGTACAGAACTTCAAGACATGATAATAAACCAATTGGGAAGGAATTAGATCAAACAAACCACAAAAACACTTGATATTTCAATGAAATAGTGACTTGGGAAGCAAGAAAAATAGGGTTTTTGGAAGTTACGAAAATCAGGGTTTTGGGAATCTCAGATCTGTTGATTTTGAGTGGAAATCGAGTAGAATCAAGAGCCAAATCTCTGATACCACTTTATTGGACCGATTTGGAGCTCGGAAACAATCCGAATCCAATGAAAAACTACTCGACAACCTCAGGGATAGTGCGGAATCCTATTCCAGGGTTTTCCAATCGAAACCAACAGAAACCGTGGTGATCCGAGGCTGTAGAAACGACTTGGAAGCAACGATCGAACACCACGGGTTGAGAATCGAACTTGGATGATCAAGAACCGCTCAAATCTTCAAGGGTTTTGACACTGGAGTGCTAGGGAAGAAGGAGGGCTCTGGAAAGTTGGGTTTGAAATGATTTGAACATCTATATATAGGCTGTAGTCATTCGGCCGAATGAGTGGCCGAAGCAGCTCATTCGGCGAATGACTAAGCTCGAATGAGCAGACATTCGAATGAGTCATTCGGCGAATGACTCATTCTGAACTCAAACATTCGCTATAACCTTCATTCGCCGAATGACTTCATTCTAGAGTCATTCGGCCGAATGAGTACACTTCATACTCAAACAGTTTATAATCAAATCAAACAACTAGATAAACATTAATAGACAATAATCAATAGAAATAAACATTATGAAATAGATATAAAGACAACTTCCATTAATACTTTGAACATTTACATGATAAGAGTTACAAAACTGAACTAGGGACAGTAAACATGCATCAACAAATATCATTAGGAGTCCATTAGATGGGGTTAAGACCAGAAAGCAGCTTTCTTCAGGGGGACTTGCAGACATTCTTGATTTTGCATATGTAAGCTTTTGTGCCCATTCCTACTTTATCTCCCAGGTTGAACCACGTACTGTCACAGAAGCCTTGAAGGAAGAATCTTGGGTCGCCGCCATGCAAGAAGAACTCCTGCAATTCAAGAAGTTAGGTGTCTGGCAACTTGTTGACAAACCAAAAGGTGCAAAAGTAATTGGCACTAGATGGGTTCTTCGTTGCAAGAAAGATGATCATGGGATCATTGTGCGAAATAAGGCACGTCTGGTTGTTCAGGGATTCCGACATATTGAAGGTTTGGATTACAATGAAGTGTTTGCACCGGTTGCTCGACTTGAAGCAATTCGTATTTTCTTGGCTTATGCATCCTTCAAGAAGTTTAAAGTTTATGAAATGGATGTCAAGAGTGCATTCCTTCATGGTGTGATTAGTGAAACAGTGTATGTCAGTCAACCTCCCGGGTTTGACGATCCATTGCATCGAGACCAAGTCTACAAGCTAGACAAGGCTTTATATGGATTGCATCAAGCTCCACGAGCATGGTATGAGACATTATCTACTCACCTTCTAAACAACGGGTTCAGAAGAGGTGTCATTGACTGCACACTGTTCATTCGAGAAAAGGATGGTGACTTACTCTTGGTGCAAGTCTATGTGGACGACATCATTTTCGGTTCCACAAATGATAGTCTGTGCAAGGATTTCGAGAAGGTTATGAAAGAGAAATTTGAGATGAGCTCAATGGGAGAGATGAAATTCTTTCTGGGATTACAGGTGGATCAGTCTGAGGCAGGGATCTTCATTCATCAAACCAAATACGTTGGTGACATACTGAGCCGGTTCAGTATGTCAGATGCAAAACCTGCTGGTACCCCGCTGGCTGTTAATCACGGAATTACGCCAGATGAAAAGGGGGAGTTAATCGATGCCACTCTGTACCGAGGAATGATTGGTTCTCTGATGAATCTAACTGCTTCTCGTCCAGACATCATGTTCGCCACATGCTTGTGTGCTCGTTATCAATCTAAGCCAAGAGTGTCACATCTGATTGCTGTAAAGCGGATTATGCGTTATCTGAAGGGTACACCGGATCTTGGCTTATGGTACCCTAATGATGATAACTTTGACCTTACTGCATACAGTGATTCAAATTATGGTGGATGCAAAAGAGATTACAAGTCAACATCTGCGGGATGTCAGTTCTTTGGAACCAGATTAGTTACCTGGCAGTGCAAGAAGCAGACGTCGGTGTCTACTTCAACCTGTGAAGCTGAATACATTGCTGCTGCTAGTTGTTGTTCTCAGATCATCTGGATTCAATAGCAACTCAGGGACTATGGGTTACATTTTTCTAACACTCCTATATATGTTGATAATACTGCTGCCATAGCTGTCACTAAGAATCCGGTCCAGCACTCGAAAACAAAACACATCGACATTAAATATCACTTTATACGTGATTGTTTTGAAAAGAAATTAATCGATGTTGTTAAAATTCACACTGATCACCAGAAAGCCGATCCCTTTACAAAAGCTTTTGATAAATCCAGATTCTTATATATGTTATCGGCTAATGGTGTTTTACAAAAGGATGAAGTCCACCCTTCATCTGAATCTCACAAATGATCATCACCTTTATTAGATAGTTTTTTATTAATTTATTTCTTTATTTCATTTAGTTTTCTTGTTTATTTCTTTATATTAATCAAAAACTCAAAAAGATTTTATGTTTTAGGTTTTTAGGAGGAGATAGTAGCTAATTTGAAAAACCAAAAACATTTGAAAAATTCAAAAATACAAAAACAGTTGAAAAAGTAAAAATTGAGATGGTCTTTCTTTAAAAAAGTGATACATTAATCTATCATGTCATAGAAGCTGAGGTGAATGTGTAAGCTAAAACACAAGAGAATTATGATGTGATGTATTGATTGGCCGACTTTACAAAATGAATAAACAATTTGTGATAACTTAGAAAGTCTGATTTGTGGGATCTGTTTTATAAAACCACTTAAGTGAGAAATAGTTTTTGACTCAAATCAAGCATACACCGGTCATCATAGAATCAAATGAGGTTTCAAACAAAAACAAGCTGGTATTAAGCTTGAAGAAAAACAAAAACAAGCTGGTATTAAGCTTGAAGAAAAATAAAAGCAAGCTGGTATTAAGCTTGAGAAATACATAAACAAAATAAGTTCGATTTCATATACGTGCCATATTGCTGGGACGAACCTAACTGAAGCCGTCCATTTGGATAGAAAAAGAAAAATACAAAAAGATAATAAACTTGGAATCTTATTGAATTTATGATGACTGGTATTAAGATATGCAGAATTGAGTTATAAACTGATTTTGATCTTTAATGGTAAAATGAAATAGGCAACTCAATCAGAAAACATGAGTGATCATAAAGCTTGTTTAGAAGTTATGTATTGTCTGGTTTAAGATTGGACAAATATATCAGTAATCGTATCATAAGACAAATGTGTCTGAAGTGAAACATTCAGTGACGCTAATTTGATGTGATTAGGTGTATGTGTTAGTTTCTCAATAGACTTCTCACAAAAACATGTGCTTCTTTGTCTTTAGTTACTAGTTGTACAGTTGTATTTTGTTTCAGAAAATTACAAAAAGATTTTATATTTTCTATTTCAGTTTAGGTGATCATTTGTAAGTTCAGATGTCTGTCTTATCTGAATCCTGAACCAACCAGACTTAACTTCATAAATGGCATATCCTTTTCTAACCATTATGTAAAATCATTGAAATTGTCTTGCGTTTTGTGGGTGAAAATCTTCATTCGTCCGAATGAAGTGTGAGAATTACTTATTTGACCGAATGACTTCATTCGGCGAATGATTTCATTCGGCCAATGAGTCATTCGATTGAATCACTCATGGCAGAATCACTTCATTCGGCGAATGACTTGTGTCGAATGACCCATTTGCTGGTTTCATTCGGCGAATGACTGTATCACTTGAATCTCATTCGACGAATGTCTTTGGTGAGAATGAGCTCATTAGCTGTTTTCATCCGGCGAATGACTCGCCCTATATAAACTTTCAATCGGCCAACTACCCTCATTCTCCCATTTCTCTTTCGGCTGATACTGTGTGCGACTCATTCGCCCGAATCACTCTCTCTCCTCAACTCACCTATTTTTCATCAACATTCTTGATCTAGAAACTGATAGATCTTACTCTTATTGTCTCAGGTACATGGGGATCAAGTGTAGTCGATTTTTAGCCGTGAAATCATCAAAAACAAGATCGATTCAAGAATTTTTAGGGTTTTAGAATCGCCCTTTCAATAAATCATTAATTTGAACTTGAAATGACTTGAACCATGTTTTAAAGTTGCTAGTCGGTGGATTCTGAACATGGATATATAATTTTTATGGACTGATTTGAGTTTTTGTAAACTGGAGTGTGAATCTCAAACGTCAGCCGAATGACGCCATTCTGCGACTGACTCATTCGGCGAATAAAGTTCATTCGGCGAATGACTTCACTCGAAGCATGACTCATTCGGCAAATGACTTCATTCGAAGCATGACTCATTCGGCGAATGAATCTCATTCGGAGTATGACTCATTTGACAGAATGATTCATTCGGTCAACATACTCATTCGACTAAGGGTCATTCGGTCAAATCAATTACATTCGGCCAAATGATTTGCTTGGAGTTTGTTCTGATTTGACTCTATTGTTTAACTGAAATGTTCTGACATGTATATTTCTCTGATTTTCAGTATGGCTGGATACAAATCAGTGACAAAGAACAACATCTGTGCACATTTGGATCTCACTACACCAAATGCCAAACATTACACCGAGATTATCACTTTCCTCAGGCGCTCGAGGATCTTTACTGCCATATCCACTTTGCATATGCCATATCATTCGCATCAACAGGATTTCTGGGCTTCTGCAGACATAGATTGTGAGGTTGAACCTCCCGTTATTAGAGGAAAGGTGCTTGGCAATGATGTGGTTATTTCTGTTGAACACATCAGGAGAGTTTGTGGTTTCCAGGATTCACCTTATCAGTCTTATTTATTGGATCGTTATTTATTTTGTGGCTGTTTTATGAGCTGCAAGTATGAGGGCGACCTAGGAGCAGAGATCCTAAAAAAAGCTTACATGTCTCCGCAGTTCAAGTATCCTGCTCATGTGCTGATTCACTATCTTGGATCTCGGAGAGGTGGATTTGACGATATGCGAGAGACTATACAGTGTGCTTTTGTTGCACTTGTGCTGAATCTGCCATTCAACTTCTTTGAGATGATCTTCACTCATATGAAGGAGAATGTGGCTTTTAAAGGAGACAAGAAGTTCTTGATGTATCCGAGGTTCTTGCAGCAGTTGATAGACGCACAGTTGCCTGATTTGCCAAAGATCAACGCGGACATCATTAAGCTAGAGCACATGAATGACCTCACTCTCAACAGGGTGATGTCATACATAGGCAAGGAAAAGAAGCCTGCTGTTCGATCTTTGTTTGGTCATCTTTCTCGACCTGATTACATAGTCCCTGTTGGTCGGAGATGGAGGCACAATGATTCTGATTCAGATATGGAGGACATAGTTGTGCCTGATGATGGTGGTGAGGATGATGCTGGTGCAGGTGGTAGTGGTGCTGGTGTTAGTGGTGCTGGTGAGAGCTCAGTGGCTATGAGCACTGCAGCTGTTAGTTCTGTTATGGTGAGTGCTGGTATGGGTGACCTAACCACTATTGCTGATATTAGCCTAGTTGAGGCTGTTGGTGTGACTGCTGGTGCTGGTGTGAGTACTTCTGTGGCAGATGATGAGGATGTGGATGTTGATTCACTGTTGGAGCTGGACTTCATGACTACTACTACCTCCACAGTGACTACTCCTTTTGATACGACCGGCACCACATCTGCTGCTGATAGAGATGAGTCAGAAGACTCAAGTGATGATGAGGGTGAAGTGGGTGCTGATGAAGCTGATAGTTCTGATTCAGAGGATACACCTGATGATGAGTTCGAGAGTATATGGGTTAGTGGCAGATTGGTGAAGAGGAAGAGGAAGAGGAGTGAAGCTGAGATGGAGGAGATTACTGATCCTTCATTCATACCTGAGTTTGATATTTCATCTCCTCCCCGTTCATCTGTTCCAGCTACTGCAGCCGTTTATGTTGCTGCAGTTCAGACTTCTTCATCGCCAGCCGACAGGAGGAAGAGATCGAGGTTCCTCTTTCAGAGGAGGTCAGAAATGGCGATAGTTGCTACAACTACTGTTACATCAGTAGCAGCTGTCTCAGTTTCTTCACTGACCAGGTCAAGGGCTATTCCTATTCGTACTACTGTGGCCCCTTTGACCACCTCTATTGCCCAGGCTCCCATATTCACTGTTGCTTCTGCTGGTCCCTCCGTATCACGAGCTGACACGTTCATACCTACTGTTTCAGTTGTGGATCAGTTGAGCACTCTGAACAGTATGGTACTGAGATTGATGGAGAGGAACATGGAGCAGGAAAGGAAGAGCAGGGAACAGGATCTGGTTATCGCTCAACTTACTCAGAGGATAACAGATCAGGATGCACTGCTGCTTAAAGCTGCAGATCAACGAGCAGATCTCAAAGCTAGATCAGCTCAGCAAGAAGAGCAGTTGCTGAATTACATTGATGAACATCATCAGTTGGCATTGACTGTCACTAATTTCAGTGACCGGATCCTGTCTCTAGAGACTGAGAATGCTAGGCTAGCTGATCAGCTTGATAGTCTCAAGGATAGCACTCCCAGGATCGAAGGCACTGTTGCTCACTCCGATGATTCAAATTCTGATAAAGAAAAGGAAGAGGAAGAGAAAGAAGAGGAAGAAGAATCTGATGAGGAGAAAGTGGATTATGAAGACACTGATAAAGATGAGTCAGACAGAGATGATCAGGATGGATCAGGGAGCGGATCTTCTATTTCGTCGAGTTTAGATGATGATGAGGATGATGATCAAGATCCTCCCCCTCCTGAGATCCGGTCTAAGTCAATGCATGATAAGAAGAAGGCTCCTCCTCCATCTCCTCCCAAACAGACAGAAGAGCCAGCTGCTACTGAGGAAGTCCAAGCTGTGCCTTTGAGACGTCAACTGGATGAGACTCTTACTATGATTCTTGATGCTCAAGGCATCATACAGCACTCAGTTAGCTATGACAAAGAGGAGGGAGAGATCATACATTGCTTATCAAAGGTGCAAATTGCAGAGTTATTCAGGCTAAATCCAGATGAGGTTATCACTGATGATACCTCTGTTCCTGTGGATGATGAGCCTACTCCAGAGATCTTTGATGATGTAGATGAAGTCATCCTGGAGGATATCACTGATGAAGAATACCCGAAGTATACATCAGCTGAGGATGAGCTGCCAACTTTCACTGATCAGTTTGATCAAGCCACTGAAGATCTGCTGATCCGATACTTAGAAGAACAAGTTGAGGTTAGCAAAGCCGAAGCTGATGATCAGAAAAGAAGAAAAGAGGAATGGATGGCCTACTGGGAGGTCTTGAAGAAAGAGAGCGCAGTGAAGATGCCAGCTACACACAAGAAAGTCTACAGAACCAAAGGCTACAAGGCTGGAGGTCAAATCTTGAGCTGGGCATACTTTCACGATCTCGGATGCTATGCTGTGAAAAGAGAAAAAGGCATTGACTACTTCAAGCATCCTCATGATTTTAAGACGTTGCCGGGTTTTGAAGTGAATCAGTTAGCACGTCTAAAGATGCTTTATAGTAAAGATTCTGGAATGTCAGCCTGGTTCTCTCGACAAATTCAGTATGAGTACAGGAAGAAATGGGTGAACTTCCAACCACAACAGCCTGAAAGGTACTATCTGCCTGAAATTGATGGTCAGTCAAGGAAGCACAAAGTTCTCCTGAAGTGGCTACCTCCTAGAGTTTTGAAGAAGATTTCGTTAAGGAAAATGCGACAAGACTTTATGGATGGCTTCCGATGGTGGAATTATGATGGACAGACTGGAGAGGCAGTGATTGTTTTGTGTAAAGAGAAGAAGTGGGAAACTGTACGGATTTTTGAGCCAATGTGGTTGACTAACTTGTCCCACAAAGATGTCCTAGCACTTTATCGTCATCAGATTTTCTTTGATGTACAGGACATGGTACAGGCTCTACAGTTCATGAGGGTGATCCATTTCTGCAGTATATTCAAGATTCATGCTGGAGCAGACTGGAAAGCCGTTTCTAAAAAGTATTTCAAGAAAGACACTTCAAAGGAGTGAACTAGGTCCAAGGGAGAGTTTGTAGATACATTATATGTCCATAGTTCAATTTTGTTTTAATCATCATGTAAAGATTCAAGTTATATTAATGGAAGTTGTCTTTATATATTGTTCCTAATGTTTAAGTTTGATTATATGAGTGTTTGATTTGGTTTATTAATATTTGATTATGAGTGTTACACATTCGGGCGAATGACTCTAACGAATGAAGTCATTCGCCGAATGAACAATAGAGAATGACTATATTCAGCGAATGAGCCATTCGCCGAATGACTCATTCGACGAATGACTCATTCGACTGACTTGTCTATTCAACATAGTCATTCGTCGAATGAGCTGCTTCGGCCACTCATTCGGCCGAATGACTACAGTCTATAAATACAAGTTTAAATCATTTCAAACCTAACTTCTTAGAGCCCTCCTTCCCTCCTTCTTCTCAGAGCACCTAGTGTAAAAACCCTAGAAGATTTGAGTGGCCTTTGATCATCCAAGTTCGATTCTCAACCCGTGGTGTTCGATTCTCATTCACACGTCATTCCTACGCACTCAAATCACCACGGTTGCTGTTGGTTTCGTTTGGAAAACCCTGGAATAGGATTCCGCACTATTCCAGAGGCTGTCGAGTAGATAATCGTGAGAATCGGATTGTTTTCGAGCTCCTAATTGGTCCTACAAAACAGACACAGCTTGAGAGCTGAAGTTACACATCCAAAACAAACAACAAATTTTGCATGGTATCTGTCTAGTGTAATTCACTAGAGCATGTGTCCACACAACATACACATCAAGAATTCGTTGAGGAATTCTCAAGTAAGACCCTTTTTCAAGAGTCATATACCATTAGTTGACGCGGGTCAACCGATGGTAACGTAGATGGTATCATAGGTCTAACCAACCTCTAGGGCCGAGGCTGGTACGTTACACGCATACATACAAGAGACAATTACTCGGATGAGTTCCATGGGAACTGATCAACAAGAGCATACAATTAGGTTTGGTAAATGATCACATGGGTGATATTACAGATAGACCACACTAATTAACTAACCCAACAACTATTCCAAGTTTTCAATACAAACAAGTTTTCAAAGTTGGGTCTTGAACGATTTTCAAATGAGTACACATTAAACAATGCTAAATTACAAGAAAGTAATGTAAACTTTGTGATTTACAAATAAAAAAAAATAAAACAAGTTTCCTATATCAGGAGACAAAGCATCCACTTCTTTCTCAAGACATTTCTTTTTCCAAAAACATATGTCGTGTCGTGTCGTGTCGAATAGAAGTATAGAAGTGACGAGATCTGATTTCCATTAAGGACATCCTCGTGGATCACCGAAGGGGTGGTGGGCTGGCGGTTGAGCCTTGGCTCTACGTATGCCCTATATATAAAATACCTTCGATGATTTGGGATGGTGTCAGTAATGAGGTTCAACTTTAATCACTTGTGTAATTCATTCATGTTTTCAACACCATTCACACACCATTTTCAAAACCGTTGTGAATGAAAAGATTTTTCATCAAAGCTTTTACAAAACCTAATATTTTTAAAACTTGCGTGAACTCACCAACCTAGTGTTGATAGATTTTACATGTTCTCAAGTGAAGAACAAGTGAAAGCAAGATGACTTTTAGAGAGATAAATATAGGATCCCTTAGACGAACCTACAACTCCTGCATGAAATCTTACAAGGCCACATAGGCTACAAGATTCAATACTTGCACCTTTACAAGATATTTTGTGAGACAACTGGGATCACGTCCCAGGTGTCCAAGTCAAGTTGTAATAAAATTAAATTATAAAACAGTTGTAATTTAATTTAATTTTATCAATGTATTTTAGCATTCTCATATTATCATGTGCTGTGTAAACAATCTAATCACTGATTCAACCACGCCTCAGGACTATTACGCCTGGCGGGTTTTCGATTCAGCCCATTGGCTCGAGGTGTGATAGTTTGTATCTTCACTAGTTTTTGCTAAAGGTGTTGCAATATATTCTTCATCAATTTATTATTTTTATATTTTCATGTGGCAGATGAATACTTATCAATTCTTATTTAGTAGTTATTTTAATATAGGTTTTAGTAATACTTGTATTAACATTTATTTTCACATTACTTGGATAATTAATATTACTTTCTATAAATATATTGGAAACCAAGTAAAGAAAGTAATATTTTCTTCGTGTTTTAACATTTCTAATTGCCAATCTATTCTATGAATAAATGTACATTTTCATTAAATTTTTATAATACCATTTTAAATTTTCTTCATTATAGTCATTTAACATTTCTTCTTTCAGATAGTCTGTCATAATTTTAAATTTATTATTTATTTTAACAAGTAAAATTAGAAATTTCTTTAGAAACTATATTTCTAAGCTTCCATTGTTCTAATTCTTCTAGTAGATATCATTAATAATTTGTCATATATATTAATAATCTTGTTTATTTTCTTGCATAATAAGATCATAATCAAAGTGTATATTAACCTTTTCTACTTCTATTTGTAGATTAAAGCAGTTCTTTCATATAGATATTCTCCAATTTCTTTTTATTTCAGTTTTAGTATCACTCATTATAATTCTTCATAATTTGTCATATCAGATTTAGTTGGTATGTATGTATTTTTATCATTAAAATTTTCTCTCATATAAAGGTTTATGTATAGAATTAGTAAAATCTATTCATGATATCTTCATGCACTGTGTTCTTCTAAACATATTTTCTTTTACAAAATTTGTACTAAGTTTTCAATAATATTTTATGTTTGATTATCTATTTTTATATTTTTTTGGAGTATTTATTTCTTGTAAATTCTATGATAATGATTGAGTAATTTTATCCATTTTAATCTTTTTGGTGTTCGTATTTTAGCATGCATAGTATTTGCTTTAAATAATATAGTTTCATTTCTAGGAGATGTTAATTTAGTTTTAGGTTCTATAGTTTATAATAAACTCTATATATTACTACTGTAACATTAGTTTTTTCTTTAAATTCTAAATTTCTCATTTTAATAGTTAAAGTTAAAGTATCTAAAATATTTTAATCAAATAATCATATTGAAAAATTAGGATAACATTTAAAATATGATGGGCCATTTACTATATTTGATTCAGCCATAGCTAAAAGTGAATTATTAAAATTTGTGTGTCTAGCATCTCTTAAAATAAGTAATAATGGAGCATCTATACCTAATCTGAACATAGGTTTTATCGCTACTTGAACTAATCCTATATATATGTTGGTCCTTGTTGTTGAGATTTCGCATAATTCGGCAATATTGCGTTATGTCTTCTCGAATATGTTCCTTCTTGTAATATCTTCACATATGTACACTCATTCACATGTATATATACATATTCAATCATGATTATAATAACGTAGTAATTAATGCTAGAATTTATGAAATTACCTGACAGAAATTCACAGAATGTCATAAGTCGGGCTATCCATAGGCGGAAATCTAAACCCTAGGCCATAAGAGAGCAAAACTCCAAAGACGAACTTGAAGCAGAATTGAGGGCGACACTCGAAGAAGAATCAAGAAGATAGAAGCATGGTTGTAAAAATCGGGATTAATCGCTGATCGGACAATTATCTGCTAATTTTTGTCAAATCGGCCAATAAATCGTTAGTCATTCAACGGCGGTCAAAATTGGACCTAATCGGTCAAAAAACGATTGATTTCCGACGATTACGAGAACAAAATGGGAAACAAACCTTCGGTCTACGTTTTGAACAATGATTCCGAGATGGATTGACAAGAATGATGTGAATGAACCAATTCCATACCTCGCCCAAACCCTAATTCTGACAACGGGTGAATTAAACGATCGACGTGGATTGACCGTAGGGCGTAGACGTAGCTAGGCGACCCGGACATATGGCTCATCAATGGGCTTTGTGTCAATCTGTTGGATATTAGATGAGATGGGCTAAGTTCTTTTAAAAAATGAAATAAATAACCTAATGTGAATTAATATGATAAAATCTTAGATTATTTGTAAAACTATGCATAAAGTTTTGTATATATGTGTGTGTGTGTATATAGATATAAAAATTTTAAAATTTATATATAAAATCCCAATCTGATTAATCCCGATTAATCGCTAGTTAGTACATCACCGACCGGCTAGCGATTTCTACAACCATGGACAGAAGGATGAACTTGAAGCAGAATAGAGGACGACACTTGAAGAAGAATCCAAAAGATAGAAGAATGGGATGACAATGGGTAAGCAGGTGGAAAACGATATGCAAATTGTGCAAAAACGGGTCAAGTAACTCCATTACTATTCCCGAGATGAACTTTGTATGTATATAAATATTTAATAAAAAGACCCTCAACATTTATAAACAAATAAATATAAAATAAGCAAATAATATTCATGATTATTAAATTAAACATAACTAGTATACAGGACCCGCGCGTTGCGGCGGGGTCTGATATACTAACGTAAAAAAAAACAACAGAACATGATGTTAAAATCGTGTACAATAAAATGCACGAAAATACCTATACAACATCTATAACGTAAGCTTTGAAACTAAGGGTTGAAGATTAACACTTATTTAATAGTAAAGAATGTGATTACAAAAGACTTAAAAAAAGGCCCTGTGTAAATGTAGAATTTATAAATGATATAAATATTATAAAATTATTAAATGTAAATCGTTTGTGAACTAATTACGATCAAAATGATATAAGCGATACAAATATTCGATAACGTACGGATGCGTTATAGGCATGTAAACAACGCGCAAAATTTCTGTGACCGTTTGGGTTAGAAATTTATATAAACGTTCATGAGGCCATTGCGATCAAATTAATATAATTATGACATTTATCAGATAACCTAATGACGCGTTAAAATCATGTGAACATTAAAAATATGTGAGTAAAGTGAGAGGGGGCTTTAAAAATAAGAGTTCAAAGTTCAGGGTTATAAATGAAAATTTCAAATTAATTGAAAAGTATTGAAATCTATCTTTTGATCTTTAGATGCGGTAGTGAATAGTGATTATGTGAGGGTTTGTATCCTATGAAAACCCGGTATAAGAGAGAAAACCCTTAAACCCTATCTGGTTTATTTTCAAGATTCCAAATCAACGACCCAGATAGGGTTTAAGGGTTTTCTCTCTAAGATCGGGTTTTCACATGATACAAACTCTCTCTCTCACTATATATATATATGTATGTGTGTGTGTGAAATGTTGGGGCCCACCGTTTGTATGATGTGTGTTCATGTGTGTGTAAAAGTGAAATTTCCATTTTGTCCTCAAAGTGAATAGTAATTATGTGTGTGAGGGAATCTTTACAAATTAATATATATATTAATAAAACAAAATAAAAAAATTAAGGGCATCAAGTATAAACCAGCTAATGCTAATCTAAGTTTTCTCCCGAAGTCCTTGAAACAAAACACAAATTCAACTCAAGAACATCGGAACTAGGGTTTTTCTAAACATTTGTCGCAATGCGGAAGGGGAGAAATGTATTTGGTCGGCGTCACCAAGGGAAGAGATCGTCTACGGTGGCCTTGGTTCTTTCAATGCTTCTTATGCTCACAATAGTTCTACTTGTACTTCTTGCTTTAGGGATCTTTTCACTTCCGATCGGATCAGACGACGATTCTTCTTCCTACCTTCGTGATCGGATCACCTTCAAGCGGCAACGATTGCTCGTGTAACCAACTTTTCCTATAACTTTCGTGTGTATTTGTATCTGAGATGTGGATGAAGGTCGATTTAGGACATCTTGACACCTGAATTTAACCTTGGCATTGGCATAGATTGAGGTTTTTTGTTTTCCTGTCACAAAGACAATCGTTGTTTAATCAGTGGTTAGTTTGATCCAAGCGTTAGATAATTACAACTTTATATACTACGAGATATATGCTAAGAGGCTAATTCTTGATCATATATGCGTTACAATGATAATTATGTTTATCTGATAGCCTCTCATTTTGTTCTGTGAATACCTTAAACAACTGTGATTGCTTCAAGATTGTAGTGTTATGCCATTTAGCTAAACTTGATTAGTCTCAAATGCAGTGGTGACATTGATGGTGATGGGATTGGAAACAAAAGAGATCAGTGGACTGAGATTCTCTCTTGGGAGCCCAGAGCTTTTGTTTATCATAATTTTTTGGTGAGTAGCCCTTTCGTGTGTATATGTTTTTTTTTTTTTTTTTTTTACTGGATAGTTTTATGGCTTTTAAGCATGTATATTATATCTAATCATCTTAGCTCTTTATCTCTATGTATTTGTATTTTGCTTGTTTATGCATGCTTGAGTTTGTCTTTTTGTACTTGAGTCTATGATCTTCTGGAAGCAACCTTTCTTTCCCGAGGGATAGAGGTTAAGGTTGGCTTACATCCCACCCACCCAACCCAGATCCTACAAAAAGTCATGTTATGAGTGAGATTTATGGGTATTGTATATTATATCTAAACATGTCCTTGTGTGCTAGTTGAGATTGATACCGTACGTTGTGATTATTTAAGCTTATATCTATATTAATTATAAAAACCATTTGAACAAGTATTTTTATTACATTTTGTTCTCCCTTCTCCCATTTATTCTAAGTAGCAGTGTTCTAAAAATCGGGATTAATCGCTAGTCGGTTAAAAAATCGCTAGCCGGATTAATCGGTCCAAGGGCAAAAAATCGGTCTTGCCCTGGCAAAAAATCGGTCAACAGGCCAATAATTTTA
Organism: Mikania micrantha; assembly: GCA_009363875.1. Classification (NCBI taxonomy): domain Eukaryota; kingdom Viridiplantae; phylum Streptophyta; class Magnoliopsida; order Asterales; family Asteraceae; genus Mikania; species Mikania micrantha. The sequence continues at coordinate 14,513,035 of CM018680.1, forward strand.
TGTATAAGACAAAATTTTCGGTCTAGGCCCAAAGAAATTGTGGTTTTCCTTCTTCCCGGTCTCGGTCGACTCCCAAAATCACGATCGATTGGTCAAAAAGCAGCTGCGCACGATCGGTCTCAGTCGACTATCAAGGATGCTTATGTTAATGTTTGAATTTTTAAGTACTTTGTTTATTATCTTTAAGTTTATTAGAAATATATTTGAATTTTTAAGTATTATATTAATATTGATGTGTGTATTTGTATGTATATATATAAAATTTTGAAAAATTCTATATAAAAATTCCAATCCAGTTAATCCCGATTAATCCATAGTCCCTACTTCGCTGACCGACTAGCGACTAACGATTTTTTCAACCATGCTTAGTAGTGGTTGGAAGTAGAAACATTATACTTAACTTTCGCTCCTTGTTGTAAAACAGTCCAAGGAAGAGTGTGATTACTTAATAAATCTTGCCAAGCCTCATATGGCAAAGTCAACAGTTGTTGATAGCAAGACTGGCCAGAGCAAAGACAGCAGGTTTGTGTTCTTAGTTTGCTTGTCTTTACTTCCAATACAATTGGGGTTGATGTGTACACCATTAAACTTATTTCGCCCATTGACTGATCATCATGGCACAAAATCAGCTGTTTATGACACATATCACCTCCCATTAGAATTAGATTATTTTAATTTGGTTGGGGGAATCCTGCATGTATGTTAATAACGAGTTCATATACATTTTTTAGAGTGCGTACAAGCTCAGGAACATTTTTGAGGAGAGGGAGGGATAAAATCATACGAAATATAGAGAAAAGAATTGCAGATTTCACATTCATCCCTATAGGTACGTTTTATGAATATCACATGGTTTTATATGCTAATTTAAAATATCTTCAATGCATGAACAACATCAGACATGCTAGCTATATTTAGTTTTTATGCCTGTTTGCATTCTTCTAAACTTTTTGTCTTCTATTTTCTGGATATCAAGAGTTCGACAATGCAATAGGCAATATCTGGTTTCTTGAAGTTTAAAAGATGTTGCTTTTGGGAACATAAGTGGATTATACCGACTAATGTATTCTTAAATTAACAGAGCATGGAGAAGGACTACAAATTCTCCATTATGAAGAAGGTCAAAAGTATGAGCCTCATTTTGATTACTTTCTTGATGAGTTCAACACTAAAAATGGAGGTCAACGAATAGCTACGGTTCTTATGTATTTGTGAGTATCATGCATTCAGATTACTTTTGCCTTTTTAGATGCATCTGTAGTAGATGTGACAAAGTGGGCAGATTAGGTAATGGGCTGGAACAGTAATTTCTTGAAATGGCAGCGAGATGTGCTCATAGATACTAGATTATTATAGTTATTATCTATTTTTTTTTTTATTAAAGTGATATAGGAGGTTGTATGTATTAAATTTCACTTTGGGTGACTTTCAACCCATTTTACATGTTTGACTCATTTGGCCCCCTTTTTAGTTTAATTAATTTTATTTTATCTATGTGGCCCATTTTTTAAGCTAAAAGTTTAACTTTTGTACATGGGCCCTCATTTTAGCTAAAGTTATAATCTTTCATTGCAGGTCTGATGTGGAGGAAGGGGGAGAGACGACTTTCCCTGCCGCACCGGGAAATTTTAGTGTCAAGTTGGAGCGGGATAATTCATCACAGTGTGCTAAAAATGTTCTTCATGTGAAACCAAAAATGGGGGATGCATTGCTTTTTTGGAGCATGAGGCCTGATGCAACATTGGATCCAAGTAGTTTGCATGGTATGCTCATGTGGAACGCTACATTTATCTGCATTTATTTTTTGAAAAGAAATAAACAAGGTTTTAATTAGATGTGTTAAAATGGACGCATAGGGTAAAGTTCAAAATAGGTACTAATTTGGTAAGATCTGGGTTGAACCAACACATTTTTGTTATTAAATGTAGTTTTATTTAAATAATTAATTAACTGGTCCATTATGATTAAAAAATTGTATGATTATAATGTTTCGGAGGCCAGAAGCATTAAAACTACACTTAGGGTGACTTCAGAGTTCAGACATGTTTTTTTGAGGTACATGATGCGATCAAATGAACGAAAACAGTAGCTGAATGATTTAATTAACAAAATCCAAACAAAAGTTTGCCCCAATTCAAGAAGGAAAATCTCCATACACATACGATTATACGAACAATCTGAAAAACTGAATAATTGAAAACGAACACATCATGCCTACTAAATAGCTACTGCAAAATAAATAACCGCTCCAATATCTCCTCTTTGCCACTTGTATTAGATAATGGGTCAAAACTCAAAACTAAGGCTTAAAATAGTCTTCAGCTGATCTATCAACTCCAATTGGGTTTGGGTCTTTTTGTGTTTCTTTTTGTAAACTTTTAGTGGAGTCGTAACTGTACCCTTCATAAGAAAATGGATTAAAATAACACATTGAGTTTTCGTGGTCAAACACAGTTTTAAGCGCACAAGTAGGGGTGATCATCGGGTCGGATAACGGTTTGTTCGGTTTAGGGGTGTTCAGTTTTCGAAGCGGACTCAAAAAAATCGAAATTAGATTCGATTTTGATTCGAAAATCACCAAGTCAAAATTCGATTCGAATTTTCGTACTCGAATCGAAATTCGAATAAAATTATTTATATATATATATATTTATTATATATATAAAAGTAGTTACTATATTTAAAAATTAGGTTTTTTAGTTAAGTAGTTTAGTTTATGAAAACTGACGGTCTATTACACAAATGTCAACCCAATTATATAATACCTATAATTTTATTAGTTTGAATGTTATCACTAGTATTACAATTTAATGTTAGTTATTTGATATTTACATGTTTATAGTGTATTTGATATTTTGAATGCATAAACATATGTAGCAAGTATAAACAAATTTTTTTAATTAAATTTGAATCAAACCAATTCGAATTCTGAATTCGAATACAAATCGAATTCGAATGCTCTTAAAAAATTCAAAATTCGAAATCATTTGATTCGATGAACATCTCTAATCCGGATTTGAAAATTTTGGGACCCTATCCGAAACCCAACCCGACCCATCCGAATCTAGCTGAACAAACTGAATAAGTTTGATTATTTACATCCGAATAACCCGAATAAACATGCTTTTTTGGGTTATTCGGGTTGAATTCATATTTCCGATCCAAATAAACAAGGTTTTGGATATTCGATCCGAACTAGAAAAATGGATATTCGACCCGAATAAGAATTCAGATTGGTTTTTTCCGATACAATTCGAATTTCGAATGTTTTCTGATTTCGGTTTTTTTGAACACCCTTACTCACAAGACTAATCCATTGAGTTAAAATGTAGTCGTAATAGTACCCTTCATAAGAAAATGGGTTAAAATAACACATTGAGTTTTGGTGGTCAAACACAATTTTAAACTCAAAAGACTAATCCACTTCATGCTATAAGATCACGCTTGAATTTTGCATCATGTATTTAATATCTTCATTTGTCTAGTTAAATTTAGCTCCTTTTATTCTAGGTGGCTGTCCTGTGATTAAAGGAAATAAATGGTCGTCAACAAAGTGGATGCATGTTGAAGAATACAAAATATAAGTTTTTTTATAAGGTACGTTTTACTATTGGTATGCCTTTTAAGGGTTGTTGGTGCCAAAAATCTCATGTGCCTACAGAAATCAATGAATTAAAGCATAGTTTTTTTTAGTCCTTTTAAATATGCCAAACAAAAGCTCTAGGAAGTTTAAGCATCAAAGTAGCTTCAATTTCGTAAAAAGGAAAAAATATTTGCCCAAACTAAACGTCCCGCAAAATTGGATTTTAAAATATGTGAATGATGGATCGAGAATGGACGTTTATACAAGACAACAGGTGTTTAGGCCATTTGTGTTATTGATTAGATTTAGTTATTTTGGTTTGATGACTTTGATCATCTCCCTCTCTTTTTATGCTTTAGGTGATGATATGATTTTCTTACAAAGAATGTTCTCATAGGGTTTTTCGGAAGTCATGACAATTAACGTATTATTTCAGAGAATGTTGGGGATTAAGTACACGACAATTACATCAAGGTGACATCACTATGAAAGTGATCAAACAGAAAAATAACACAACCACGGATAAAGTAAATTACATGCACTGATAAAAGAGAATACATAACAACGGATATAATGATATTACAACAACGAAATAAACCTAAACTAAATTTATCAGTGGCTGTCTTCCGCCTATAATATTCAGTGGTTGTCTTCCGTTCTTGTTCATCAGTTGTTTTATCTTCGGTACTTGATCCGCGATTGTAGTTAAGTGGTCTTTCGGTGTTGACATCCGTGCTCACAAGAAGATATATGACATCCAGATCATTAAGTCAACACCTTAATCATACCTAATAGGCTTCGTGGTTGGTGGCTTAGTGTTAATTCATCCACGGTTGGGGTTCAGTGGTTTGGTATCCGCGGTTGTGGTGTAAGGGTTGGGATCCATGGTTAGGTTGTAAGGGTTAGTGGTTAAGGCTCAGTGTTTATTTATCAAAAATCAGAGGTTATGGCTCATCAGTCCTTATTTTTCCAACAATCTCTATTTGGACTAATGAAGCCAAAACTTTTTATTGAAGTCCAAACTTTAGTTTAATTTGTCCTCTTAGATCCAAAATGAACTCTTCAACTTTGGCACTAGACTCTGCATTTTCCAATCTTGTAGACAATAGTTTTCATCTGCTAGGTTCATTATTGAGTATGAGAAGCTGTAAGTAGTTCTTGATCCAATATTTCTCTCAATCACAATGGTGTTGGTTTTCTCCTCAAAATACCATCTTTTGATCCTTGGATCTTGAGGCAATGTATTATTATTGAGTGGGAGGACTTGGCGATTGCCTTATTTTAATAGTGGACTTTTAAGGAGAAGGCAGAGGAGGAGGGGGAGGGGGAGGAAGTGTCTTGGGGTTGAGGATGTGCAAATTGTCTGCCTTTTGGATTTGGTTTTCTTATTTATTGTAGTCCTGTACAGGCCATTCTCATAATCATAAAGGACATCAGGCTTATAGTCGTCCTCTATATAATCAAACAACTTAAACTTAGTTTGGCCATTTGCTTATGAAGTGGATGACTAGTAGAGACTCCCATAGATCACTAGGTGATCTATTATGTTGTGTATGGAGAGTTCCCTAGTCTTCTTTATTGTTGAGGCTTTAATAGGAACAAGGGTTGTTGAGGCTCGGTAGTTTCCTGAAAAAGTTTAGGGTGCTCCTTATTGGCTTTCTTGAATTTGGAAAAGTTATCATAGAGGACTTTGTCACTCCATCTAATTATTGAGTTTTTGGTATGCCAGTTATCCTATATGAGGATATGCTTTACCCTCTTCCTTTTTTCTGCATCTTTCTTCTTTCTTTCGGATGCTTTTATTCTTTTGGAGAGGGAATCAACTTCCTTCATGAGACTCGTTATGCCCTAGTTGACAAAGGTTTCAACCCTGTACTTGTCTTGATTAAGGAGGAACTTAATAAGATCTTGTCTTTTCTTTTGGCAAGACTCCTCCTGTAATTGATCATAAGCATTTATGGGTATGGGTATGGGTATAGGTCTATCTGTAGTGTATGTGTGGGTAAGGTATCAAAGTCTTCTTCATCATTTAATACCAACTTTCTTTTCTTTGGTATTATAGATGCTATGAGTATAGTGTCTTCTGAGTCTAAATCAGACTCAGTTAGGTGTATGGGTTTATGTCCAGGTCATAGTTATCAATAGCGATGGTAGCGGTCGCTATAGCGCGCTACATAGCGTAGCGTAGAGGTACCGCTATTTGTGGTTAGCGACTAAAAAGCGTGAAGATAGCGGGATAGTCACTAAATTCGCTCAATTGTGAAGAATTAGAATGAGATTCGAACCATTTGGCATGAAATCGGGAATTTAGAAACCCTAAATCGCGAATTTGTTACCATTTAGTCGCGAATCTTAAACGAATTGCATTGAATTAGAGATGAAGAATAACCTGCAATCACGATATGAAGAATTCCCTGCAATTGCGAGTTGATGAAAGTGATGAACAGCTTCACGATGACAGGAGGAAGAGTACTGGCGATAGTTATCGCCGATTACAGCAATTGGCTCTTTTTAGGTTTTTAGATTAAGCGTGCTATTATGCATTCTTAAAGTTACAACTAAAATTATGGTAAAATTTATCTTTATTAACCCTTAAAGTTATAATTTTGATAAAAACTTCCCTAAACTTCATTTAATTGGTTTATTTGTTTTCTTTAGATGACTAAAAATATTATTTATTGATTTTTTTATTTAATCGCTAAACATAAAATAGCGATCGCTATTTACCGCTATTCGCTACGTAGCATATAGGTAGCTTATCGCTATTTACCGCTATTCGCTATCAATAACTATGGTCCAGGTATAGAATGTATGGGAGTTTTCTTTGCAAAAATCTTTTTCTGTCTTGTGAAAGAAAGTTTTATTGTGGGCTATGGTTTTGGAGGAAGTTTGGAAAGGTATGAGAGTGTTTAAGTATTGGTTTTTGGTGAAGGGTGTGATGGGGAAGGTTCTTTTGTTGAAGGGGAAAATGGTTTTGAAGTATTTATAGGTATGGTAGAGGTTGTTTGTATGGATGTGGTGGTTGTAGTATGTATAGGTGTAGTGGTTGTTGTATGTACAGGTGTGGTGGCTGAGGTATGTACACGTGTAGGTATAGTGTTTATGGGTATAGTATTTACAGGTTTGGGTTTAGGTTTTCTTGTGGCCCCTAAATTTATGTTTTAGTTTGGGTTGTGGCTTCTTTTTTTGTTCAAGGCTTGCCAAGGCAGTTTCAGTGTGAAACGTTGGTCCAAGGCAGCCTTGAGAAGGACATCTTGGTTCTTCTTTCGTGCTTTTATTATGTGTTTCTCATACTCATCTAAGGCTAATATAGTCAAGCTGAAGCCAAATCTTGATTTTTTATTTGAACTTCATTTTAACACATTTAGAACACTTTCTTATTTTATGAGTTTGTGTAAATTCATCACCGTTAAGAGGTAACATCGTTGTAAGTTTTGGGTCTAAAACAGTTAAAGTGTTCTAAGTCGAAAACTTACAACGATGTTATCTCAGAAACAGTGATAAATTTACACAAACTCATAAAAGAAGATAGTATTCTAAATGCGTTACAATGATATTAAAACAATCCCCTTAATCTTGACGGAGTTATTTGGGTTATTGCAATAAGAGTGGGTTATATTTTTCTCTCAATCCTATAGATTTACATATTATTGCCCTTTCTTTGTCCTTGGCTAGTGTTTTCTTTTTGCGCCTAGGCTCCAAGCGAGCCCTTAGCGTTTTAAGTGTGCCTTGAGACTTCGATAACTACGTTTGTATTCAGAAAACTACTTTCTGCACTTTTATAACTGGAGAGAATAATTCTCTATATGTTGCATTTACACGACGCTAACTCTCATAGGTCGATTTTTCTTCAACTACCAATAAAAGACCTTGGACCAATGGGTTTTAGCCATTTGGCAATAGACAAAATGATGATTTAAGGTTTTAATCACATCCACGTAACGGAGTTGTAAAATGGAGTGAAGATCATAACATGGATCTCATTGGGGTCTCCTATGCATGTTAGAGTAACAAACGACACCAGATTAATCAGCAATAATGCAGCCGGCACAGCTTTAATTCAAAGGAAAAACAAGAGAAAACCCAGTACAAAATACTCATTATTCTACCCTCTATTTATAAAGAAAAAACAACTGCAGAATAAGAAACAGATAAATATGAAAATGAAATTACTGCTGGGCTGAAATCATGCGTAGGTTGATTTTTGCTCTTTGATTATTGACCTCAATCTTTGACTCCTTGATTCCCTCAATTATGGAACTAACTAACATTCTCCCCCTTAATTCCTGTCTTTAGTTTCTTAACTCCAAAGAAGTCTCTCAACTCAAGAAATTTCATTCTTGGTAGGGCCTTGCTCAAGATGTCAGCCTTTTGTTCACTGCCACTAACATACTCAACTTTTACCAAAGCATTTTTAACACACTCACGAATGAAATGGTACTTAGTGTGGATGTGTTTACTACGCCCGTGGAACACCGGGGTCTTTATTAACAAAAGTGCAGACTTGTTATCAACATGTATTGTAATTGCTTCCATTGGTTTTCCTGTGATCTCTTCAAGCAGGCCTTTCAGCCACACTCCTTGGCAAGCAGTGGCTGCTGCTACCATGAATTCTGCCTCGCAGGATGATAGAACTACAATATGTTGTTTTTGACTACTCCAAGCGACTGATCCTCCCTTGTAATAAAAAATCGTACTGTAGTGCTCTTTCCATCAGCTTGGTTGGAGTTGTGTGAGCTGTCACTGTATCCAGCCAGAAAGCCTCTTTCAGCTTGATAGTATCCGATTCCAAAATCAATTCCCTTCACATACCGCAACACTTGTTTAACAGCTTGCAGGTGTGATGCTTTTGGGGTCTGCATGAATCTGCTAGTGATGTCGACTGCAAAGCTAATATCTGGTCAAGTACGTGTGAGATACCTTAGACATCCCACAAGTCTTTTGTACTTAGTCGCATCAACATTTTTTTGGTCTTCATCTTTTCCGAGCTTAATTCCAGGGGTCCATTGGAAATTGTGTATGATTGCATTCCCGCATGTTTGCATCTTTTAGAAGTCTTTTGGCATATGCTGTTTGTTTCAAAGTAATTCCATCATTACCTTGATTTACTTCGATGCCTATATAATAGGCAAGTAACCCAAATCACTCGTTTCAAAGTGATTCTTCATTTGTCCTTTGAATTTGCTGATTTCCTCTCCACTTGGACACACAATGATCAAGTCATCGACATAGATCCCTACCACTAGGGCTCCTTTTTCTGCAACTTGTTTGTACACTGCTTGTTCTCTTGGACATCTAGCAAAACCAATGTGTTTTAAAGTAGCATTAAGCTTAGAATCCAAGCTCTTGGAGTTTGTTTTAATCCGTACAAGGCTTTGTTGAGCTTGTGTACACAAATTGTTCTTTCCCTTGTTTCTCAAACCCCTCGGGTTGAGTTACATAAACATCTTCTTGCAAGTCACCATTCAAAAACGCAGTTTTGACGTCAAGATGATGAATTTTCCACCCATGTGTTGCAGCCAAGGAGAGAATTAATCAAATTCCATTCGAGCTACAGGAGCGAACACCTCTTCATAGTCAACATCTTGTTTTTGAACATAACCCTTAGCTACTAGTCTAGCTTTGTAGAGTGTTATGTTACCTTTGGCATCCTTCTTAGTTTTGTAAACCCACCTTAAACCGATTGCATGGCTAGCTTCCATTCTTCGTTATCATTAGCTTCAGGAAACGTGGCTGGTTCCTCATTAAATAACAGATAATCTGAGTCATCGGAATAAGGTCGATTGAATGGAAATTGTTGCAGCACTTGAGATCTTGAATGCACATCATCCATATCTCAAAAACCTTTGGGTGGGATGTCATCATAATGAGAGCTGGAAACAGGGCTCCCACCTAATGAACCATAATTGACTGAGTTGAGCGGACTGTTTGGACCCAAGAATGACTGGTTTGAGTCATCCAAAGGACTGATATTATATTCTGAGTTGTTAAAAGAAGATGAGCTATCTGCAACAGAATTTGCCTCGCTTTGATTGGGAAAGGATGAGTTACTTTCAACAGAATTTCCCTTGCTTTGATTGGGCGAGGTTTGGGCTGAATCAAACACAATTTCATGTGTTTCTTTTTCAATAGAAAAATCAACCCAGTCTTCATCTTCCTTCAACTCATCTGGGAATGGCAATGGGCCGGGTTTGGGACAAGTTGGAGTTATCCCAGTCCCCGCTACCCGTCCCAAAACCCAACGGGTTTCTATCTGGTATTTACCTGTCGGGTATCGGGTATCCCGGCGGGTTTCGGGTATACCCTTTAGTTAGCTAAATATATTCGTTGAGAATAAATGGCTTAAAACACGTCGGGTAACGGGTAACTAATAATAAATTTAGCTTTTTTATAACTAAAAACTATATGTTAAATATGCCAAGAACAAACTATTAATATATCAAATAGCATGAAATTTCAAAATGTCATAAGTTGATTACCATCGTTCGATATAAACAAAAGCTATCAATTATTAACAAAATTGTTCAAAAAAAAAAAATATTGCAGTTGCCACAAAAAAACAAAGATAAAAAAAGAAACAAATTCTATTTACTTCAAATGTATATAAATGGGTAGTTTTAATCGGGTACACGGGATGGATAAACGGGTATATATTATTGGGTAATTGGGCCGGGTAAACGGGTATATGAACTAATCCCAAGCCCTTCCCATACCCACGGAAATTTTAAAAATCAATCTCATACCCGGCCCAATACCCATCGGGTTTGGGAATACGCGTCCCATATGTTTCTGGTTTTGGGTAAACCTGTTGGGCGCGGGTTTTTTTGCTATCCCTAAACTCATCTGACGAGCTCCAAGCTTATCTTCTTCGAATTTTGCATCCCGACTAACCACAAAGTCTATATGCTTTACTCACCTTAATCTTCCAATTTTGTGAGTTTGACCGATGGAATTTTAACATGGACAGTGCGTCCGAATACCTTTAACTCTTTAAGTGGTTTAATTTTGGCTTTCTTCTCTTCAAAGCTTCATAGGGTTTCATGTCTTCAAATGTGCACAACATGTGTTACACCTTTACCCCATATCCATCTTGGCATTTTCATGTTTTTCAGCAATGACCTTGTGGTTCCAAGGACTGTCTGATTCCTCCTTTCCACCACACCATTCTGTTGTGGTGTATAAGGGGCTGTTAGGAACCGTTTGATTCCATGCTCGCTGCATAACTACTCAAAGTTTGTGGAAGTAAACTCTCCTCTTTGTAGCCTGTCTCTTTTTTCAACAGCCTCTTTAAAAACCTTGAATGCCCCATATGCTTCATCTGTGGACTTCAATATTCGAACCCACATGAACCTGCTGAAATCATCCACAAGCAGTAAAAAAATACTTGTTACCTGTTGGAGTACTTGGTGTAATTGACCCACAAAGATCGATATGTAATAACTCCAACGGTTGTGATGCTCTATATGAGGCTTTGGAAAGGAACGATGATCTTTGTTTTCCCACCAAACATGCATCACATAGTTGTGAACGATGGTCAATCAAAGGAATTCCTTCTCCCATATTCTTTCCTCTTAACTTGTTAAGAGCGTCAAAGTTTAAATGATGGAGATGCGCATGCCAAAGCCATGCTTTCTCGTTCATTTTGCAAGTAAACAGATTGGTAGTGTAGTTTGGAGATTTATCTTATAGTTGGTTTTGAGTTCTCTTTACCTTCATTAGTGCAACTCCTGATTTTTCATAGAGACGTAGAGTTCCATCTTCTATGATGATCTTGCATCCTCCATTAAACTGACCAAGACTTAAAAGTTATTACATAATTCTGGAATGTAATAAAGATTTGTTATAAGCTTTCGATCTCAATTTTTGCAGTGCAAATGGATTGAACCTTTGCCTTTGATGTCGACTACTGACCCATCTCCAAATCTGACCCAACCTGTTCTTTCAATCAGCTCACTAAAGAATTCCCTATTTCTAGTCATGTGGTTACTTGCACCATTGTCCAAGTACCATATACCAGCTTCACTCTTGTCTTTTGCTTACACATTTGGAAATACCTTTGTGAAATTTGTTTCATCTTCATTTCTCTTAGGGGCTCGACAATCAGCTGCAAAATGACCATACTTATCACAATTATAGCACCTTTTCTCTTGTTTACTTGTTTGATTTCTCTGATCATCTTTGCGAATGCTGTTTGGAGGAAATCTCCCTCCTCATCCTCGATTGTTGTACCTGCCTCAACTGTGACTACGGAAGTGATCTGATGTGTTTGTGCCTCGACCCCTTCCAGCCTGTTTTTGCCCTTCTGCTCTTGTGAACAAGAGTTGATCAAAACTGGATTTACTTTGACCAAGAGATTTAACCCTTTCTTCAAATGCCTTGAGACGTCCCACTGCTTCCTCAAACGACATGGTCTCCCAATCCAAATATTGCTCAATCGATGCAACAATCGGTAGCAGCCTGTCAGGGGTTGAGTTCAGAAGCTTCTTTACTTGTGCAACTTCTGCAGTTATTGATCCAAGTGCCCGAAACTTGGATGCAATTGTACCAATCTTGCTTGAGAAATCAACTTACACTTTCGCTTTCCTTCATGCTTATAAATTCAAACTCTCGATTCAGAGTTTGAATTCGGGGCTTTTGTACACGGTTGGCTCCTAGATTTCGTATCTTCAGGGCATCCCAAACTTCTTTAGCATCCTTATGCTTAGCCACCCGTAACAAAATATATTCTGGCAAAGTTTGAAATATAAAGGCTCTTGTCTTCTTCCGAATCTTCACGTCCACTTCGGTGTTATCCGGAGGTTTTATGGCATCCCAAATACCTTGGGTATCCATAATTGACTCCCTCTTGTTTGCCCAAGAAGTGTAGTTTGATGCAGTAAACATAGGACATTGATACGAAATTGAGCCACCATCTCTTACCACAACACCACCGTTTGGATTGTTTCTTCCATTGTTATCATCGTAATCACCCATAATTAATCATATCCCCGAGCCTCACTCTGATACCAAATGTTAGAATAACAAATGGCACAAGGTTAACCAGCAAAAGTGCAATTGGCACGGCTTTTATTCAAAGGAAAACAAGAGAAAACTCAGTACAAAATACTCATTATTCAAGCCTCTATTTGTAAAGAAAAAACAACTGCAGAATAAGAAACAAACAAAAATGGAAATGAAATAACTGCTGGGCTGAAATCATACGTAGCTTGATTTTTGCTCTTACCTCTCAATCTTTGACTTCTTGATTCTCTCAATCATGGAATTAACTAACAATGCATTATTCTCAAAGGAAGATAAAAACCTTTTTAGGAATGATTTTAATTTATTTAGGTGCCATCTGGTTGGCTTATACATCCAACTTCCCCAGTCTTTTTCTTCTTTATTTTATTTTTTAGTTTTTCCTGATATTATCAGCGATGCCCTCATGAATAACATTCTTTGGTTTTCATCACAGTACATTAACACAAGCTGAAGCAGTGTTGGGGTGCAAAGTGTAACATACAAATCAGCAGTAAAGCATACAACCGATCATCTCAAAGGCGACCAGCATAAGAAATTTGGTTGAAAAATGTAAAAATCCATTATAACGTACGCGAGAAGGAAAATCTAGTCATTTTTTTTGGTTGCCCTCACAATCAAACTAATATAATTTGTAAGATATTCTAATTCAGGTTTATAATATATTTTTTCAAATTTAACTGCTATTAGCCTGAATTACAGTATTTATTTACTAAATGCAAACATGCATGAATCTAGTAGTCTTCTGAATCTTCTTTTTAGATAAATAAAACCTTTTCGAGACACCATTTTATTCAGATCTTTTTTAATTTAATTTAACTATATGAACCATTTTTATAAATATTCACTATTGATCAAATTAAATATATGATACCACCTAAAACACTTGCATTCACTTTTGATCAATAGTTGTGCATCACACATAGTCACACACATGGCAGAATTGGTCACTTCTTTATCAAGAAATGAACGTTACCGAAATTAACCTAGCTAGCATGTTATAAGCATCTCAAGATACTTTTATAAGCTACATAACCAAGCTTAGTTTTATATGTTCACTAATTGGGTTCATTAACCAACTTAAAATATAAAAATTGTGGCCTTGAAGATCCTTAGGATAAGAGTTGATATCCACAACCAATGCTGCCCATGCAGAACAAGCCTAGTCAGATGACCTGGTGGAGCAGAACCGACCTACAAGGAACAGTTGGGTTCCCAACTGGTACATGGATTGAGTACTTCATTTAACCCTTTTATTTGTTATGTTAGAACATTATACCATGATTTTGCATGGAGATCATGTGTTTAATTTTTTTTCTTTTATTTTTTGTTCTTAAGTTATGCTTATATGGAATAAAACATAACAAGAATATTGATCTGATGTCTCGTTCTTGGGAGACTATCCGTCTCGAGTAGGTCATTACAATTGCCAAATTGGTGCTTTCATTGCTTCCTACCATAATGCCGCCCCGCTTTGCGTTCATTGGTAACAGAAAGAATTCATGAAGATCTCTATAAGCACATTAACCATCAAAAGGAGATTTCTACTACCTTTGTCTCAAAACCTCCATGAAGATAAGCCTTCCGCTCTTCAAATTTCAATGAAATCCTTTGGATTGGATATTTCAAGCAGGAAACTAGTTAACATATTACAAGAACCAGATCTCAATCATAGATATATGAGAGCTGTTCAATGTAACACTAATGTGGTTCATGTATTATATGTTTTTCAGCACATTAGTGTTACATTAAATATAAATTCTTAATGATATTCAATGTGACACTAATGTGCTGGAAAAGATTTATATGTGTAGTCAAAGGGTCAATACAATCTAGTTAAAAGATTTAAATCTGAACCAAATAAAAACTATATGCAAAGTGCCCAACGATGGTAATATGTTTATATAAACCCTATAGCAATTACAAGTCTAATATAAGTCCATGAACTTAAGAAATTACAACTGGATTTATATATTACAGACAACTCTTAAACAAAAAATATTCATTCTTGTAATTTCTAGCGGAAATTAGTCAATTAATTCCAATCATATCTGACTTCAGATTTATTTAGGTTCATAAAAAAAAGCCGTTCATAGTTGTCTTTACAAGAATGTCAAGTTTTGAAAAATGCTCGGGTAGTATTCGTTGTTTATGCTAAGTTGACTCTTTCTTTTGACACATGCATATCAAACTATTATGCATACATCATACAAAAGTCAATATTACTGATTGAGGTGTAGGTTTATTAGTTTCAAACAACAAGATTGCACAACCATATTCATGTTTTATACTTTATCAATGGCTTTATATTTAATGTCTTGCCTTTTTTCTTTTTTTTTTCTTTCTCTCTACATATGTGCTCATGACCTTTAACTATTTCTTTAGTTGTTACTTTAACCCTTCTTTCTTTATCTTTTTCTATGCTTTTAACTTTGTCTTTAACTTTAGTCTTAATTGTACTTTTACTTTTTCTTTTCTTTGTCTATACACAAGGTTGTACAAGTGCAACCAATTCATTTTATATATGCACACATGACTCCTGTACATCACTTGTATTGGAGAACAGTTGACTAGTCCCATAAGACAGTTCACTCGCATTAATATTAGTTGCAACTCACTTGCATTGGTTATAACTAACTTGCATCAATGAAACCTTATTTATTTATTCAGAGATAAGCAATTGAATAAGCTGAATCAATTACAATGAATTGTTCACTCTCAGAAGTAAACACTTAATTGTTTCCACAAATATATGCACTTGCATTAAGTATGTTCCTTTGCATTGGGGATTTCATTTGCCTTGAGCTGGACTCGCATCTAGTAATTCACTTGCATCCTTTGGACACTTGAGTTGATTTCTCCTGAAGGGTACTTACTTGCATTATGTGTTGATGAGAGTCTCCATGAATGGATTTGAATGTTTTGCCTGGGATAGAATGGACTACTGAATTGTGGAAAAATGACAAGTAATACAATTTATCATAATATTGTTTGATATTAAATGTCAACAAGCTCATGGCTAATTAATTATGTCATCGAAGTGAGATGAGGAAATTGGAAGCCGAGTTCTGGGAACTCAAGCAGGAAAGTTGTGAGAATGTGATCTACAACACTCGTTTTCACGAGTTAAGCTTACTGGTACCGAACCTTGTCACTCCTTTGGACCAAGCCATAGAGAAGTATATAGGCAATCTACCTATCCAGATTCATGACACTATCTTCGGTAGCAACCCTACCACTCTTGAAGCTGTTATCCATCTTTGAGCGACATTAACAGATAACCACGTGAAAGCCAGAAAGGAGGAAATAATACTGAAGCCAAGACCATCACAAGAGAAATGCCATAAATTTCGTTGCTACTGCTCTTGTTGTGGAGACAAGTCAACAATCATCTAGCAACACCATCACCAGATCATATGTTGGAGTGAGTCCACTTTGCAACACTTGTAGATATCATCTCTGGAAGCTCAAAACTAGATATATATATATCTCTAACTTTCTCTCTCCAACGATCTATTCCATTTTTTCATCATTTTGCAAGATTTTGGTGTCCATTCACCTAGAACTCGAAAGTACGAGTTAAACGAGCTCCTAATTCCATAAACGAGGTAGATCTATGTGTTTTGTTCAGGTTTTATCTCAACCCGCAAACCGTGTTTTCTCACCACCTTTAAACATTATTTTCGACTAAACTGACCTTATATGAGTTAAGATTTAACATGCTTTTGACCTGCAACTTTCTGGAAATAATGACAGGTTGAAGATGATGTTCTTGGATCGATTTTATTAATATCTATGAGGGAAATGTCTGCCAACCTTTCCATCGACACTATTAGTGTCGATGGGTTTCAAAAATCACAACCATCCTATCGAACTTAAGTAATCTCAACACAACCATCCCATTGAACTTACTAATATTGACATAACCCCCATTGAACTTAACAATCTTGACAATAACTCCATCGAATGTAATAGTATCGGCAATGGCTCCATTGAATTTGATAAGTTCGAAGGCATGGTCGATAATAGCTACCCTAATTGAATTACTATCGATACTAGCCACCTTCGATATTAGCTGAACTAATTCTTATATACAACCATTGATATTAACAAAGTTGGAAGAACTGATGAATTTCTAAACACCATCGATGGCCACAATGTTTTTAAAAAGTTATTTATTAAACTAACTAAAATTGATGGATACTAAACAAGAATTGGTTAACTTTAAAATCTTACAAATTAAAAGCATAATAAGCATGCACGATGTCACACCCCCATCTCTCGTCATCCGATGATGATGTCACTGATCACTCTTTTAATGTCGCGGAAGCATAGTGGTGATGTTTCAGAGATTAGGTGCAACTTTCCTTGAATGGGTATCATAACACACAAAATTAACTTAAAGACAATATATTACAAGGATAACGTTGCAAGTACAAATCATAAGTTATTGTTCACCACTTAAAACATACTAAACATTCTGAGTTACTTATTTCCAAGTGTCTGATTGTGCAATTTCTCACATGTCGTCACTGTCTACCTGCAAAAATTTGTAAGTTTGAAAAGTCAGCACAAAGCAGGTGAGTTCGTAATGAATGATATGATACAATATGATATGATAAGAAAGTTATTGATACACATTGCCAAAGATAACCATGGGATCCATATCTAGTTTCTTTTGGACCGGATGATTTGATAAGATATTACCCGTCGATAAATATCTTTGTGCCTCCTTGTTAATGTCTATCACGTACATTAAGCTGAAAATGGAAATATGTAACAAACATTCACACCAGGGGAAATGCAATCCTCCCAGCAAATGGGTTGTCATCTGATAGTAATATCATTGCTCCCTGTACGGCCTCACATGGGTTCACTAGATACGGTTTGATATATGAGGACTTTTTGATATTGTGATAGAAAGATACAAATGAAATCCAATGAAATCACATGAAACCACACAAATAATAGTGAATCATGTCATATGTTTAAGAAAGATTTCACAAAGATACCCTGATGTTTGTAAAACATTAAAAAGAAAAAGGGTTGTACGAAACTCACCTGAAACGTTGAAATCAGCAGTTAGTGCGCATACTTGAGTTATTATTCTTGTGCTTTAGTTATGCGTTAAATTATAGTTTTATAGGTATTGCTGTTGATTATATCACCAGAATAATTTCCCGATTGATTTATGGTCTAGGAATAGCCAATCCATGTTATTGATCGTTTAGATATCATGAAACATAGGAATATTATATTGGAATAGGTTTAATAAACATATTCAATATACTAATCTGATTGTTAACATGAACATCATATCGTTATTCCAATGATTATCCTAATTCATGTCATTACCTTGAAACACTTGAATTTGATCTAGCATTTCAATGAATGATCAAGACAATCATAACCATTGATATGATCAAATGGGTAAAACCATTACGATCTATAGTATGGTTTCATGATAACTCAGCATCATAACACATCAAAACAAGGATTTCACCGTTAACATATCGATTTCTATATTGCTAACTATTCCTAGCCATCATCTAAGCAACAATCAACAATAATAACCATTTCATTATGTAACATTAGTGCCGGAATCATGATCGGAACAGTAACATGAACAGTAACTCAGGTACAAACTATGTGCATTACATGAATATTATTATCATTTGATGTTTATCATAGAGCAATTTCACATTCGTTGCAGAAAACATAACTCAGAACTATGGTTCAACAGTCAGACATTTATCTGACAACACAGAACCATCACGTGATTGTTAGTTAGGATAATATTACGTATAAACGTATCTGAGGTTTAACAGAACAAGATAACAACGGATGTCGTTACGTGAATGCTAAATGGACAGATTATTCGTATAGGTGACGATCTGTATGAATATATTTGAAAGTTTAACGTTCTGAATGATATCCAATAATTAGAAAATCATAACGAAAAGTGTAGTTATCGTCGTGTTCGTATGGATGACGATTTGAACGAATATTCGCGACGACTATACGATTCGATTTAAACAGGTAAATTTAATATTTTCAGAGATTTAAAATAAGCGGAAGATATCTAGTTAATTAATAGGAATTACCACCTATTTAATTTAATAAATCCTATTTTTAAAATCGTAACGAAACATTACGAAAACAAACGAAACCAACGCTTTTACGCGAAACCAAGCGAGACCGAACGAACCTGAACATACCCGGGTATTTGAAAGAAATAATAAGGCATTAAATGCCCATTATTTCCCCCACCTACCAGCTCCATCACCTCCATTTTCGTTTCTCCCTCTCTCTACTTTCTCTCTCTAAACCACAAACCCTAGAACCTTCATTTCTTCACCAAATCGAGCCATTTTGGTGTCAAAACGACCACAATAACACGTAGATCCTGAAAGTACAAGCAATCTGAGCCAAGAACCATCCAAATCGAGGTAAAAACGAGTTCAAAAGTCCGATTTTATGGTTTTCAAATCCCTTTATTCGAACCACCTCTCCAACCTGTTTTAACCCACTTAAACCTTAGGGAAACTACACTACAACACTTAAGAATGGTGTGTGAGCTTGTAATCCTCCATAGGTAGGTCGTGAGTTAGAATGGGAGACTGCACAAATCCTGGTTCGAACGACCGAATGGAAACCATCCAGCTAGGCCGAATGGCTTCTTTCGCATGGCACCACCATTCTGTCGGTCAAGACATTCTTTCGCATGGCAATCCTCCTTCGGCCAAAGTTCCATTCGCATGGGTCCTTCCCTTCGTATGGTATCACATTTGCATGGGGTTTGTATGTAAGTTGCATGCATGGGGAAAAACCTATTAGGGTTATGGAGTTGCATGTATATTGGGGTGATTCACTTTCAATAATAATGGGGACAAACACAAGTTTTATCAAATCATGTGAACACATAAACTAATGTTTTGGGAAAATTAATATTTGTAAATACATAAGGAAAACCTTAGAAGATGTTAGTGACATTACACAATGACCATGGTGGTTATAAGTTTGTCAAACAACTTGGAGTTCAAGAATCACAAGTTTTACAACATTAAAACCGTTACGAATTTGCAAACATATATATGGAATCAAGTGTTGAGTTTTATCAAAGAACAAACGGAAAACAACTAAGTTAAAAATTGTTTTCATTGTTAACACCCAATGCTTAGTAAATTCTATTCAAACATACAACTAAGTTAGATAGTTCAATTGAACTTTCTAAGCTAAGTCGTACACAAGAGCAATCAAAGAACCAAGGGTAATGAAGATCTGGCAACGGGCTTAAAGTTAATCAAATGAGATTAACCTAAGTCTAACAAGTTAACTTATAAATTTCTTAAATAAATTATGTTTTAATAAAAAGGAAATGACTTATAAACTTCTTTAAAATAAATTAAATAATTTCTAAGTTAAAGAATTAACTTAAAATGAATTTTATTAAAGATGTAAACTTAAAAGAGTCATGAATGTAATTAACATAAACCTTACATAACTAAGGTTTAATAGTCATCATCTACGGGATAAGGGTTAAGAAAGGGTAATACAGTTAGAATAGTTAGAGAAAATCCTAGCAACACATTAATAAAATCTAGGACACATAGTTGCACATCGAGACCAAAACCTAGATACGTCTATTATAAATACTTATAATTTTCGAATTCTCTTAAAACAACTCAGGTACTGAAGATACTTAAGCTACAATTAACGAGCGCGAATATCTGTTGTGATTCATTACATAGCAACACATGTGAGTTCAGTGCCGCTTTTCTAAATATTTTTGTTTTACAAACGCGGGGCTGATAAGCATGTGTAAATTATTTTCTTAAAATATGTTTTATATACATAATTGTATCCTAGACTCCTGTCTAGGTAAACTATTTGAAGATTCATTAAATGAATTAATTACTCTTTATGAGTAAGACAATGGTTTTAAAGACCAAGAATTATTTATCAAAGCTCTAATTCGAAGAGTCTAAATTCAGTGTGTGTTCAAGAAAACTAAAGATCAAATCCAAAGAGTCTAAATTCAGTGTTGTGTTCAAGAAAACTAAGGATCAAATTCAAAGAGTCTAAACTTAGTGTTGTGTTCAAGGAAGTCTAAGGATCAAAATCAAAGAAACCATATCCATGTGTGAATCAAAGAACTAATGAAATCAATAATGAACAATTCAAGGTGGTTTTCAGTTGTATGCAGTTCGAGACCACGTGTTAACACACGGAAAGTCCCGGCATAAATAGTATACTTTTACAGTCACGCTATATGGGCATAAATCAAACAATCAAACGAATTCAAGAGAACAGAGGTGAACAAAGATCAAAGGATATCCTAAAGTCCCGACATCTACACTAGACCTGAAGGCCAAGCTGATATGGGCACATCATGAAAGTCACGACACATACGGGTAGACTCATTTAGGTCAAGCCTGATATGGGCCACGTGTGAGACGATACAAGCTGGACACCACCAACAACTAAGACTAATTGATTGAATCAAATAACGCCCAATCATGATGTCTTAGTTGAATTATATGTTTATTTATTCATTTAGTTAAGCATTTAATATCATGTTTCTACAAATACTACGGTTGATCATGAATGCGTGATGAACTCAAGAAATCAATAGAATTTCACTTTGTGGAACTAAAAAGCTATTATGACGATGGTATGAAATGAAACTCTTAATTAGCATTAACAACGATATGTTATGTGGTTCGGTATGTGGTGGGACGGTGGCTGGGCTGGCGGTAACCTTGACCCTACATATGCCCTATATAAAAGCGTACTTGATTGGATAACATAGGTGGTTGTTGATGAGGTTAAGGTTGTCATTTCGAGTGATCATTGTTAACATATTTTCAGGTTATTCAAACGTTGTGAATCAAAGGTATGAGATGAAACGCTTAATTATCACCAGGAATAATATATTATGTGGTTTGGTATGTGGTGAGACGGTGGCTGGGCTGGCGGTAAGCTTGACCCTACATATGCCCTATATATAAGCATACCGAACTGGATGGTATAGGTGGTTAATGGTGAGGTTAAGTTTGTCATTCGAACATGTTTATTCAAATTCATTTTTAAATAAAACTAGATGAACTCACCAACCATGTGTTGACTTGATCTTTTTGCATGACTTCTCAGGTGACGAACATGTATGAGTTAGGAGTCTATGCTTTTGGACTAGGATGCCAGATAGAGGACCTACTATTTTGGACTTGCATATTTTTGGAACATCATTACACAAATTATTTTGTATATCTTGTGCAGATTCAAGATAGATGAATTATGATGTTGATAGTAGATTTACATTGTTAAATTATGAACAAAACTGATGTAATTTAACTTTGTAATTCTATTTTGTTTAGCATTTTCTAATTATATATCATGTGCAATGTAAACAATCTGATCATCACGTTTATCATTCCCGATATCGCACCCCGGGGCCTTTCCGCCGGATAGGACACACGATTCGGCCGCCAGCTCAGGGTGTGATGGTTGTAGAGAAATATAGATCATTTATTTAAACGGTTTGGCCTAGACTATAACCTAGGGACCCTTCATGTAGAGAACATAGGACTTAGGAACTTATTTGCATTGTGTCTTCTGCATTCGATCATTGCACTAACCGATATTCTATTGGTTGTGATCAGATTGCCACTGAGAAGACCACCTCCTCTTATGCCTCTACCACCAACGCCACCTCCTCCTCCTCTCCAACACACTCCACCTGTTGACCTGAACGTGACCCATAATCTGGATCCTGCTACAGTTGCCTTGGCACCATTACTGAGCAGTCAGCTAACTAACCAGATGAAAGAGGTGATCCCAGATATGATCAAACGTATTCGGAACGACAGCAACAATTCGGGAAATTCATCGAGAGAAGCCAGTGGGAATACTGGTAGTGCTTCTAACTACTCCTACAAGTCCTTTATGGGATGTAAGCTGCCCAGTTTCAGCGGTACTGAGGGAGTTGTTGGATTAATTCAATGGATAGAGAAGATCGAGACCACTCTGGACCTCTGCAGTTGTCCAGAGCATTACAAGGTTCGTTACTCTGCTGGATCATTCAGCAAGCGAGCCTTGACTTTGTGGAACTCACAGATTCAAGCTAGAGGAAGAGAAGAAGCCATGTCGATGTCATGGGAAGACTTCAAGACCTTACTGAGAACTGACTTCTGTCCTAAGAACGAGCTGCAAAGGATGGATACTGAGTTGTCAACCATGTGATGAGAGGAACAAATCACTTGGGGTACGCTACTCGGTATCACGAGTTGGTAGCATTGGTGCCAGACATGGACCAACACTGGAGAAGAGGATTGATAGATATGTAGGTAGACTCCCCGTCTGCATACATGGTTTAGTCCTTTCAGCAAACTCTGTCACTTTAGAGTCAGCTATGAGTCTGTCAGGGAAACTCATGGACTTGATGGTAGCCTCTGGAACTTTGAAGAAAGGCTGGCTCCGGTGAGCACAAAGAAGAGTCATCCAAGAAACCCCACCATCATTCCAAGAAAAAGCAGAAAGTTATCAAGAACTTCACAATGGCTACTCCACTCAACCAAGTGGCCGTTGCATCGCAGAACCTTCACAAGAAGCCATACACTGGCCCACATCCTCTGTGTGCCATGTGTCAGTATCATCATGATGTTAACAATCCCTGCTGACACTTCATGGGATGTGGAAGAAAGGGGCATTGGGTCCAACAATGCATGATGACGCCAAACCAAGCAGTCAACAATGCTGCTTTAGCTCTCCCTCCACTCAACAATTAGTTACAGAACAACAGTGGATGCTATAACTACGGTGAAATTGGCCACTTTTTCAAGAACTGCCCAAAGAAAGTACACCCAGCAGTTCAAGCACCACGTGGAAGAGCTTTTGCAATAGGAGCTCCAGCTGCCCGTCAAGACCCGAACGTGGTCACTGGTACATTTCTCTTACATGAATTTTATGCATATATTCTCTTTGACATTGGTGCGGATCAAAGTTTTATCTCGACCGACTTTGCATGCCAACTTAATCAGGTTGAGGAACTTTTAGATTCCCCTTACATCATAGAAGTAGCGAACGGGAAACAAATCACGGTTAGTACAATATATAGAAACTGCCCATTGGCACTTAATGGTCATATATTCACCATCGATTTGATACCGATGGAGTTGGGTAGTTTCGACATCATTGTTGGAATGAATTGGCTATCTCTCAATAGAGTGGAGGTCATCTGTTCTGAAAAGATGCTTCGGATTCCACTGACGAATGATCGTGTATTGGAAGTTCGAGGGGATTAAGCAAAGCGTAGTTTCAAAATCATATCTTGCATAAAGGCGCGTAAGTGTCTACGGAAGCAATGTGTAGCTTTTCTGGCTCATGTGGTGGAGAAAGAGAAAGACAAGATCAAGATTCAAGACGTGGCCGTAGTAAAAGTGTATCCGGAAGTGTTTCCTGAAGATCTACCAGGTTTGCCACCCGCACGACCTGTATAGTTCTGTATTGACTTAGTTCTTGGAGAAACTCCTGTTGCTAAATCTCCATATAGGTTAGCCCCTTCAGAGATGCAGGAATTGTCAAATCAACTACAGGAGCTACTTGATAAAGGTTTCATCCGACCGAGCTACTCACCATGGGGAGCTCCGGTTTTGTTCATGAAGAAGAAAGATGGATCTTTTCGGATGTGTATAGACTACAGGGAGTTAAACAAATTAATCATCAAGAATCGGTATCCATTACCAAGGATTGATGATTTGTTTGACCAATTACAAGGAGCATTGTACTTCTCGAAGGTTGACTTACGGTCTGGATATCACCAACTTAGAATTCAAGAGGAAGACATACCGAAGACGGCGTTCCGAACCAGGTATGGGCATTATGAGTTTATGGTGATGCCTTTCGGATTGACGAATGCACCCCCGATTTTCATGAACCTCATGAACCAAGTGTGCAAGTCGTATCTGGATCAGTTTGTCATTGTCTTCATTGATGACATACTGATATATTCCAAGAGCAGAGCAGAGCAGAACTTGAGTAACATCTCAGGAAGATCTTGGAGTTATTGAAGAAAGAGCAACTCCATGCTAAATTCTCTAAGGGTGAATTTTGGCTAAGGGAAGTTCAGTTTTTGGGCCATGTAGTCAACAGTGAAGGAATACATGTGGACCCTACCACGATCGAGGCGATAAAGAACTGGGATACTCCGAAGACACCGACGGAGATACGGTCTTTTCTGGGATTAGCAGGTTATTATAGAAGGTTTATCTCAAACTTTTCTAAGATAGCTTTGCCTCTCACCAAGTTAACTCGGAAAAGTGAACCGTTCGTCTGGGGGCAGAAACAAGAAGATGCTTTCCAGACATTGAAGCGGAAGTTATGTGATGCTCCAATCTTATCTTTCCCAGAAGGCTGTGATGACTTTGTAGTGTATTGTGACGCTTCCCATCAGGGACTCGGTTGTGTACTAATGCACCGAGACAAATTTATCGCGTATGCATCAAGACAGTTAAAGATTCATGAGAAGAAGTACACTACTTATGATCTAGAATCGGGAGCAGTAGTCTTCACGCTGAAGATCTGGAGACATTACTTATATGGCACCAAGTGTACCATATTCACTGATCACAAGAGTCTGCAACATATTTTTTATCAGAAGGAACTCAACATGCGTCAGCGCCATTGGGTTGAACTTCTGAATGATTAAGACTGTGTGATTAAGTACCATCTGGTAAGGCGAACGTTGTAGCTGATGCCTTGAGCTGGAAGGAACGGGTCAAACCCTTGCGCGTCAGAGCAATGTGGATGACTGTGCAGACCATTCTACGCGACAAGATTATTCAGGCACAACATGAATCAGTAGAACGGGGAAATCTGAAAAAAGAACTTGATTGCGGAGCAGAATGACAGTTTGAAACAAAACCAAATGGAGTTGTCTACTACCAGGATCGTATATGGATTCCCGCGGTAGACTAATTGAGAAAACTTATCTTTGATGAAGCACACAAGACCAAGTACTCCGTGCATCCTGGTGCTGATAAAATGTACCAAGACTTACGGGAATTTTATTGGTGGGCGGGTATGAAGAAAGACATAGCCAAGTACGCTGATCGATGCCTTACGTGTGCCAAATTGAAGGCGGAACACCAGAATCCGTCAGGTTTACCGGAACAGCCTGAAATTCCGCTATGGAAGTGGGAACAAATATCTATGGACTTCATCACCAAGCTACCCCACACTTCTAGTGGTCATGACACTATTTGGGTTATCAATGATCGATTAACCAAATCTGCTCATTTCTTGCCAATGCGTGAGACTTACACGATGGATAAACTGGTAAGACTCTACATTAACAAGATAGTGGTGCGACATGGTGTGCCATTATCTACCATCTCAGATCGAGATAGCAGATTTACATCAAGGTTCTGGCAATCATTGCAGAAATCTCTAGGGACACACTTAAATTTGAGAACCTGTGTTTTGGACTTCGGTGGGAATTGGGACTCTCATTTGCCACTGATCGAATTCTCCTACAACAACAGTTACCATAGTAGCATCGGATGTGCACCATTCGAGGCTCTTTATGGTAGAAAATGTCGGTCACCGATCTGTTGGACTGAAGTGGGAGATAATAGAATTACTGGGCCAGAGCTTATTCAAGAAACTACCGACAAGATTGCTCAGATTCAACAGATACTACAAGCAATCCGAAGCAGGCAAAAGAGTTATGCCGATAAACGGCGCAAGTCGTTGGAATTCCAAGTGGGAGACCGCGTTATGTTAAAGGTATCCCCATGGAAGGGCGTAGTCCGTTTTGGAAAGAAAGGCAAACTAGCACCACTGTATGTGGGACCGTTCGAGATCATCGAACGTATTGGTCCTGTGGCGTACAGACTGAGATTACCAGGTGAACTCAGTGGTGTGCATGACGTGTTTCACGTCTCAAACTTAAAGAAATGCCTTGCTGACGAATATCTCGTCATACTAGTTGAAGAAATTCAATTGGATGAACATTTACACTTTATCAAAGAACCTTTGGAGATTATGGATTGCAAGGTTAAGAAACTGAGACGAAGCTGCATTCCGATTGTCAAGGTTCGTTGGAACCCAAAGCGCGGACCCGAGTTTACTTGGGAATGCGAAGATCACATGAAGTCTAAGTATCCCCAACTGTTTACAGAGGAAGCCGTACCGGATAACGATTCTTAAATTTCGGGACGGAATTTCTCTAACAAGGGGAGGCTGTAACATCAGTGCCGGAAATGCTACCGGAACAGTGATCTACACAGTAACTCAGGTACAGACTATGTGAACTATTTGTATGCTATTAACATTTTGATGCTTGACACTAAACTATTATGCAATCATTTCTGAAATCTGATTAAATCTCACGGTTTAACAGTCAGAAACACATCAGACAACACTGAACTGACACACAGATGCTTGTTAATATGCCATTTTGTATAAAGTATGCGAGGTTGAACATAACAAAGCAATGACGGATGTCGTTACACGAACGATAAATGGACGGATTATTCGTATAGGTGACGATCTGTACGAATACGTCTGAAAGTTTAATGTTCTGAATGATGTCCAATAATTAGAAAACCATATTGAAAAGTTTAGTTATCGTCGTATTCGTAAGAGTGACGATTCGAACGAATACGCGCGACAACTATACGATTCGATTTAAACTGTAATTCATACGTTTTCAGAAAATTTAAATAAATGAAAGATAATTAGTTAATTTACTAGGAATAACCACCTAAATTAATTTATTAAACTCTATCTTTAAAACCGAGACATTCTTCGCGAAAACGAAAGAGAAACGATACTTTTACGCAAAACCGAGCAAAACCGAACGAACCCGAACATACCCGGATTATTTTGAGGCTTTAATGAGGGCATTTATTCCCCTCACTTTCCCCACCAACTCAAAATTCATCACCACCACCGTCACTTTCTATCTCTTCTTTCTCTCTCTAAAAACCCTCAAGCTACCTCACACGTTTCTCAACCGATTCAAACCATTTTGGTGTCTAAACGACCCCCACATCACGTAGATCACGAAAGTTCAAGGATCTGGAACCAAAGATCGATTTATTTGAGGTAAAAACGAGTATCGATTTTAGGGTTTTGAAAACCCTATTTCGAAACTCATGTAGAACCGGCTAAACACATTTCTAACCATAGGGAAATCACTCCAAACATGCTTAGAGTGAAGTAAGAACATGAGCCATTACGAATCCTAGCCATTTAGCTCAAATCGTGAGGCTTCCTGGATACAAGTCGAATGGCCGAGTGGCCATAGCCATCAGGTGGACGAATGGCTCTCCTCGAAGCAAACCAGCCCTTTCGGCCAAATGGCCACTCATTCGACCGGCCAAAGGTACTGCTTCATTCAGGACTACCTCATTCAACTCTCACCCATTCGGTCCAGGCCTTCATTCGGTCACCACCCCATTCAGCCAAGCAGCTCAGTCGTCGGCCAGCCCTCCTTCGGTCGGTTACCCTCTTTCGGCCAACCACATTCGGCCAGGACTGATTCGGCCCACTCTGGTTCGGTCGTCCCTCATTGCTTCGGCCTCTTCTCATTTGGCCAAGGACACTTTGGCTAGACTACTTGAAACGAGCTAGGCTACTAGTTGGTCGATGTTATGGAGTGTGAATGCATGATTTGCATGGGAACGCATACGTGAACCCTATGCATGTGTATGAGTGGGTGCATGGTGAACTATTAGGGTTTACATGCTAAGGTTTAAGTCCCTAATATTTTCCTATGCAAATGATAAACTTATAGTTTGTCTATCTCATGGAAATTGAGGGTAAACAAGGGTTTATGCAACAACACTAAAGATTTCAAATATTACAAACACAAAGTTGTGAATTACAAGAACCAAAGGAATAACTAAGAATGGGTGTGAATTAAATTCCAACATCTAACACTTGGTGATTCTATACAATCATATAACTAAGTTAGGGAGTCTCATGGGAGTCTCCAAGCTAAGTTGTATACACGAAAAACTTAAGAAACAAAGGAAGCTAAAACTAAAGTTTAGGCTTAGAGTTAATCGAATTGGATTAACTTAAGTCTAATAAACTAAGCTATGATTTTCTTGAATTACAATATGGTTTTAGTAAATGAAATAAATGATAACCTTTCTTAAATTAAGTAAATGATTTCTAACTTAAAGTTAACTTAAAATGAATTATTTTAAAATATTAAATTAAAGTTTTGTGATGGAGACTTACGGGAATCAAGGGTTTACTTATGGGTAATACCTTAGACTTATTAGATGAAATCCTAGAAGGCACATTAGTAGCATAGGACACTTAGTTGCACACCGAGACCGAAACCCTAGTATGCGTCTATCATACTTACTTATAGAACTCGAGTCTCTTAAAACAACTCAGGTGTGGAAGATACTTAAGCTACAATCAACGAGTGTGCATTAACCGTGGTAACTTATACTTAGCAACACGTGTGAGTTCATTGTCCCTTTTTAAACCAATTTGTTTTACTTCGAGACTGAGAAGTATGTTATACATTTTAAACAAGTCTTTAAATGTTTTATAAATGCTTTTATATTCATTCAAAGTGCTAATGTTGATGATCAATACATTTATTCTAAAAGCTAACAGCTAAGGCCTTATCTTACGTGCTAATGCTTCATACACTTATCTCAAATGCTAAAGGCTAATGCTACAATGCTAATGCTAAATGCTAATGCTATGTGCAAATGTTAAATGCTAATGCAATATGCTAAGATTACATGCTAAGGTTACATACTTATATTCTAGATGCTTAAAACTCTGAATGTTTTTCATATGCAAAGAATGCAAAGACTAACAGGCTGAAATACTTTATAAACTATATTTAATGCTGAATGCTCAAACTCAGAAAGACATATATGCTTGATATGCTTGAATGCTCGAAATCCCTGGAATGCTCTGAATGCTTTAAACTCGAGAGTTCTATATATGCTTGAAATGCTAAGACAAATGGTTTGGCCTCTCAGTGCTTTCCATACCGGTTGTGTAGCTAGTACTTGTGCACATGATACGTAAAAGCTATGCTATATGAATGCTAAAAACTTGTATGCTAAAGCTATAGGCTACGGTAGAAAATACTGACTTGGCCTCTCAATGCTTGCCATAGGGTGTTCTTCATAGTTGGGACTTGAAGGAACAGACCGATGGCCTCTCAGTGCTTGCCATAGGGTGTCCTTCATAGTCAGAACTTGAGGAACAGACTGTTGGCCTCTCAGTGCTTGCCATACAGTGATACCTCATTTTCTACTCACGATTGTGATATGTGACTAGTCTGATTTTGGTTTTCTTTAGTTGACTTTGTGTCATCTCGGAAATCCTTTATCAAACCACTGATGTTGCTAATCACACTTAGTTCCAATATGGATTGATACTGGATTCCTTTGGGTGTTCAGTTGTCCATAATGGTAACTCTCAAAGCTAGATTACAGATGCTATTATGTGCATGTTGAAACTTACAAATAGAATGCTAAAGCTATGATGGGAATGGGATTGGATGGTAGGTAAAATGCTTAATTATCATTAACAACACTGTCATATGCGGCTTAGTATGTGGTGGGATGGCGTCTAGGCAGGTTGTAGGCTCGACCCTTTCGTATGCCCTATATATAAGCATATCGAATTGGATATTACAGGTGATGTTAATGGGGTTAAGGTTGTTACCGAAAAGGTTTGCTAAAGCTATTTTTCAACTACAAAATTTTATGAACTCACCAACCATTGTGTTGACTTTGTTTTCTTACATGCTTTCTCAGGTGACATACAGGAGTAAGCTAAGGCTAAGGAATGTATGCTAGGATGCCCTGTTAGAGGACCTAGTAGATTTTGAAAAGC
Source organism: Mikania micrantha (assembly GCA_009363875.1). Lineage (NCBI taxonomy): Eukaryota > Viridiplantae > Streptophyta > Magnoliopsida > Asterales > Asteraceae > Mikania > Mikania micrantha. Next base: position 14,543,519 of record CM018680.1, read on the forward strand.
ACATGTTTTGATGATTGCTGTGAATCACTTTTGACATCTTGTACAAATACAAGACAGTAAACATTTGATTCTTTTGATAGGTCTACTTAGTTAAATTATCAAACGATGACAGTTGTAATTTAACTTTGTAATCCTAGTTTAATGTTATTTGTGCTTTAGTTATTCTCAATGTTGATGCTATGTAAACAATCTAATCATCATGATTATCATCTCACGATATCACGCCCCGAGAACCTTCCGCCGGGCAGGACACACGATCCGGCCTGCCGGCTTGGGGTGTGACAATAATTTAGTAATATCCACTTTTGTTGACTTTTTATCAAATTCTCAAATCTTCTTTATACGTTCATAACTTTTACATATGACATTATCTTTTGAAAAAAATATACCATAAAAGCGAGCATTTTTTTATCTTCAAAATCAGTATAATATAGTGTTGCTTTAGAAAAAAAAAAATATTTTCAGTTTATGGTGTCTTTTATACAGGTCATTGTGTATTTTGTGTTTCCAGCTCAATGTTGTGTTTTCCTAAACAATTCAAGACACAATGATGTTGTATTATACATAATGTCAAACAAGGATGATACAATGATGAATATGAATGACACAATTATATTTAAAAAAGACACATTAATTTGTAAAAAAGACACAATTACCTGTAAATAAAGATAATTATACTAACGTTTAAAAAAACACATTGAGGATAACTAGATATAATGAACTGAAAATTTTTCATTTTTATAGCAACATTCACTACAAGAATAAAAAACATATAGCGACGACAATTGTCGTCGCAATAGGGTATAGCGACGACCTGTCGTCACTGGGCTGTCGTCCCTATTGTTTCGTCGCTGTTGCTCAGACAAGTCGTCGCTGTTGTCATCGTCGCAATAGGTTATAGCGACTACAAGTCGTCGCTATAGACCCTATTTATTTTTTCTTTTTTGTTTTTTTTAAACTTAAATTCAGTTTTTTAATTTAAAAAAAATGAAATAATAATTTTGATTAAAATATTATTTTTTTATAAGATTCCGTACAACTCTATAGCGACGACAAAAAATAATTTTTTTTCCCAGATTAAAAACTGTATAAAACCTGTACAAAAACCTACTATAAAATTTAAAACAATCCCAAATATTCAAATTACTAAAAACATAATTATCCTAATGCGCGCATACGCAATACATGTTTAACAGTACACATCCGAATCCAAATTCAACCACAAAACACAATAATCCAAACAAACACAAGATAACCCAAGTGAAATCCTATTCACTCTCATCATCATCATCATCATCATCATCATCATCATCATCATCATCATCATCATCATCTTCTTCTTCTTCTTCTTCTTCTTCAAATGTTGGTTTGTAGGTATTTTCGAAAGGATTGTCAAAGGCTTTTTGGCGTGACATCAGGTCGTTTATCTGTTGTTGCGTCCGTAGGTTAATTTCTTGTTGTTCTTGCCAACGAGCATTTGCTTGTCGTAATTCATCGTGCAAATCTTGATTGTGTGGCGTATACGACATACTTGGAGCAACATCCGAGGTTACACTTTTCACCGTTCGGCCAACACCCCGAATGTGACCACGCCTTTGTCCCAACGACCTTTCAAGTATTTCAACCTCATTAATTGGCGTATCATCGCCACCCGAGCTTGACATCGACTTGTTTTTCTCGTCCATAATTTTACCCTACATTTAATCATTTAAACGGGTCAAAGACATATTACACAAACCAAAAGCTCTTATCGGGTCAAAATTTACCAAACATATGCATATACACTTAAAACATGCAATTGCAACTACAAACGGGTCAAAATTTACCAAACATACGCATATACACTTACAACATACAATTACAACTCCAAATGGGTCAAAATTTACCAAACATATGCATATACACTTAAAACATGCAATTGCAACTATAAATGGGTCAAAATTAAGTAAATATACTTATATACACTTACAACATACAATTACAACTCTAAACGGGTCAAAATTACCAAACATACTCATATACCTTTAAAACATGCAATTGCAACTACAAACGGGTCAAAATTACCAAACATACGCATATACGCTTACAACATACAATTACAACTCCAAATGGGAAAATTTACCAAACATATGCATATACACTTAAAACATGCAATTGCAACTATAAACGGGTCAAAATTAAATAAACATACTTATATACACTTACAACATACAATTACAACTCTAAACGAGTCAAAATTACCAAACATACTCATATACCTTTAAAACATGCAATTGCAACTACAAACGGGTCAAATTTACCAAACATACACGCTTACAACATACAATTACAACTCAAAATGGGTCAAAATTTACCAAACATATGCATATACACTTAAAACATGCAATTGCAACTATAAACGGGTCAAAATAGCCTAAACTCACATACAAAGACATATTACACAAAATCAAACTTCCTAACGGGTCAAAATTAACCAAATATACTCATATGAGTCATTATAACCTAAACTCACATACAAAGACATTATACAAGACATGCACTTACCCAACGAGTTTCTGCCATCTCATTGTACCAACCTGAGCTTCCCTTACAGTGCATCTCCCTCCAACCTTCAACATGTTTTGCAACCCCGGTTTCTTGGACCTTACAAACAATTAAAATATTATATTAATGAAATTTTAAATATATATTTACACATATAATGAAAATTGTAAGATTTTACTTCAGTGTATCGTCTTTGTGCATAAGACTGCGTCCCATGATAACTCCCATATAGTTGTTTTGAACGATTTGCTGAGTTTGCTTGAGAACGTTTCTGGTATGTGGGAGTTGTAAATAGCTCCTCAATAACTCGAACCCAAGCATCTGGGTTCATGCCCTCTGGTGGTTTTGTCTTTGCTCTTTTAGTGTTATCGTAACCTCCAACTTTGTCAAAATGTTTTTTAAGCTTTGTCTTTCGATCCTTATAACGGTTTGCACAATCCGATTGGATCCCTTGCTTAATGCCTTCCCAGTACTCAGTTTTGTGATATCGTTGAAGATCAAAGTAGTGCTACAAAAAGAAAAGATGTAATTACAAAGCAACAAAAACTTAGAAAATTTAATATAAAAGTTAAAATGACTACTTACATGTAGTGTGGTAAGTATGGACATTTTGATCTCACCAGGAACTTCTTGCCAACTTCGGTAGTGAAACAGGGAATGCCTATCAACCTCGTTTGAAACCAATCTCACAAACAATTGGTAGTTCTCTCCAACAACCCTAAATTGGTTGGAGGAGTAGTCAAATTCTAATGGAAGTGGCCTGCTTCCATTTTTTTGAAACTTGTCATACAAGTTTAAGTTTTTTCCGTGAGAATGTTTTTTTGCGGGTTTTGCTACATCAATTTAATCAAAAAGTTAGCAACTACAACTTACAAGATTCGCAATCAACATAATAAAACATATAAATACTACAACTTACAAGATTCACAATCAACATAATAAAACATATAAATACTACAACTTACAAGATTCACAACCAGTTCGCAAATTATATGGAGGACCGTAAGGAGGTTTATTTCCCCCGTCTCCACCACGTGATCGTGCTACATCTGCCATTCGTTCATTGAAAAAATAATAAACATAATCTTAATTCTTAACAAGTTAAAATAAGCAATATAATATGTAGCAATTATATAACACAACATATAATAAATGTTAACATGTATATTTAAAAATAAATATGCAATAAACATACATTTATTCGAAATCATCACTACAATCTTGGGTGTCTTCAATATCATCATCTTCTTCATTGTCAACATCGTCATTTATTTCATCTTCCTCATCTGAAAAGTAAATATTTTCATCTTCCTCTTCTTCTTCATCATCGATAAGAATTTCATCACGCATACTTTCCTCTGAAGCCGTTCTCATGGGTAAAAAGCTTAAGTTGACAACTAGGTTACACTCAAAAGACTCATTGTCTCTTAAGTTATCATCGACAACCAAGTTATAATCAGATGATTGAGTGTCACCTAAGATATCTATTTCATTAACAACACTCATACTTGGATGATCCCAAAGTTTTCGATAGTGTACGTCTTCGACAACTCTCCAATTACCGGTGGTTCGAGAAGGATCTTGGAGATAAAACACTTGCTTAGCTTGTGTAGCTAAAATATATTGTTCGTTAACAAACCATTCACGGCTAACATCGATCACATTAATATTGTTCTTCTTAATTAACCGTTTACCCGATGTGTTGAACCATTTACAACGAAATAATACAACCGAGTAACCATGTAAATAGTTCATCTCTATGATCTCCTCTAATTGACCATAAAATGGAGTTTTATCTTCTCCTATTGTTACAACACCACTATTCTGAGTAGTGCGTCGAACATCACGATTGTGTACCACAAATCTCACACCATTAAATATACAAGCAGTGTACAAATATGCATTCAACGGATCGTGTGCTTGTGCCTTTAATTCGTCAGATGAAGATAAACGAAGATGTATTTGATTTATATATAAACCAAGAAGAAAATTATGTTTTTACATCACGTTCAGGAAATTCGGATTCAAATTCACTGGATTAATAGAAAAAACTTTAATTAGTTTATAAATATATATTAAATGAATAATTAAAATAAAGATAAAAAACTTACGATTTGTGATCTTTAATTTCATCACAGTTGTTCAATACAAACCATTCCAATGATTTTCTAGTCTCTTCAGAAAGTGACATAATTTTCTTCTTTGAAATTGGTCGACATTGTGATGAAAATACATGTAACTGCCTTTTAGGAATACCGGCATCTGCATTTCTATCTGGACGGTTGAATTTGGTTTGCATACCCTCAAGATACATGGAACAAAATGTTAATGCTTCATCTGCAACATAACCCTCTGCTATTGAGCCTTGAGGCCTTGCTTTATTTCTAACATAAGCTTTAAGCTTCTTCATGTATCTTTCAAACGGATACATCCATCGCATATTCACAGGTCCACCAAGAATAGCTTCTTCAGGCAAATGAAGAACTAAATGAACCATTATGTCAAAAAATGCCGGAGGATATATTAACTCCAAATTACATAATATTTTGATCACTTCCTTTTTTGCTTTCTCCATATCTTTCATATCTAATGATCGAGCACAAAGTTTTTGAAATAACGTGCAAAGGTCAACAATTGCTATTGAAACATTCGCGGCCAAATATCCTTGAACACCAATTGGTAACAATCGTTGCATCAAGATGTGATAATCATTTGACTTTAACCCGATTATGTTAGAATCATTAGACACCTTATTTTTAAAATTTGAACCAAAACCATCATGTAGTCTCACTCTTTTAATGAACTTACAAAAATGTACTCGATGAGTGGGTGTGAAAGAGTAAGGTGCATGTGGCTGATAAACTTTGTTGTTATTTCTTGTTAGCCATAAGTTTTTCCGAATACCCATATTTTCTAAGTCTTGTCTTGCTTTAGGTGTGTCTTTGGATTTTTCATTCATTAACAAAGTACCTAACAAGCTCTCACACACATTTTTCTCAACATGCATAACGTCAATATTGTGTCTTAAAAGAAGAGAAGACCAATAATCTAACTCAAAAAAGATACTTTTTTTGTCCAATTCAACTCAGACGTGGCACGTTTTCTTTTCACACCTCCGTGACTTGGATGTTTTCCTGGTACACGATTGGGAAGACTTTGTAATTGTTTTAACATTAGTATGTTAGTCAATGGCTTTGGAGGATCTCTGGTCTCTTTTTTGCCATTAAACAAAAAACTGTCCCTCCATTTATGATTCTTATTTAAGAATCGTCTGTGACCAATAAAAGCTATTTTATTGATTACAGGACATGAGGGTGTATCGGCATTACAAGTAGGACATGCTTTATAACCTTGACCACTCCATCCGGACAAGCTACTACAAGCAGGATACTCGTTTATTGTCCATAATAATGCTGCACGCATTGTGAATACAATTTTTGTTGAAGCATCGCTTATTTGAACTCCATGAATCCACAATGTTTTCAACTCATCCACCAAAGGCCTTAGAAAAACATCAATGTCTTTACCAGGAGATTTAGGACCTGGAATTAGCAATGTTAACATGAAAGAGGACTCTTTCATACATAACCAAGGTGGTGTATTATAAGTTGTCAACACCACTGGCCACATACTATAAGTCTGACTCATGTTACCAAAAGGGTTAAATCCATCAGCAGCCAAGCCCAATCGAAGATTTCTGGGTTCTTTGGCAAAACTGGGATATTTCTTATCAAATTCTTGCCATGCTTTACCGTCAACTGGATGGCGCATCATACCATCCGTTGACCGTCCAATATGATGCCATGTCATATATTTTGCCGTGAATCGAGAGCTATACTTTCGTCGAAGACGAGAAGTTAAAGGAAAGTAACGCAACACTTTTTGTGGTACCTTCTTCCCTTTTGTATTCTTATCAACCCATCTACTTTCATTACAAATAGGACAATTTTGCATAAGAGCATTCTCTTTCCAAAACAGAACACAATCATTGTGACAAGCATGATAAGATTGATATCCTAACCCAATCTTTCTCAACTTCTTCTTAGCTTCATAATGTGATGATGGAATTTGATTTTCTTTTGGAAATGCAGCTCTTAAAAGCTCTAAAAGTTGATCAAATGAATTATTTGTCCAATTGTTAATCACTTTAATGTGCATTAATTTTGCAAGAAAATTTAAAGAAGACATCCAAGTAAAAGTAGGATATAACTCTGTATTAAGCTCCTTAAACAATGCGTCAAATTTTGGATCTAAGTGTGACAATTAGTACCCGACCGGCCGGCAAGTCCGTACGGTATGTGTACTTTCTACAGTAACTATGTGTACATACGTGATTTTAAACAGTGTTTGTATTAACAGAGATCTAAATACAAGAAACCGTTGTACGTATTTTAGTGTAAACTTAGATACAGTAAGTACAACGTACAATTGAAACATTAGTTGTGTGTATTTAAGTGAAAACTTAAGTACAGTTAACACAACAGATCACGAGAAACAACAGTGTTCAAGCAATTGACAGAAACAAATCGGTTGCGATCTGATATCCATAGATGACAGGAATCAGATGGCCGACATTTCAATGTGAAAACAAGGTGAAAACAGGATGTTTAGTTGAGTCCGACAGTGAGGAAACACAAATCAAACATAAATTACAACGTTGTTTCAGAATAACAAACTGACAGTGTGTTTGCATGGGTGACGATTCACACAAACATATCCGTGAGTTTAACGTTCTGAAATGATGACTGGAAAGTAGAAAACAAAAGTCGGAAAGCAAAACCATCGTCGTGTTCGTTCGGATGACGATTCAAACGAATACTCGCGATGGCGACGCGATCTGACGAAACGAAAATGAAAATACGACGCGAACGAAAATAATTTAATAAAATAAAATAAATAATATTTTACAATTTTGAAACTCATCAAAATAATTAAATAACTTCTTTTTATTTATTACAACTAAATTACGCGTAATTTTCCGGATACGCGACGAAAACGCGAACCGAGCAACCGAAATGAACCCGAACACCACACGGGGTATAAAAACCCTAAATGAACCCATTTACTTCATTTCACATCTTCCCATTCTCTCTCTAGCTTCAAAATCCGGCCACTACCATTAACCACCATTTTCAACCTTCAATCCTCCATAACTTCTTCATTTCTCAACGGATTTGGGGGATTCTTGAACCCACGCGAAGCTCTCAACATCCTCTGCACAAAAGTAACCGATCTAGAGACAAATCCACTAAAAATCGAGGTATGATGACATGAAAAGTTTAGTACATACACACCTCACATTTCTAAGGGATGGTCTGCATGTAGCAATGCCATATGAAGGATCAAATCGAAGGTTCAAGCTCAAAGATGTGGAGAACCCACAGGTTCATGGGATGCAGTAGCTGAATCACACATGTTTCACGAACCTAACACATACTGACGAACCTGCTGGGGCTCAACTCGACCAGCCGAACCTTTGGACGACAAGCTTTCTGTGGCAAAAGCTATTGTGCAGTGAACCCACAAAGGGCCGAACCCCATTATAAGCCACGAACCTTGCATGACTTTAGAAACCTAGCCGAACCTCTCTCAAAGCAGCGAACCCAGGTGCAGCTGCCAAGCGAACCCTTCATCACCTCGAAGGAACCCTTGTTGGCCGAACCCTCAACCTCTAGCCGAACCTTATAGACTGAACGAACCACTGCCGAATCCTATGAGCCGAACCTTCATGCGAAAACTATGGCCGAACCCTTTGACTTGCAATGCACCCAAACCTATTACCTAAACCCTGGCCAAACCATGCTGCTTCATGGATCCCCGAACCCTCAAGCTTATGTTGCCGAACCTAGGGTGACACATGGGTACAATCGAACCGTTTGATATGATCCGAACCCTCGGGATACTCTAGGTGAACCTAACCTTCGAATAAACCGAACCATGAGGCTTATTGGTGATGGGTTCGCTGAACATTATGTTCGGCCGAATCTAATTTTTCTTGGTCCGAAACCTAGAATGGCCATGCGTAGTAATCGGCCCAATTAAACCTTGGCCCAGACATTATTTGCTCAGCCCAACATCGGTCTAATTGGTCCAATCATAGAAGCCCATGCACTCTATTTATTCAGCCCACAATTGCCTAAGGCCCAACGAAAACCATGTACAAGCTAATCGGCCTAAGTGTTTTAATTCGGCCCAATAGATTGGTTGGCTCGTGAAAATCAACCGGCCCATAGTAGTGGATCAGCCCAACCTTGTGGCCCAAACCATAAACCACACGGCCCAACAATTTGAACATATAAATTGTATTGGTTATTCGGCCCATGTTACAAATGGACTCACACATGTAACATTCGGCTCAAATTTAATGAACTTGATACACATAAGTACAAGGATAACAAACGTTTATAACATTTAAATAATAAACAAGATTTATGAAAAACCTAAGTGTTTTCTAAGAAATGTTCTAAGACTAGGAGATTAATTTTGGTTATGATAGACACAAAATAACATGACAAGTGAGGTTCTAACTAAATTAGTTAAGTGTTATGAAATCTATGACATTTAGACAAGAGCCGAATGAAAATCGAGACTGAGACTCACTAGTGTTAGCCAATTTTAGGGCTAACACATACACACACAAATTACAATAAGTGATACTTATGAGTCGAAAACAACGTGAAATCAATACAGGAACGTGAAAACTACTACAAGAACAACAAAGAGCACGTGCATTCATTCTTTTAAGCTAAGTCAACCCTACAACAACAAGGTGAGTTCATATGCCCCTTTTACTTTAATCTTAACTGATTTTACACTCTCGGGGCTGAGAAACATGCTTTAATTTTATTTACTTAAAAGTTTTGCTTACATATTGTTAATACTTTGATTAAATGATATTAAATTGCTTATTATCATATATCATTGTATGCATGCTTGTATGATTACATGATGACAGGGAAAGATAAGACGATGATGATATTATAATATCATAACTCATCAATACAATAGAATAACATGGTTGTATGATTATCTCTTACAACACTTAGTTATTCTTACAAGAAATAACATAGAAACAATAACAAGGAACATGATGACAAGAACAAAACATAAGAATGATATGAAGATAACACATCTTCATTACATCATTCGATACAAGAGTTAAGTAAGTGTAATAAGACTAGTTCTTATAACACTTAGCTTTTCAACTCAACACATATTACAAGAAGAACAAGAAACAAGGAATGGTAATCATAATAATGTAATTTCATGATACCAACACCATTCACACATTGATTAACGTAATGTAATAAGACAAGTTCTTATTCCATCTTGTTAACACACAGAGAACAATTACATTGGTGAACACTATTACAATTAATTTCTATTGAACTGTTGTATTATATCATTTCAGTCATGTGCCATGTATTCAAAAGATCACGGTAAGACCCTCTCATAAATCGCTGAACCAGTTAGTTTGACGTGACTAAACTGATGATAGCATAGTGGTACCATAGGTTTGACAAACCTCTAGCTTGTAGGGCTAGTATGTTGATCGTAACAATTCATTGGCCGGTAACGTATGACCGATGACAGGGCGACTTCAAGTCAGGTTCTGCGAAAGCGTCACATGGTGATATTAATAAACAGGAATATGGTAATTAATCCAACGGAATCCTATTGACTAGTAGGTTGAGGAATTGATCTTACCTCATGTTTCACTACTAGTAATAGTTTTCGTTGAGGTCATTGGGCATACAAAGTGGTAGAGATAAATCGGATGCATTGTAATCTGATTACGTGAGGATTACAATGGATTCCTTTTAGGCTCTATGCACTATAGTTCAAGAACAAAGTACAATTGGTTAACTAACACTCTTATCATTTAAAAGTGTAACAACAGTTAACCCCTCAACTATAGAATAATACAAGGAACAGATTTAGTAAATCTAATATGCTTAACATATAATGGTTATCTAAACTTCGGTTCGATAAATGAAATTAATTCGTTATATTATTCTATACAAGTTATCACAGGTGATTCAAGAATGATATGGACACGTGGATTGGGAATGGAAATCAATAGTTGTATTGCAAGTTGTGTGGAGTTCTGGTAGTGATGTGGTGGGATGTTGGCTAGGGCTTAGCTCCCTTACATATGCCCTATATATAAGCATCACTACTAGGATGATATATTACTTGTAACATAATATACATTGTGATTGTGCATGCGAATGAATCAAGGTTTTCAATTAACTTACTTATGAACTCACCAACCTAGTGTTGACTTTGTTTAAATACATGTTTTCTCAGGTGATGAACAGGCGTAGATACATATATGCAAGTACTAAGCTAGTGGACTTTTAGAAGACCTAGCTTCATTTTGATTCATACTTTTGGGATGACAAAACAGTGAATCACTTTTGTATATCTTGAACAGATCAAGATATAAACTCATTGATTCTTTTGATTAGATTTACTTAGTTAAATTATGATGGAACAATGTAATTTAACTTTGTAATTCTATTTCATGTCATGTTAGCATTTCTCATTTATATTTCATGTGCTATGTAAACAATCTGATCATTTGATTATCACTCAAAGATATCGCGCCCCGGGAACCTTCCGCCCGACGGAAAAACACGATCCGTTCCCGCCGGCCCGGGGTGTGACACTAAGCCACCTTCATATTCATCTACATCATTGTCATTTGTACTATGTTCCTCCATAACATCATCAATTGCATCAAACATTTCATTGTTTGTTACAGAAGTGTGTGTGTTTAAAGCCCATAGATTTTCTATCTCTGCAACGTTAGGATACTTCTCACCATGATAAACCCATGTTGTATATGACTGTAGAAACCCCTGGTCATGTATGTGGGCATAAAACGTACTCAAATTCTGAAGTGACCTATTTGAATTGGCACAACCTTTACATGGGCAATACGTTTTACCTTCACTATTGACATGATTTTTGGCAATCTCCATGAAGTTATTAAGACCGTTTAAGAAATCCAAAGATCTCTGATTTTGCAAGTTTATCCAACTTTTATCAATTGTCATAGCTATATATAAATAAAACAATTAAATAATAACACATATGCATCTAGCATTCAAATACAAATGCAAGTACAAGTACAACAAATATGATAAACCATATCGAACCTTATCTATCATGTAAAGTAGTTCTCAAAGGTGGTGGATCCTAACCCACTTTTTGAATATTCTATCTCATATGTATACACTTCAACGAGTTAAATATCAAGAAAAACCGGCAGCATTTCGTCTTAACTCCCTATGTTTTAGGGAGTTAAGACGGATTGCTATCGTTTTTTCTTGATATTTAACTCGTTGAAGTGTATACATATCCTAAATAAGATAGAATATTCAAAAAGCAGTCCCAAAACAGGGACAATCCAACATTTAGCTCTATTAGATAAATGTTGGATGGACATGTTCTAATGGTTATTCATAGTTAAACATGCATATTTAAAAACAAATTCAAACATATCATACATAACCATAGCATAAATAAACATAGCATGCATAAATTTAATATAAATCATCTCAACATAGCATACATAAACATAGTATGCATAAAATTCATATAAATCATCTCAACATAACATAAATCAATACACAAGAAGCTATTATATTAAATACACAAATAAAAGCTAAAAAAGTCATGTTACATATCTTTTCAATATCTTGAATATAAACTTTTCTTCAACCGCAATAATGCCCTAATTTACAATAAAATACAACAAAATCAAATCAATATTTATTACATAATGAAACATAAACATACACATATGACATACAATAGTGTAGTTAAAGTTAAAAACATACACATTACAATTAATGTAGATAAAGTTACACATACACACTTTTATAATTAACAAATCACATACATATACATAATCAAATAGAGAATTACACATACAAACTTTTATAACTAAAACATAAAAAACACATACATAATCAACATACATATACATAATCAAATAGAGAATTACAAATGTATATGAACTTGTAATAATACATATAAATAGAAATACACCAAATCAACATACAATACAAACAATATTTATAGACATACACATACACCTACACATACACATTACACATACACATTACATACACATACAAATACTAATTACACATTCACCTACACATACACAACACTCATGTACATACAAAAACATATATACATACAAAATTACACAAACATGTGAACATACACTTATACCTACGGCCAAATACACAATAAATACAAACATTACATCACACATACGAACCAATATACATTCATATGAACCAAAAACCATTCATACGAACCAATCTCAAAAAATACCAAAAAACCACTAAAAATTGCAAAAAAAAAAAATATTTTTGTTAAATAAACATCCCAAATGATTCATAGCATAAAAAATACCTTCAAATGGCCCAAAGATGGTGAAAATCGCCAAAAATCGCTCCAAAGGCGGAGAAAACGAACCAGCGAGCATTCTGGAAAATCTGGGACGAAACCCTATACATAACCCTATAGCGACGACATGTCGTTGCTATAGGTCAATAAACAAAACGACGCCGTTTCATTTTAACGCGTTTAATTAATTAAAAAAAATAAGTATAATATAGTGTTGCTTTAGAAAAAATTATATGGGTCAATAACTTTTACATATGACATTATCTTTTGAAAAAAATATACCATAAAAGCGAGCATTTTGTTATCTTCAAAATCAGTATAATATAGTGTTGCTTTAGAAAAAAATATATATTTTTAGTTTATTGTGTCTTTTATACAGGTCATTGTGTATTTTGTGTTTCCAGCTCAATGTTGTGTTTTCCTAAACAATTCAAGACACAATGATGTTGTATTATACATAAAGTCAAACAAGGATGACACAATGACGAATATGAATGACACAATCATATTTAAAAAAGACACAATAATCTGTAAAAAAGACACAATTACTTGTAAAAAAAAGATAATTATACTAACGTTTAAAAAAACACATTGAGGATAACTAGATATAATGAACTGAAAAATTTTCATTTTTATAACAACAATACTATACTAATTTTAAAGATAAAAAATGCTTGTTTTTATGATATATTTAAAAAAAATAATATGGTATGTAAATGTTATGAACGTTAAAAAAATGTGGGGAAAGTGGTCATCACTAAATTACCCTTTAACAACTTTTGCTTTTAAAATTTTCACTCTTAGATTTGATCTCATTATTTAATAGTTAATAATTTTTCTTAGACTTTTTAGGATAAACAGACTAATCAGTTGATCCTAATCCATACACACACACTCAATAATTAATTGTATCATGTGAAAACCCGATCTTAGAGAAAAAGACATTAAATCCTATATGAGTCATTGATTTGAAATATTAAAAATAAATATATGGTTCACATTAAACCTGAATTAAAAATTGGGTTTGAATAAACACATTGAGAATTAAAAGAATTCAAATATCTCTTAATACAATATCAAATTCATTTCTCTGCATTTCAATTCTTTGGTTTCTGTTTTCATCACAAGAATACATGATTGAATTTAAATTATCTTAGTTGATCCAATGCAGAGAAATTATTTAGTTGACAATATATATAAATTATCTCTAAACAACATTCCATCTTCTAGAATTTAAATCCTTGCACATGGAAAATTTAAATCTAGATTTTAGCATGTTCAATCGTATTTGAAGAATATGATTAAAGTAGTAATAGGTACCTTCATTAAATTCATTTTCTTTATGATAAAGGAGTTGATATCATCATCCTTTACGTAACACCTTCTTAAACCTGTATCAATTACGTCTAGCGCTAGAGTATACACATGTCCGTTGGTAAAAACCTTCATTCTAGGACATGTTGAGATTTTCATAGCATGTAGTGATGGCCATGAAAAATGAACCTTCCCTATGCAGAATCCCTTGAGACTAGTGGCGGAGCTTGACCAAAAGTAGGGGGTGAAACTTTTTCAGGGGGCGAAATAAAAATTTTTAAAAAATTTTACACTACGTATCGGAAAATGTACATTACTGTACGAAAAAACAACCCCAGTCCCTACAAAGCTCCGCCCATGCTCGAGACTTTTAAGTCTCACGAGTTTAAATGACTTTAGACAAGCATGGAACCACACCATTTTTTTTACTTCATCTTCTTCTTCTATCTTGTCAATTACCTCCAATTTAAAGCAGTGCGTCACTTGAGGATTGCTAACCCGGTCTGCAATGCCAAAATAAACAAAAGACAAGCGCATTTATAATAAACAAAAGATAAGCCCGTAGAATAAACCCAAATAGGAGGATTGCTATCAGCCAGACAGCCACCTTTCTAACTTTATTCAATTTTGTTTTATGATTTTATTTATAATGTATTTTTAATTGCTGATATTGGTCGCAATTTGGTTTTCTAATATCTTGAGGTTTTACGTCAAAGTAATAGCTAACGATTTCGTTTTTTTAATTTCTATCAAATTGATAACCATTACGATGTTTTATGTATTCTTGTTTTCATACTCGGTCCCATCGTAGAGTTCGTTATGCAACGTGCTTTGGAACTTTTCTAGTTCAACATGAAGTACTATTAAAATAATGTGTAACTTACTAATTCAGTTGATAAAAGTTTGGTATTAGTTATGTTTAATGACTTGCTTTGTTGCATAAGTATTTGTTATGCAGGTAGTTTATAATATTGAGGATTGGAAAATAAATAATCTTGAGGCCAGACTGGAAATTAAAAAGAAATAATACGAAGGGTTCAAGTGAAAAGTGCTGGTATGAAGTCGGTAATTGTGAAGATATTTGAAGCTTCTAGATTTTGAAAAGTGCAGCTGACGCTTTCATTTCTTTTCCTTCTTCATCGTTCAGTTCATCTCGTTTTCTCTTTCAGACTTTTGAGTGTTGTTAGGGTTTGGGGGTTCTTATTATCGTTTCATCGTTTATATGAATCGATAGTATATGGTTTTGTATACAGTTCTATAGATCTGTATTTTGTTAGATCTGTTTGTATCTCGTCTGTTATTAGATACACTGATCAGATATGTTGTATGTGATTTAGGGTTTCTGTCGTTTTGATTAGATCATGTTGTAATAGACGATATCTATGTTGTATTTTTATTTTTTGGTTCTTTATTGATCACAGATTTAAAAGAATCTATAAGTTGTTATTCAGTCGTGTTTTTGACAACTACTAACTATTCATTATAATTTAAGTATCTTATTTTCATCGTCACCTAATTTAAAAAAAGATTAAAAAATAATCTTAAAAATTTAAGATTGTAAGAAAATGTAAAATTAGATGAATCATGTTGATTATATATGTATTCAAAATCGGAGGAGACAGATAGAGGGTGACAGATTGAACCGGAAACCAAACATAGAAGTGATTGGATCAAGCCTCTTTTAAGTTTAATCTTGATTTAGGTTTTATTATTTAGTTTTATTTGATTGTTATTTTTGTTTGATTAGAAACTGAATAATGGTAGGTAGAAAAGTTAAGGTTAACTAAGTTAGAATGAGTAAAAGAGAACGGTAGGGTTGGTGCTTTTATTTAGGAGAAAGTGGGCATTTTTCTGTTGGATACTGTAGGCTATTTATAGTCTTCTTTGGTTGAATAAAAAGTTAGCACTCTACTTTTCCAAATGCAATTTTCTTCCGTTTGTATCACTAAATTTATGGGGAAAGATCAAATAAAAAGAGATTTTTGCCTAAAAAAAATAAGAACTAATAATAATTTGAAATTTGGCATGATAATTTACGTATAACTTCATATTTTTTGTACTAGATTTTTATTTTTTATACTATATTATTATTTTTTTGTTCTTCGTGTTACTTATACTAGATTTTTGTGTTTTTTGTAATACATTTTTCTTTTTTTGTACTGGATTCTTATTTTTTGTACTGGATTCTTATTTTTTTGTACTGGATTCTTATTTTTTGTACTGGATTTTTATTTTTTATGTACTGGATTATGTTTTTTGTACTGGATTGTGCCACGTGTCAAATTTTGTTTCTTACTCTTCTTAGGCAAAAATCTCTTCTTACTGGATCCAACCCCCTAAATTTATATATAATCATACTGTTAAAGTTAAATTGAGAAAAGAAGGGGTGTGATTCCAACAATTGATATCATAGGTTAGGCTAGATCTAAAGAAGGGTAGCGTTCCATGTGAATTGCAAGTTGTGAAGATCACAAAGACCGAATTGAAGGAGACTGGCCAGAAGTTTGATTATGGCGTAAGAAAGAAGACTGTTAGACCGTTGTTGGAAAGCTTAGGACCGGCGTGAGGAAGAAAGAACGGCGAGAAGACTGACCGTGAGTAAGAAGACCGACGAACCGCAATAGAGACCGGCGGCTGAAAGAATCTAAGTCCGAGAAGTTAGTTACCTTGGAGGCGAGAAGAGACGAGGACTCTGCCGAAAGAAAGAAAGAAAGAAAGAAAGGAGATTTTTTTTTGACTGATCGATTGTCCAGACCCAAGGGAAGAATTTCATTTTATTTTATCAAATATCCAAAGAAAAAAACGAACGGAAGGAAGCACGTGAAATTTTTTGTCATCTCAATTTTGAATTTTTTGGATACTATACTGATAAAAAATAGGAAGAATGGCGATGGTGCAAGCAAAAGAAGCTGGATTGATGTCTTACCAAGTTCCAACTTTAACCTCAACCAACTATCCAGTATGGGCTATCAAAGTTAAGTCCATTTTGGATGCACATGGTTTATTAGAGACTGTTGAACCAAAGGCTCTGGTGGAAGAACCGGATGCTAAGAAGTCTAAACAAGCTCTAGCTTTTTTTGTTTCAACAATACCGGAAGAGATACTGTTGCAAATGTCGAGTCACACGGACCCGAAGAAAGTTTGGGATGGCTTAAAAACTTGATACTTGGGTGTAGATCGGGTGAGAACGGCTTGAATTGCAACATTAAAAAGAGAGCATGAAGGTCTGAGAATGAAAGAAGGAGAACTTGTTGAGAATTATGCTACTAAGTTGAGTGAATTATGGTAACCCAGTGAACTTTGACTAAAAATGCCCGAATCTTTGGGTTTTTTTTGTGGTCTTTATTATACATATATTTAGGGGAGGTTTCTTTTTTGTGTTTTGGCTAATTCGCAATACAAATCGAATTTGCCTTGGTGCAAATTCGAGTTACATTTCGCAACATTTAGAAAAGTGCAAAAATTTTACACCGACGCAAATTCAATTTGCATTGCGAATTAGCCAAAACACAAAAAAGAAACCCCCCCTAAATATGTATACTAAAGACCATAAAAAAACCCAAAGATTCGGGCAATTTTTGTCAAAGTTCACTGGGTTACCGTAATAATGCAGGGTTCTTATTTGAACCAAATCATATATATATATATATATATATAACTAGATATGTAAATAGAAGTTCTTGTATCACCTTTTCAATACATTGTGTAATCATACAAGATGGTTAGATGATATCATTTTGTTATCTATATTCATTTCATCTTCAATTCGATTTTGTTCTTGATATTTAACTAGAATTGCTACATATATGTAACTACCGTGTTACATATATGTAACTGCATATACGTAACAATGTGTGTAATGTACTATTATTCGATTGATTACATATGGTTAATGCATCTCATATCAACAAAATAATGGTTATGGTTTAATTTTGATTTCATAAAGTTACATATATGCATCTTATATGTAACACTACATGCAATACTCTTTTTCTATTGATTACGTATGTGTAATGGATGATCTATCAATAAAATACTAATTGTAATTTCAATTTGATTGTATAAATCGTAATATTAATATATATGTATACTAAGGGGATACTTCGAATGTTAACCATTCTTTATTGAAATAACCGAATAACTACATGTTATTACTTTGGGGCTCACATTAAAGTAAATCTAAAGGTGTGGGTTTTTTCTTATTTTTTATTAATGTAAGTGGACCATACATTAATTAAAAAAAGAAAGAAAAAACATACACCTTTAGATTTACATTGAGTGAGCCCCAAAGTAATAAGATGTAGTTATTCGGTTAACACAATTAACATAGGTTAACATTTGATCCTCTCCCTGTATTGTAATATACTCTTGTAAAGATCAATAAAGGCTGATGCTCACCAAACTTCTCTTTTGACTAAGTATTGAACACTACAAAGACTAACAGCCTTCAGAAGGAAGGAGTTACTCTTCGGAAGCAACCATGCTTCCGAAGGATAACTCACTCCTGCTGAAGGATGTACAAGACAATTGCTTCCGAAGATCAACACTTAGAAGAAATTCCACACAAAAGCTTCCAAAGACAAAAGCTTCCGAAAGCTTCCTCAACACATTCTTTGACAAAGACTTCCGAGACTCTCTCTGACAAAGACTGCTGCTGATTGCACTTTATGGTACAAAAGTTGCTAACAACGAACATGTTGGTCTGATCAAAACAAAGAAACATATCGTGAGTTAGACACAACACTTTACCTCTTCTCAGTAGCATTAAAATGCAAAAGATTGCTTGAAGCTTTGAAGATCAAAACATTAAATGCCTTTTGTATTTAGCTAGTCTTTTGTTAAAGTCAATGTCTATAAATGTAATCATTGTAATTGAGTGTCTTAGCCTGTTAAGACACATCAGATACTAGAATAAGCTTTCTTCGTTTATTTGTCTAGTATACCCAACATATATTCCTACGAGAATACGGTTGTAGCCT
Organism: Mikania micrantha; assembly: GCA_009363875.1. Taxonomy (NCBI): domain Eukaryota; kingdom Viridiplantae; phylum Streptophyta; class Magnoliopsida; order Asterales; family Asteraceae; genus Mikania; species Mikania micrantha. Next base: position 14,562,784 of record CM018680.1, read on the forward strand.
TGGCTATATAAACTCTCATTGTATCTTGTATAAGTGTGCTTGTAAGTTGTAAGCCTTTGTTTACTTTGAGAGAAATATATCTTTGAGCTTGAAATTTACTCTTATGTTATTACTTCTATTCAAAGATTATTTGTTTACCTTGAGTGTTTGTGAGATCACTCTAACAGAAATTATGCATCTGATAGATTGGTAGAAATAAATACTTGTGAAGTGTTGTTTGAAGCTAACAACCCGATCCAACAAGTGGTATCAGAGCATTGGCTCTTCAACTTAAGTGATTAATCATCCTTAAGTTACCAGTTCTATTTCTTCTACAATATTATTATTTTCAAAACTCATATCTTCTGTGTTTGTTCAAATGGCTACTCTAAACAAACATGATAGAGAGAATGGTACTCTCAACAAGCCACCCATGTTTACTCCTGATGACTATGACACATGGAAGGTCAGGATGGAGGGTTTCATTAGGAATCAAGACTTCAAACTTTGGAAGTCAGTTCTTGAAGGACCTTTCATCCCAACTGTTCCTGCTGCAGGCACCAGTGGGGCACCTGTGCCAAAAGATCCATCTCTTTATTCTGATAAAGATTACAAGAGAATGGAGGTGGACTCATAGGCTTTATGGCTCATCCAGATGACAATTCCTAACTCAATCATACATGCATTCAAGAAATGCAAATCTGCACAGGAGCCGTGAAACTCTCTACAGCAGATGTATGAGGGATCCGAAGATGTCAAAGAAAACAAGAATGACATGCTGAAACAGAAGTTTGAGAACTTCTGTCAAGAAAACAATGAGAAGATGACTTCTCAATATCTCAGGTATGTACAGTTGGTTGACGAGTTAGTGGCTGTAGGTGTCAAGATGGAGAACCAAGATGTGATCAGAAAGTTTCTTAGATCACTTCCACAAGCGTGGAACATATATTCTATTGCCATTCGAAGAACAGAAAATCTAAGAACTTTGAAGCTTGGAGAACTATTCGGTATACTCAGTGCGTACCAAATGGAAATCGATGCACAAAATCCTAAACCTTCTCATGTACCTTCTGGTTCAGCAACTCTTTATGCACCCATCAACAATCCTCCTTACCAAAGTTATCAGCCCATCTACCACCCTACCTCCACACCCATTGTCACCTTTCCTGAAACCCCAACTCCATCAACCACACACCCAAACCCATTCTCTAACTCAACTCCACTACTGACCTCAGGCCAAGGAGCTTTTATGGCTGAAGAAACCAACTACTTTCACTTGTGCCAGGATGATTTAGATGGCATTCCTACAGATGACCTTGAGGAGATGGACATCAACTACCAGATGGCCATGATCTCCTATAGAGCAAACACGTTCTATCAAAGAATTGGCAGACAGTTTAAAAAACATAACATAAAAACTGGGTTTGGGCTTGACAAGTCCAAGCTAAAATGCTTCAACTGTCAACAGCTAGGGCATTTTGCTAGAGAATCTAAATCCTCATGCACTCAACTATCAACATCTGGACAACCACATCAAAGACCATGAAGCTCCTCAAACAGTGCTAATGTTGCAGAACAAGACTTTTCAGATTGGAGCTTACAAGCTGAGGATGCTTCTATCTCCAACAGTGCTTTGATGGCAAATGACTCAACTTCTTCATTCAAGGTATTTGATGATATGTGCACACCTGAATGTTTAGAAAAGTTAAATGTTTATAAAAGGATAAATTTTCAACTCTGTAATGAGCTCGAGTCTTTACAAGTTGTCAAGGCAAATTTCTTTGAATATGAAAGAAATTATAAAGAAAAGATTGAGGAAATGGAAAAGACCATTTCTAGTTTAAAACATGAAGACACTAACAAACAGTGTCAAATTAACAATCTTTTAGAAAGGTTAACCACTGCCAAGACAGAACTTGTATTGGCTGAGTCTTACAGAGACAAATTTTTGAGTCAAGGTGAAAAGTATGAAAAACATTTTAGAATGAGTGACACAGCTGAGTTAGTAAAGAAAAGAGGGGCTGGTTTGGGTTATAACAAGGTGGATCCTCCATCTGCCTATACTCCTATGGTGGAGATTAGGTGTAAACCAGATTTTAACCTTGTGTATGATGATGTGTTGGACATACACAAAGTGGATCAAAATGATGATCTCTCTGATCAGAACCCAAGTAACTCAACATGCTCAGATGAGGATAATACTCCCATTAATTTAGAAAAGGAAAAACCAGCTTTGAAAATTAAGAAAAGAAATAAGAAAATTAAGAAACATTCATCAATTTTTGTCAAAGCTAAGTACACACAAACTGGGAGTACCTCCTCAGATGATTATGTTACTTGTCCATCTGACAAGTCCAAAAGGGGTAGATCAAAGGATAGAAAAGCCAGTATTTCAGGGATACATGTAAACCACCCAACCAACAAATTTTGTGGAACATTCAAACAATCAACCTTTGTGAACCAAAGCTCAGCATTCTTCAAAAAGGAAAATCATCAACAATCTCTCAACAATCAGACTGTGTGTCTGATGTGTGGTGAGACGAATCACTTTGCTGCTGATTGCTTATATAATCCAAGAAGCAGAAAATTTTCTAAAACACAAGGAAGAGGTAGAAAGAAGAGCTGGAGTAAGTCATCTGTTTCCTCAGAAGAACAAAGAAGAAACTCAGTCAAGAAAGTATCGGAAGCAAGTACTTCTGATAATCGGAAGAAACAAAGCAAGAAGGCTTCCGAAGGAAAGAAAGCATCGGAAGCACATGCAAAGAATGCTTCCAACAAATCCAAGAAATCTTATACCTTCAGAAGAAGAACATCAGAAGAAAAGTCTCACTTCATAGCAAAAACCAAGCCATCGAAAGAGAAGGCTAAAGGTGCTTCCGATGGCTGTCAAAAGAAGCAAGCTCTTCTGACAACCTCAAAACTCAAGAAAATATGGAAGAAGAAGGAAACAACTGAACCAACTGTTCAGCCACCTATCCCAGTAGCAGCAAACTCATCATCTGTTCCACCCCTGATGATGTCAAAGAAATTTATTTATAATGATGCCAATAGAAAACCTAAGACTACATGGGCTTGGGTTCCCATCAGGAACTAACTCACTTCTGGTCATGTGCAGGGACAACAGGAATCAAAGAGCAACTTGTGGATTTTTGACAGCGGCTGTTCCAGGCACATGACAGGCAACAAGACTCACCTGCACAAATATGAACCATTCTTTGGAAGGTCTATTGCATTTGAAAGGGATCCGGTAGGAGGCTATATCACAGGTAGGGGCACAATCACAAATGGCAAGGTAAGCTTTGAGAATGTGCATTTTGTAAAGGAACTAAATTACAATTTACTGAGTGTATCACAGGTGTGTGATCAAAAGCACAACATGTTGTTTATTGAGCATGAATGCATTGTCCTGAAACCAGGATTTGTTGTCCCAAATGATCAAATTCTGCTCAGGGCTCCACGAAGAAACAACATGTATATGCTAGATATGAGCACAACTACACCACTTAGTAATATAAGTTGCTTTGTGTCAAAAGCTTCACTTGATGAATAATCTCTTTGGCATAGGAAACTTTGTCATGTAAACCTTAAAAACATGATTAAACTTGTTAAAAATAACTTAGTAACTGGTTTACCAACAAAAGAGTTCATCTGTGGTGATAAATGTGTTGCATGCTTGAAAGGGAAGCAGCACAAAACATCTCATCGTGCCAAAGAGATAAATTCAATCACAACAGTTCTGCATTTACTTCACATGGACTTGTTTGGCCTCACAAGTGTTAAAAGTCTAGGTAGAAAGTCATATTGCTTGGTGGTCACTGATGATTTCTCTAGGTACACTGGGTATTTTTCTTAAGTACCAAGGATGAAACTGTTGAGATCCTAAAATCATTCATTCTTAGGGTAGAGAATGAAAGTGACCATCATGTAAAAATTATCAGATTAGATCAAGGAACAGAATTTAAGAACCATATTTTAAATTCTTTTTGTGATTCTAAAGGTATCACAAGACAATTTAGTGCTCCTAGGACTCCACAACAAAATGGTGTTGCTGAGAGAAGGAATAGGACACTAATTGAGGCTGCAAGGACCATGTTGTCTGATGCCAAACTTCCAATAAATTTTTGGGCAGAAGCAGTCAACACTGTCTGTTATGTCCAAAACAGAGTATTGGTAGTTAAGTCACATGGTATGACTCCTTATGAAATTTGGCATAAGAGAACACCATTCATTGGAATTCTCAAACCATTTGTATGTCAATGCACCATCTTGAATACTACAGACCATCTAGCCAAGTTTGCTGAGAAAGCAGCAGAGGGCTACTTTGTTGGGTATTCTTCACATGCAAAAGCATATACAGTATACATCAAAACTTACAAAATTATTAAAGAGTCTGCAAATGTTCAGTTCAATGAACATACTATCAATAAACCTGGAACATGCCCTGATTGGTTATTTGATCTTGATAGCTTTACATCTGCATTTAATTATGTGAAAGAGTATTTCCAGATTCACAGATACTCACCTTAGACTCCTCCAAGCTCATAAGAGAAAAAGATTTCTACGTTGAACTGCCAATAGCTTCAAGACAAATTTTGCAGAATCCACTTCAACACATGATGCTGTGTCACAGTTTGAGACAATCAACACTTCTCAGGCTGTTCCCTTAAGTGACTCTACCTCAGTTCCAGTTTTTCAAGAAGAAGGTGGAAGTCCTTCAGCTGAAACAAACACTCCGGAAACTCTTCCTCCCAGAGAAAATCATCCAACCACAATCCAATCTCAACGACATCAAGATCTGCCAGAAATCCAGCTTGAGGTGGTACTTCCAAACCTTGAGTCAAGCAATCTGGATTTGACTTCTAAGCTGGATGTGATTCCAAGAACTCGCATCCATAACACCCATCTAGTTGAGAACATTATTGGTAATGTTGAAGAAGGAATAAGAACTAGAAGTTCTATGCATGAAGCAAACATCTGTTTGTTTTCTTGCTTTCTATCCCAAATAGAACCAAAGAAAGTTGCTGAAGCACTGAAAGATAGCAGCTGGGTGGAAGCCATGCAGGAAGAACTTCTTCAGTTTGAAAGACAGGGAGTATGGAAGGTTTGCCCTTTACCTAAAACAAAATGGGTAACAAGAAGCATGACAAATGTGTTGTCATCAAAAACAAGGCAATGTTGGTTGTTCAAGAGTACACCCAGGAGGAAGGCATATACTATGATGAAGTATTTGCTCAAGTTGCAAGAATTGAAGCAATTAGAATATTTTTAGCCTTTGCAGCTGCTAAGAACTTTAAGATTTTTCAAATGGATGTGAAAATTGTCTTTATGTATGGAAGGATTGATGAGGAAGTGTATGTATGTCAGCCACCTGGATTTGAAGATCCAAAGTTTCCTGATCATGTCTGTAAGCTTGATAAAACTCTATATGGGCTGCATCAAGCTCCCAGAAAAAATGGTATGAAACTTTATCTTCTTTCCTGTTGGCCAACAAATTTAAGAGAGGAACAATCGACAAGACTCTATTCTTCAAGAAGTCTTATCAACATATCATGTTAGTTCAAATCTATGTTGATGATATTATTTTTGGTTCTACTAATGAATCTCTCTGCAAGGATTTTGAATCACTGATGAGTCCAAGTTTGAAATGAGTTCAAGTGGAGAACTTACTTTCTTTATTAGACTACAGGTGAAACAAACTTTTACAGGGATTTTTATTAATCAATCAAAATATGTCAAAGATAGTCTTGAAAGATTCAAGTTAACTGATTGCAAAGCTTTGGGTACTCCAATGTCCAAGACAACATCCCTGAGCCCTGACCTTGAGGGGGAGGATGTTGACCAACATCAATACAAGGCAATGATAGGCTCTTTGATGTATCTCATAGCAAGCAGGCCGAATATAATGTTTGCAACTTGCTTGTGTGCAAGATTTCAGGCCAATCCCAAGATTTCACACATGCTTGCTGTGAAGAGAATCTTTAGATACCTCAAAGAAGCACCAAGTCTAGGATTATGGTATCCTAGAAATGAAGATTTTCAGTTCATGGCTTATACAGACAGTGATTATGGAGGCTGCAACATAAGCAAGAAATCCACATCAGGAGGATGTCAATTTCTTGAATCCAGAAATGTGTCTTGGCAATGCAAGAAGCAATCATGTGTTTCTACCTCTACTGCAGAAGCTGAATACATTGCTGCCTCTAGCTGCTGTGCATAAGTTATCTGGATTCAGAATTAGGTGAAGGATTATGTATTAGAGCTTTTCAACACTCCTATACAAATTGATAACTCAAGTGCAATCTCCATCACCAACAATCTTGTCAAGCACTCAAAGACCAAGCACATTGATATCAAATATCACTTCATGTGAGATTGTGCAGAAAAGAAGTTGATTTATCTAGTCAAAGTCGATACAGAACACAATCTGGCATATATCTTCACCAAGGCATTTGATGAAGGAAGATTCAGGTACTTAATAACAGCCATTGGTATGATTAATTTTGAATAAATGAATTGATTACAAGGAATGAACAATTCTTCGGTAGATAAACTTAAGGTTTCTTCTGATAAGTATTTACTCTTCAGAAGAAAGTTTAAGTCTCTGAAAGTATTCTTTATTCCTTGGTTCGGAAGCATTAAGTCTTCAGAAGAAAGTTTAAGTCTCTGGAAGTATTCTTTCGCAGAACAATTTTTCTGTTAAAGTTATCTAGACCTTCAGAAGATGTGCTTCCGATGTTATATTTTATATGCTTCGTAAGTAAGTGTCTTCCGAAGAGCATTTTAAGTCTCATGAACTACTTCCGAAAGTAACATCTTCGGAAGCACCTTTGCCCTTAGCAAATTTTGAACATTCAACAGCTGTCAGCGGAAGACCTTTTTCTGACATCCGGATCTCAAAATTTAATGTTTCTCTATATTAAATGCTGAAATCCGAAGGTATGAAAAGGTCTCCTACTCTTTCATTTTTTCTCACCGTTCCAATTCAACTTTCACTTTCTCTCCCAAATTTAAACCTAAAACTTCAAAAATTGCCATGGAATCTTTCGTCTTTCGACCTGCTCACAACAAGCAGCTGAACTGTAATCTGACAATGACAATGACGCTGACTTTGCTCCGACCATCTCCTTTCTTCAAAGGAGCAGGTACCACTTCGCCTTATCCACCAAACCTGTGGTGTATGAGTCTGATCACCAATAGTTTTGGCACTCCTGTTCTGTTGTTTCATCTTCCAATGGCAGAAATCTTGTTGCTACCATTGATGCTCATCCCATTTCTATTTCGGTGGAGACCATCTGTCAGCATCTTCACCTTAATGATGCTGGGGGAAGGATCTCTTTCACCAGGGATGAGGTAGCATCGACCTTCAGGTCGATGGGGTACGAAGGTCCTCTCCCTTCAACAACCTATTTAAAGGGTAGAGTGACCTATAATTACAAGTACCTCATACATTTGTTATTACATTGTCTGTCTAATAAGACACGTGGTTGGGATCAAGTTCCCTCAGACTTAGCCTCGGTTATCCATGGCTTGGTCTCAAACCAACTGTTTAATTTCTATGCTTTCATTTTCAATGACTTGGCTGACAATCTCTCGTCGCCAAAGAAGTTTTGTATGTATCACAAGTTCTTACATCAAATCTTTTACGGTGAGTTGGGATCATCCCTTTCACTAACTAGGAACATCTATAACATTCCCTTGGTCACTGCCAAGGTTTTTGTTCAGCTGAAGAAGAAGAGCCATCAGTTCAGTGGAACTTTTACTCATCTCCTTCCCTCTATGGAGATTCCTACTCCAGAAGGTGACAAAACTGTTGCATCCACATATGCTGAACCCACACCTTCCCCATATGTTCCTCATCCCATAAAAATTACCTACAAATGCCGCCGAACCCCTGAACAACTGTTCAGGTCCCTTCTTCTGAACCCGTCAAGAAAAAGGTGAAAAGAACTGCTAGGGCACAGTTCCACCTAAGGTGCAAGCCACACCTGTTCTCACCCCACCGGTTACTCCTCTGGAACCGGTGGATGCCCCCAACCAGCCTGAAAGTCCTCAGTGTATGTCACCATAATACCTAAGAATACCTAAAGGGATACCCCAATTATTGAGTCTGCTTCTTATGAAGCAACTCCACTAGTTCAGGGACTGTCTCCCAGGTCTCCAGGAGATTATCAATCATAAATGCCCCTCATCCATACATTTACCCAGGCTTAAGGGACCTCTGCAGTTGCTTTGGATGAACCACTCTCTCCCACTACCCAAACACTATTGAGAGTGGTGACACAGCTAAGGAATTGACGGCCACAATCTCTACTCTACAGGCCAAGAAACCACATCTGGTGGTGGAGCTGCAGGAGCAGGGCTCAGGACTCCATCGCCTAGTGATTCCACTCAGGTGGATGATGGCACAAACACTAAGGAATTGACGGCCACAATCTCTACTCTACAAGCCAGGGTAGCTCACCTAGAAGCTGAGGTTGCTACCCTAAGGCTGGAGGTATAAGCCAAAGAGGCAACCATCTTGGACCTCCAGATCACTTTTTTGGTAGTGTGATCCTACTACGGTAACCTTTCTCTCCCCGGATGCTACCAAAAAGGGGAGAAGGCACCATCTATAGGGTTAGGATCAGAAGCAGGAGAGGAGGAAGTTGCACAAGACTTCACTCCATTCATAGTCACTTTGACCAATGAATGGGATGAATTTTTGGGCACTTACTTTCATCATTCTAGTACTTCCTCCTCCTCTTCTTCTGATAATACAGGGGCAGCCACAGAGATTGAGAAAGAGCTCACAACCAATCTCTCTATGGAGCCCACGTCCCCTGCTGGGATCCAACAGTCCACTTCTGGGACTAAGTCTCCTTCTGAGACTAAAGCCCAGGTTACCATGGAGGAACCCATCCAGGAACAACCATCCATCTCCATGGAACGTGTGTCCCCTTCTGGGACAATGGCTAATGAAGACCTCTCCTCCACTCCTGAACTCTCTATGGATGATACTAATGAATCTTTCAAGTTAGTTGGTTAACTCCGAAGCTGCATATTCTTCTGAAGGCCCAGTCATACTTGATGATTCTTCCACAGAAGAGTTATTTGCCGATGAACCAACTGGTGAGGCTACAAGATCCATCTCCTCTGGGGTAAAAACAATGGACAAAGGAAAAAGAAAGCTGACCCAAAGGGAGGAAGCTGCTCAGAAGGAGAGTATGCCAATAAAGAAGAAGGGATGACCAGACACTTCCCTTCTTCTCTAGGAGAAGGGCTATGATATTGATGAAGTTTTACTCTGGTCGGTACCTAGGATGGCTGCTGAGCTGGATCGGGTGCAGCAGCAGGAACATGCAGTTGCTGCAGGCAAAGCTGTGGTGGTTCTCACTAAAAAGAAAAAAGAGACCACCTATAGAGACAGAATGAAGGCCATCCTCCTACAGTATGGTGTCCATACTGGGCAGCTCGGCCCCATGAAGAACTCCACCATGGAGATGCATGTTAGAGATATAAAAGCTAAGGTTTCCAGAGGTGAGTTACCTTCTATGGAGCTTATCCAGGCTCAGAAAGCAAGCATGAGCTTAGGCTTAGGGGGAGGAGCCACCATCGAGATACCCATCTCTGGTTCGGGGATCAGAGAGGGTGAAGAGGTGATGTGTGGAGCTGCTATAAAGGCCATGTTCCCCAACATGTTCCCTCAAAACCCAAAGGAAGAACCTTTCTCTTCTCCATCAAGTTCCTCCTATGATAACATGCCAATCTCATCAGTGATTAAGATCAACAGAGGTCAAAAGGCTGCTAAGAAACAACAATCAAAAGACCCTGACCCTGAGAAACAATCAAAGGAAGATGAGAGGAGAGAGACTGAGCACTTTGGATCTAGGGATGCATATCTAGAGACCACTGTAGGAACAGATGCAACAGTGGGCTCCAATGAGGAAGCTCAAGAGGCTAGAGATCAGAGGAATCAAGCCATGGTCACAATCAAACAAAAGATGAAACGAAGAAAGACCGTGGCTAGAAGAAGAAAGAGAACTACTATCTCCTCTGACTTTGAGTCTGATTCAGAGCCTAAAAGAAATCCAGAACCCATTCGAGCTTATATTCCAATAGTGAAGTGGAGCTTCAATGCACAACTAAAGGTTTTCACACTCACAAAGATCAATGGGGGAATAATGGTGATGGATCTTCTTCAACAGATGCTCATAGCAGAACCATTTGTGTATGATCTTGAGAAACTCCCATTTCATAATCCTGATAATGGATCTGATGGGAGAATAGCCAGTAAATGGGCAAAGGCTAGAGCACATGTTCTAAGAGGAGAAAGGGCTCCCGGAGGAGTAAAATAGGAAGTTTTGGTAGCATCATCCTAGGGGGAGACTGTAAAGATCAATAAAGGTTGATGCTCACCAAACTTCTCTTTTGACTAAGTACTGAACACTACAAATACTAACAGCCTTAAGAAGGAAGGAGATACTCTTCGGAAGCAACATTGCTTCCGAAGGATAACTCACTCCTGCTGAAGGATGTACAAGACAACTGCTTCCGAAGATCAAAACTTAGAAGAAATTCAACACAAAAGCTTCCAAAGACAAAAGCTTCCGAAAGCTTCCTCAGCATCTTCTTTGACAAAGACTTCCGAGACTCTTTCTGACAAAGACTGTTGCTGATTGCACTTTATGGTACAAAAGTTGATGACAACGAACATGTTGGTCTGATCAAAACAAAGAAACATACCGTGAGTCAGACACAGCACCTTACCTCTTCTCAGTAGAATTAAATGCAAAAGATTGCTTGAAGCTTTGAAGATCAAAACATTAAATGCCTTTTGTATTTAGCTAGTCTTTTGTTAAAGTCAATGTCTATAAATGTAATCATTGTAATTGAGTGTCTTAGCCTGTTAAGACACATCAGATACTAGAATAAGCTTTCTTCGTTTATTTGTCTAGTATACCCAACATGTATTCCTATGAGAATATGGTTGTAGGCTTGGCTATATAAACTCTCATTATATCTTGTATAAGTGTGCTTGTAAGTTGTAAGCCCTTGTTTACTTTAAGAGAAGTATATATTTGAGCTTGAAAGTTACTCTTGTGTTATTACTTCTATTCAAAGATTATTTGTTTGCCTTGAGTGTTTGTGAGATCACTCTAACAGAAATTCCGCATTTGTTAGATTGGTAGAAAGAAATACTTGTGAAGTGTTGTTTGAAGCTAACAACCCGATCCAACAACTATATAATAAATAAAGGTTTTATATGATGTGTGTCAGTTTTTTATACTATCTAAAATTTGGGTTTTCCGTCTGTATCTTATTAATTATTTATAAACACCTTTTTATTAGATTTTGATTTATATTGCTTCTCTTTTACTAAATAATACTAATTTTATTTAATTTGATAAATAATATGATTACATCATGTATCATATTTTTAATTATTTATAAAACATCTTTTAGGAATATGTTATATGTGTTTACAATGATGTTAAAAAAATCAAAGAATTGAATTGATCTTGACGAGTTATTTCAGGTTATTGCATATTTAGTAGGTTATATTTTTATCTTTTCCCTATAGGGGCTTGAAATCTTAAAAAGCATAGGAAGCCACAAAAAAATGACATGTGGACTAGAAGCATAAGGGTAAACATGTCAAAACAAAAAATTAACTTACACATGCAGGTTACATGCACATTTCTCTTATTTTTTTAAACGCTCATAACTTTTTTGTACGTTAAATTACATTATAAAATCAGGCTTCTTTTATCATTTTAAAGAGTATAATATTAATATATTTTTTTAAAATAAAAATAGTGACTTAAACTGAGTTTCACGAATTTTTTCGTTTTATTGTGTTTTTCGAATATTATTTAAACATGGCTTTTATGGTGTTTTTTTTTTACGTATCTCTACGTTTATGGTGTTCATGTTTTATAGTATCTTTCAAGTTATTTACAGTGTTAACATTTATGTTGTTTATGATGTTCAGAAGTTAGAGAACTAAAACAAAGCATTTTATGGTGTTTTTTTAACTCATCTGTGCATTTTATGTTGTTTTTCAAATTATGTTATGGTGTTAACATTTTATGGTGTTTATGATATCCAGGTGTTAATGAAAATAAAACATGACATTTTATGTTGTTTTTGAACACTAAAAACACCATACATACTTAAAGTTTGCATATGGTGTTTTTCAACTTATCTTTATGGTGTTTATGTTTTATGGTGGTTTATCGAGATATTTTGTTGTGTTTATGGTTTTAACATTTTATGGTGTTTATGGAAAAATAATGGAAATAGAAGAAATTGGTTTTATCCCGTTGACCTCGTTGGTGGAGCGACCTATGGTGGTTTGAGTCAACAATTTTTTTTTCAAAAAACTTGATTCATATACAATTTTATTAAACCAAAAACTAGAATTACACAAACTAAAAATACTGTCAATCATATTGATATAATGAATAACTCTCTTATTGATGAAAATAAATACTACCATGAACAAAATATATTTTTTGTATGAAATAAAATGTATGTCGTAAAAAATTAGAAAAGTTTGACTAAGTTGTTTGAATTCAAAAACTTAAACAATTAATTACTAAAAAGTTAGGTTAGGACTCGTCATAGATGTGAATGACAGGCAGGATTGAGAATGTATTTTAACTACCTGTATTCTTTTAATTACATAGCTACCGTTTTGGTGGTTTTTATGAAATTTGCCATTAAAAAAAAAAACCTCTAGTATCTTAACTTATTTTAACTTTGAGAAATGGTCAGGATTAACCCGACATCATGTTTTATCTGGATGTAAAATTCAACAAATATGACTATTAACTCCAAATAAATGTTTATGTCATGTTTCTATATTTTATCCTAATAATATATATATATATATATAGAGGGAGGATCAAAACTTAACCTTACCTTATTACGTTAACCGTTTAACTAGATCTTAACGGTTGTATAATTAATAAAGGATCTGATCTAGTGGTTCATAATAAAATAGAATTAAATATTACATTTAATAATTCAAAAACAAATTCAAAGGGTAAGATAGGAATATCAATGTATCTGCAAAAGTACACCCATGAGTCTCTTTTACCTCCTTTATGTCAAATCTCTGATTACCCATTTCAAAAACACCCATTCGATTACTTCTACCCATTTCTTCTACAAATCAAAATCCAATTTCGTTGGATCTTTCCCTATTTTCTTTGAAAACCTCAATAGTCACACAAGAATCAGGTAAATTTCATCTGAGAAATCGATTTCATCCATCGAAGCTTCAAATAGAAGCAAAATTCACAAAGAACTCATCATCTCTGGTGTTGAAGCAAGGATAGCCGGACAGGTAAATTTATCTTATGTATATAATCTACTTTTTCTTGCTCCACCACACGCATCCGCCATGCACGCCTCCCCCCTTAAACCTTCTGATTTCAGAAACTGCAGCACGTTGATAGGGAACAATTTTTTGAGATTTGTTTGATTTAAATTTCAAGTTTTTTGGTTTATTGAATGCCCAATTTTACTTGATGGTTTTTATGTATTTTTATGAATGTTATGGTCAAATATATTAAGTTATATATTTTGGAGTTTTACAAATCTTGAATTTGCTATTTACTGCAGGAAACTTACACCAACTTACAGCAACGTAATGGAGTAACTTACGTCAATTTACATCAACTTACAACAGCTTACATCGACTTACAATCGACATAAGAGAGTCTTTTACATCAGTTTACACCAACTTACAATGTTATAACACTTGATTCTTTTGGATGTAAATTTTGTTTATTTTTAGCAATTACATAATATATTATTTCATTTATTTATTTTTATGCGAACGCAAGTTTGATTTATTTTTATTTTTTTTTGTTTGATGAAGTTAATAAGAAATTGTCAAAAAATGACAAAATTTGATGCAGAAAAAATTAAAAATAAATATTTATTGAAGATTTTTATTCTTTTGGATGTAAATTTTGTTTATTTTTAGCAATTACATAATACACCAACTTACAGCAACTTACAACAACGTAATGAGAGTAACTTACGTCAATTTACATCAACTTACAACAGCTTACATCGACTTACAATTGACATAAGAGAGTCTTTTACATCAGTTTACACCAACTTACAATGTTATAACACTTGGTTCTTTTGGATGTAAATTTTGTTTATTTTTAGCAATTACATAATATATTATTTCATTTATTTATTTTTATGCGAACGCAAGTTTGATTTTTTTTTTGTTTGATGAAGTTAATAAGAAATTGTCAAAAAATGACAAAATTTGATGCAGAAAAAATTAAAAATAAATATTTATTGAAGATTTTTGAAAGATTTAAAAAGAAAATAAAGTACAATCATGTTGTAGTAAAAAGACAATTATACCCTTTAAGATTAAAAAAGTATGTGGTGATGTGTCTTTTTCTGGTTGGCCAAATAGAGTTAAACAGTTATCGCAATAAGACAGGGTTAACAACCGAACCATCCCCTATATATATATATATATATATATATATATATATATATATATATATATATATATGTATGTATATATATGTATATATATGTATATATGTATATGTATGTAGGGTGTGGTTCCTTTGTTAACTCATGTTTATTGAGTTAACCGAATAACTACATCTTATTACTTTGGGGCCAACATTAAAGTAAAATCTAAAGGTGTAGGTTTTTTCTTCTTTTTTTATGAATGTAAGTGAGCCTTATATTAATTAAAAAATAAGAAAAAACCTACACCTTTAGATTTAATTTAACGTGGGCCTCAATGTAATAAGATAAAATTATTCGGTTAGCAGAATAAGAAATAGTTAATTTATTATTATCTCCCTATGTATGTATGTCAAGTTTGATGAAAGTTTAGTCCATGTTCAAGACTGTGTTTACCTAAGCTTGTATGTACGTCCTTAAGCACGGGAGTCATTGACAGGCCACATGTGAAGTTCATCATTTGTGGGCATTCATCAATCATAACCTTTTCTAGTAATGGCTAGTTGAAGTTATTCATCCCTAAGAAGAAACCCTCAAGATTTGACAGATTGTGTAATTTTAGCAACTTTAGACATGGAAAGACCACATCCTTTTGATGCTCTCTGTTTTCTTTCTCCACTACTGCTTTCATTGCCCAACAATCTGCTATCATCAACTCTTCAAGTTGCTTGAGGCTTTCAAGCATCATAAATGTGAATACGTAAAGCAAACAGTTACATGAACTTATTTCCAAAATCTTTAGATTTGACAATTGAGCCACATTAGTATTTGCTTGTCTTGAAATAGCATCGATACCAACAATTCCTTCGTTAATGTTAGTACTCGTTTTTCCATCACCACTGTTACTATTGATGTATTGAGTTTCAAATACCTAAGATTATTAGGTTCCTTGATTTGCATGCAAATTATTTGAAAAAAACCTAAGATTCCTTGACTTATGCGTCAATTATTTTGCAATACTCAGTTAACATTATTTGACACGATTTTAAATTCTTCAAAACTTCATTATAAGTTATCATATGTTGTTTATTTTCTTCATTCATTCATTTACTTGAAACTTATAAGTTCTATAAAAACTTAAATATGTCAAATTGGGACAATGAGTATTTTTCAATTAATGATGAATTTTTAGGGAGATTTGTGCATGAAACCAAGCACGTTTAACATGTTCTCAGTACTTTGTTTACTCTTTTAAAATAGTCTAAGCAAACTGTTTTCTAAGTGTTCTAGTGTATTGACGAATTGCTGGATTGTGCTGCGGTTATACGACGTAGAAATATTTACGTCTTGGTAAGATGACAAATTAAAGCAAACACAACCAGAACCACAATCAACACTTGGCTTAAGTGCGATCACGATGGTATATACACAAGAGAGCTAAAATTTACATTTATAGGCACAAAAAAAAGGTTGTGAGTTTAATTGATTAGGAAATATGAGAGATCATGCGGTGGGTGGAAGTTATGTGTGGTTATTGCAGAACATAACTAGCGATCTATGATTCAACTAAGTGGTCACTCATTTGGAATAAAACTTACAGACTCTGCAATTAAACTCGTGAAATAGTAAATAATCGATTCATGCGACCACGTGATATATTTGCAACCTTAAGGGAACAAAATCTCCAAAATGTGTCCGGTATCATATCCTTTTCCAAGACTCAGCACAACATATATATGGTTGAAAACAGAACTAGTAAACTCAATTGTACATTCTTTTTAATAACTAGAAATCAAATAACTTTATTTGCCAAACCCACAAGATATGTCTTCAACATAGTACTAGGAAAATCGTGTGTTTATAAGAAATGAACGATATAAGAACATCGTTCGGGTGATTCAAAAGAAAAAGAATACACTGCAACAATGTATGGAGCCACATGTTATCATAACTTAAAGAGAATGGGCTCTTTTAAATGCATGTAAGGAAGTTTTTCCAAATGCTACTTGTTTGCTTTGTAGGTGCATATACAAGAAAATATCTTGAATTACTACAAGCAAAGCTTCTTGGAACAAGATTTATAGAACTTTAAGTAGATGTGGTCGGCTATGATAAATCTTCCACTATTAGCGCATGACTATAATTAGAACTGACTTTATGAATCGATTTGGTTCAACCATCAAAGTAATTTTCTAATTATCAAATTCAATGGTTATTCTTTTTTAAGAATGTGATGCATAATTGTAAGTAAACTAATATAATATTATTGTCATTATTTTCAGAAGTTATTGCGTATTTGCAACTAAAACAGTTGCAAAAGTATGAGAAAATCTCTACATAAGCCGATAAAAACCACAAATTTGGACAATTTAAAACCAACAGAGTTGAGGGCTAGCATTCATTTTCGAAGAAATACTTGAACTTAACCAACAATATATTACACAAGAATGGTTTTCAATTTGAACTTCTTTTTCATAAGATCAACGAATATGAAAATTGGTACCTGTTGTGTTTTACAACGTGTTTATGAAATTTGTGAATCCTTACAATGGACATGATTAGGTTTCCCTCCAAGAAAATATTGGATGCAAATGTCAATGAATTTGGTGTGATTGTGATTATATAAGCATAAATGTTTCAACTACACTTTTCGTGCAATGGACATCTCTGGAACATTTTTCTCACCGTGTGAGATCGTCTGCACGTGTGGGAGTCGCCACACCTGACCTACAACCACAACCACAATAGGACTAGTCTTCTTCGGAGAGTCACTGCCGAAGAAACCATCATGGCAACCACCATGACTTCAACACAACATTGTGTCTTTGTCCAATAGCGTAGGCTCCAACCTTTATACACAAGCATCTTGCACGACCTTGTTGCTCATGTATAGTGGTAGGAGGACATGATGCAATGTATAATAACACTCATTAATATATATATGTTTCTATCATTACATGTCATTTATTATATCTCTTTAACTTACATTATTTGTAACCATTGTATTAGTTTCATGCTTAAATAGAACACTCTCCTACTTTGGAGAGTAAGTTGAGAAACCCTTCACATGGTATAGAGCCTTGCTTATCTTCCCTCGCACCCTCCCTTCTTTACCCGATTCTCACTCTTCCTTTGGATGGCATGGCTTCTTCTTCCCATGATGCTTCCATTCCCATGAACACTTTCCTTCATATACTTACCATTAAGCTCTCCTCTTCCAACTATCTTCTATGGAAAAACCAGATTCTCCAAGTCATCTCTTACCAAAACCTACTATCTCATATTGATGGGTCCAACCTTCTTCCCCTACCACAATCACTCAAGGTGATAAAACTATCATTGACAATCCGGCCTATATGTCTTGTTTAGCCGCTGATAAAAAAACCATCATCATTCAAGCCTCGTTATCTAAAGAAGTTGTTACTGTCATTGTTGGCCTCTCTACTGCTCGAGTCATTTGGGCTGCCCTTGAAGCCGCCTATGGAAATTCCTCAATTGAGCGGGTACATACCCTGCGTGATCAACTTCGTCTCCTACAACAAACGAACTCTCTCTATTGCTCCATACAGCTGCTCTTTCAAATCCATTTTAGATCAACTTGCTGCCATCGGTTATCCTGTGGCTCTTGAAGATCAAGTTCATGCATTCGTTTATGGTCTTGGACCTTTGTTTCAGAGTTTCTCAACCACCATTTGATCTGCAAGACCTGCACTCTCCTTTGCCGATCTTATAGGTCGGGCTGAAGGACATGAGTTGTTTCTACAAGCCTTACATCGGTGCCTCCTCTCCTACTGTGGCGTTCAATACAAATCTCTCCACCACTTCTGCCTCCAGGGGTCATGGTAGCCGCTCCCTCTCTGGTGCTCCACCCAATGGTGGTCGTGGGCGTGGGAGGCCCTCACCTCACTGTCAACTATGTCGCACAAATGGACATTATGCTTCTGCATTCCCTCGACTTTACTCTTTTGCTCTCAAGCTCCTGCTCCGACCGATGATCTCGCTAAAGCTTTTGCTGGTCATTGTCATGTAACCACCTCTGGGCCTCATTGGTATGTCGACTCTGACGCACCTGATCACATGGCTTCCTAAATTGATTCTATCTCTAATCCTACCCCAACCACAGGTACTGACTTTGTCACTTTTGGGAATGGTCAGTCCCTTCTGGTCTCTCATATCGGTTCGTCTTGCTTGTCAAATAACTTACAATTGCATGACATATTGGTTATCCTGAATCTCACCAAAAATTTGTTGTCTGTCAGTAATTAACTCATGATAACAATTTTGGATGTTCGGTTTTCTTATCCTACTTTTGTTATTCAGGATCGAATCACACACAAGGAACTTGTCGAGGTATATGCGAAGATGGGCTTTATGTTTTCACAATCTGTGGATCAAGTTTTGCTGCTTCTAATAATCGTTCTAAATCATCTTTTTAACTTTGGCACTCCTGTTTAGGACATGTTTCATATAATACTATTATGATGTTACAAAAACTTGGACATTAATATATAAACTCTTTATTACCTAATCCTGGATTATGTGATTCTTTTCAAATGGCCAAAAGTCACAAATTGCCCTTTTCTGTTAATCTTAAACAGGCATCTCATCCGCTTGATCTTGATCCATTGTGATGTCTGGGGTCCATCACCGATTGTTTCCATTGACAACTATCGATACTATCTTGTGTTTGTTGACGATTTTTCCCGATTTACTTGGATGTACACTCTTAGATTAAAATATGATGTTGATTCTACCTTGGAACTTTTTATCTCATTTGTCCAAAACAATTTTCAAGAAAACTAAAAATCCTTCAAAGTGACGGGGAAAGGAATTTGTAAATAATCGGGTTAGTACTTTTATAGACTCAAATGGTACTTTTCACCGCTTATCTTTTCGTTACACACCATAACAAAATGCTCTGGCCGAATGTAAACATCGTCGCATTGTGGAAACCGGGTTAGCTATCATGTTCAATGCCCGAGTACCTCCTCCATATTGGGTTGATGATTTTTCTTCCACTGTTTATATTATTAATCGACTGCCCTCGCCCTTATTAGACAACAAATCACCTTTTGAACTTCTTTATCATCATCATCCTGATTACTTCACCTTTCGTGCCTTTGGTTGTCGGGTGTTTCCGCACCTTCGTGATTATTATGAACACAAGCTTGCACCCCGTAGCCTACCATGTATTTTCCTTGGCTATAGTTCCAAATACAAAGGATTTAGATGTCTTGATCTGGTTACCTACCATGTGTTTGTTACCTGGCATGCTCGTTTCAATGACATTGTTATCATGAGTTAATATAGTGACTGACAACAAATTTTTGGTGAGATTCAGGATAACCAATATGTCATGCAATTGTAAGTTATTTGACAAGCGAGAGGAACCGATATGAGAGACCAGAAGGGACTGACCATTCCCAAAAGAGATAGAGTCAGTACCTATGGGTGGGGTATGATTAGAGACAGAATCAATTGAGGAAGCCATGTGATCATATGCGCCGGAGTCGACATACCAATCAGGCCCGAAGGTGGTTACATGATAATGAGCAGCAAAAGCTTTAGCAAAAGAGTGAGCGCACCAACACACAGGAATTGACGGCCACAGTTGCAACACTCCAAGCCAGGGTGGCCACCTTAGAAGCTGAGGTTGCTGCCCTGCAACTTGAGATCCTAAACAAAGATGCTGCTATTCTGTATCTCAAAAGGCGTCCCCCGGTTATCCTACATCCATTTCATCCTGATCCTGCTACAACTACTTTCACTTCCCCTGATGCTACCAAAAAGGGGGAGAATGCACCAACTGCAGGGTCAGGATCAGAAGCAAGAGAAGAGGAGGGTGCACAGGAAGTTAACCCATCCATAGTCACTTTGACTGCTGAATGGGATGATTTCTTGGGTACTTACTTTCAAGTTTCTTCTACTTCCTCTTCTTCTTCTTTTGAGGATACAAGGGAGGTTGCTAAAGAGACTGAAAAGCAAACATCAAATGTCTCTTTGGAACCTCAGTCCCCTTCTGGGACTAAGTCTCCCTCTGAGATTGCAGCCCAGGTTGCCATGCAAGAAGCCATACAAGAAGAACCAATATCCATGGAACCTATGTCCCCTTCTGGGACAGAAGCTGCTGAAGACCTCTCCTCCTCTCTTGAGCCCTTTGTGGAAAATAATAAGGAATCATCCAAGGTGATCGGTCAATTGGAGGAGACAGTGAATGCTGAGGTTAACTCCGAAGCTGCAGCTGTTTCCAAAGGCCAGATGGTTCCTCCACAAAGGAGCTACTTGCTGATGAACCAATTGGTGAAGCTATAGGAGAAATCTCCTCTGGGGTAAAGATAACTACTGATGACAAAGGTAAAAGGAAATTAACCCCAGAGGAGGAGGCTGAACAAGAGGAGAGGATACCAAAGAAGATGAAGGGCCGGCCAGATACCTCTCTAGATGAAGAACGAGTTAGACTCTCTGCTCTGGTCCAAGAGAGAGGCTATAACTTTGATGAACTATGGCTCTGGTCGGTACCTCAGATGGTTGCCGAGTTGGACAAGGTGCAGCAGCAGGAACAGGAAGCTCCTGCATCTAAAGCCCAGATTGTACTTACAAAGAAGCAGAAGGAAGAAGCCTACAGAGACAAATCTAAGGATTTTCTCCTGGAATATGGCTTCCATGCTCGGCAGCTAGGCCCAATGAAGAACTCAACCATGGATATGCATATTAGAGACATCAAAGCTAAGATTTCCAGAGGTGAGTTGCTTCCAATTGAGCAGATAAGGGCTTAGAAGGCCAGCCTATTGAAAGGCTTAGGTTTAGGGGGAGAAGTAACAATAGAACTTCCCATCTCTGGTGCAGGGATCAGAGAGGGAGAAGAGGTCATGTGTGGGGAAGCAACCAAAGCTATGTTTCCCAACATGTTTCCCCTAAATTCTAAAGAAGAACAACCATCTCCTCCATCAAGTCCATCTATTGATTAAATGCAATCTCTTCAGTGATCAAGATCAACAAAAGGAAAAAGACTGCAAGAACACAATCATCTTCAAACCATGATCCTGAGAGACAAACACTGGCTGATGAGAGGAGAACAGAACCCTCAGTTGCTGAGGATGTTGGGTCATAGCCTACTGCAACAACAGGTGCAGCAGTAGGACCAACTGTGGAGTCCCAACAAACCAGAGATCAAAGGAGTCAAGCTTCTGAAAGACCAAGATTCACAAGAAGAAAAAGCATGGCTAGAAAGAAAAAGAGAAAATCTGCCATCTCCTTTGACTCTGAGCCTGATTCACCTCCCCCAGGACCAAAGACCAATCCAGGAGCTTCAGTGCCTAAAGATAATCCAATGGATTTATATGATCTAAAGCATATTCATACCTATGTTCCTGTTATTAAGTTAAGTTACAGTAGACTCCATAAAGAGTTCACTCTCTCTGCTTAATGGGGGAATAAAGGTTTTGACTTTGATACAGCTGTTTGTGTTGGCCGCACCCTTCGTGTTCGACCTGGAAAATCTCCCTTTTGAAAATCCTGACAATGGACAAGAAGGGAGGCAAGAAATCAGATGGGTCAAGGCTAGAGCACAAGTCCTGAGGGGAGAGAAAATTGTTAGAAGAATCCCATAGAAAGTTTTGGTAGCATCAGCCTAGGGGAGACTGTAAAGACTAATAAAGGCTGATGCTCACCAAACTTCCTATTTTGTCTAAGTATAAATGCTACAAAGACTAACACCCTTCAGAAGGAAGAAGTTACTCTTCGGAAGCAACATTGCTTCCGAAGGATAACTTACTCCTGCCAAAGGTTGTACAAGACAAAAGCTTCGGAAGACTCACACTTAGAAGATTTCAGAGCTTCAGAGCTTCCGACCATCAAATGCTTCCGAAGACTCTTCTCAACAACTTTCTCACAAAGACAAAGACTTTCGAAAAGATTCCTTATTCAAAGACTGTAGCTGAACACTTTCAAAGTACAAAAAGGTACTGACACAAGACATGCTGGTCTGAGGAAAGACAAAGACAACATGTAATGAGTCAGATAAAGTGCCTTACTTCTCCCATGCTGCATTAAATGCAAAAGATCATCTGAAGCCTTGAAGATCAACAACATTAAATGTCTTTTGTATTTAGTAGTCTTTAGTAAAGCCAATGTCTATTTGTATAATAATTATGACTAAGTGTCTTAGCCTGTTAAGACACTCAAAATACTAGAATAAGCTTTACTTTATGTACTTGTCTAGTATACCCAACTTGTATTCCTAAGTGTATACGGTTGTAGCCTCGGCTATATAACCTCCCATTGTATGTTCACTGGAGTGTGCTTGTTTGTGTGCGTGTACACTTCTACTTTGAGAGAAATATATCCTTGAGCTTGAAATTACTCGTGTGTTATTATTATTGTTCAACAATTATTACTTTGTCATCTTGAGTGTGATTGTGAGATTATTCTAACAGAAAATTCCGCATCTGTTAGAATTAAGTGAGAAATACTTGTTTAAGTGTTGCTTAGATTAAGCAACCCGATCCTACACCGAGCAATAAGATCGGAAAAGGAGGGTGCATGTCTTGCAGATCGAATGGTGATTGAGAAATTCTCAAATGAAGGTCCAAGACCGCAAAAGAATGCATGAACTTGATCTTCAAGAGCCACAAGATAGCTGATGGTAGCAAGTTGATCGCAAATGGATTTGAAAGAGCGGACGTATGCAACAACAGACAGAGTCCCTTTGTTGAGGAGACGAAGCTGACCACGCAGGGTATGTACCCGCTCAATTGAGTAATTTCCATTGGCAGCTTCAAGGGCAGCCTAAATGGCTCGAGCAGTAGAGAGGCCAACAATGACAGTAACAACTTCTTCAGATAACGAGGCTCGAATGATGATGATGGTTTTTTGATCAGCAGTTAACCAAGACATATAGGTCGGATTGTCAATGATAGTTTTATCAACTTGAGTAATTGTGGTAGGGGAGGAAGGTTGGACCCACCAATATGAGAGAGTAGGTCTTGGTAAGAGATGATAGGGAGAATCTGGTTTTTCCACAGAAAATAGTTGGAAGAGGAGGGCTCAATGGTAAGCATATGAAGGAGAGTGTTCATGGGAATGGAACCATCATTGGAAGAAAAAGCCTTGGCAACCAAAGGAAGAGAGAGAATTGGGTAAAGCAGGGAGGGCGGGAGGGAAGATAAACAAGTTACCCACTGTGTGATCACTGAGTAGCAGGCTTTAGCTCTCCGATTCCAGTTACTATCTTCCATAGACCTTGAGATGACCCAGGCCGACATTATCCATGTGATCATGCTTAGTTTTGCATTTAGTTATTTGTGATCGTATTTTGAAGAACTAACATTGTATTGTATTGCATACAGTTTATGTATTTACATGTTTATTTCTTTCCTTTATTCATTGTCTAGATTTGATTGTTAGTATAGTGTGTATTATATTATAAATAATTAAAAAATGAAAAAAAAGATTATACATTTAAACGATTATATTTCAATGGTTATGATATAACTAGCATAATTCAAATATCATATTTGGGCTGTTCAACATTTAAACGATTACATTTAGATGGTTGTATTCAACAATTATAATTCAACGATTTTACTTCAACAGTTATACATCTAAAATATTAGACATCAACGGTTATAATTCGCTGATTATGTTTCAGTGATTATACTTTTAAACGGCCATACTTTTAGACAGTCATATTTTTACAGGCATAATTTTACAATTATATTTCAATAGTTATACATTTAAAAATTATATATTTATAAAGTTATACATTTAAACAGTAAAACTTCAATGGTTATATAAATAATCATTTTCTCAACGGTTAGATTTCATGATTTGTTTATGCTCCAACATTTATATGTTAACGATAATATTTAACCATAATATTTTAACTAACTAGTTTTTGTTTTATTTTATGTATATGTGTAAAGACTAATAAAGGCTCATGCTCACCAAACTTTTATTTTGTCTAAGTATCAGACCTTATAGAGACTAATAGCCTTCGGAAGGAAGGAGTTATTCTTCGAAAGAAGCACTTCTTCCGAAAGATAACTCACTCCTACTAAAGGTTGTACAAGACAAGTTGCTTTGGAAGGGCAACACTTAGAAGATTCAAAGCTTTAGAGCTTTCGAAGACATGAAGCATCTGAAAGGAAAAGGCTTCCGAAGACTCTCCTTGTCAACTGTCTAAGACAAAGACTTCCAAAGAGAACACTCTGACAAAAGACTGTAGTTGATTACCTTTTATGGTACATAAAGGTGCTGACAACAGACATGCTGGTATGAGAACAACAAAGATAACATACCGAGAGTCAGACACAACACCTTACTTCTCCTCAGCTGAATTAAATGCAAAAGATCATCGGAAGCCTTGAAGATCAACAACATTAAATGCCTTTTGTATTTAGCTAGTCTTTTGTAAAGTCAATGCCTATTTTAGTAATGATTGTAATTAAGTGTCTTAGCATGTTAAGACACTTTAGATACTAGAATAAGCTTTACTTTATGTATTGTCTAGTATACCCAGCTTGTATTCCTACAAGTATACAGTTGTAGCCTTGGCTATATAACCTCTCATTGTAACCGTGTATAAGCGTGCTTGTTGTTGTAACACTTGAACAACTTTGAGAGAAATATATCTTTGAACTTGAAATTTATACGTGTGTTCTTACTATTATTCGAAGATTATAAGCTTACCATTGAGTGTTTGAGAGATCCTTCTAACAAATATTCGGCTTCTGTTAGATTGTAAGACATAAATACTTGTAAAGTGTTGTTTAGAGTAAACAACCCAATCCAAAAATATGTTTATTAGTTTATGTTAATTTTATTAGAAAGAGATACATAACCCTATATGACCCGCATACCACCATATGTTTAGTATGTGTGTGCCATAGGCGAGCCGTATTTGTGCCCCATACATAGCCTAACACCACTGTACGAGTCACATAGATGTTAGTGATGTTGACTAATCATGTAGGATGTCCAAATATCCTACCTTTGAATATTAATATATGTGCTTCTTGTTATTAAAAAACACAAAAATAAACAACCAAGACAATAATAATGGACCGTTCAAATCTTTTTCAGCCTTTATCATAAAAACATATAGGGTATAAATAAATAGTTTATAGATGCAATCAATTTTTTTAACTTTATGATCCATCATTAGATTTTTTTGTGTATATGATAATAGATGGTAAGTTTGCTTTAATAATAAATTGATTTTAATGGATTCCATGTGAAAAATCGCATATATAACAATGGAATGAATCTTTAATCAACAATAATTTTATCTATTTTGTATTTCCAATATAGACAGAATTTGTTTAATAATTATCATATAATTAAAAACAAGAGAAGGCATATTATAAGTGATGCAAACAAGCTGAATCTAGCTTGACCTTGTTGGTTAGTGGTTGACTAAACCAAGAAGTCACCGAATTGCATGGGAATAAAACGATCATGAAGATGTTGCAGGAGGTTGCGGTTCTTCAGCTACGTTGGACCTAGTTTGTAGGTCTTTTTCTGTTTATTTTCTGGTTTAAATAGAATAGTTGCAGTGGTAGAATAAGTAGTCGAAAAAGCTTGTTATTCTCTTATGCTTTGTAATCCTCCAGACTTATTGAATGCAAAGTATAATCATTCGACTATAATTCTTCTTTAGCTTTGTTTGATTTATATCTCCAATTGGTATCAGAGCTTTCAGCTATTTGATCCAGAACCTGTATGCCAAAATACCCACGATTCAATACCATGTCAATAACTACAACATCAAACCCTCCAAAGGAAAGTCTGTTCCCGTTGCAATGTCCCATACTCACCTCTTTCAATTACACTACCTGGGCGATAAAGATGGAGGCCGTGTTGGATGCCCAAGGTCTTTGGGAATCCATTGAACCCACTACTGGGTGGTGGTGGATGAGAAGAAAAGTAAAACCGCATGAGCCTTTCTCTTCGAAACGATACCGGAAGAGATTCTGATGCAGGTGGTGAAAAAGAAGACAGCCAGAGAGGTATGGGAATCACTGAAACTCCGTTTTGTAGGGGTTGAACGAGTGCAGAAGGCAAGGCTCCATACAATAAAGAGTGAGTTCGAATCACTGCGGATGAAGGAGGGTGAGACCATTGATGAGTATGCTGGAAAGTTATCAGGAATGATTTCCAGATACAATAGTGTTGGAGCAGTGTTGAAAGATAGTGAATTGGTCCAAAAATTGTTCGATACGGTGATGGAAAAATACATCCACTTGGTTGCTTCAATGGAGCAATATTCGGATGTAGAAGATATGCCATTCGAGGAGACCATTGGACGGTTGAAAGCCTATGAGGATAGGCTTAAATTAAGGCAGGGAACGGGTTCAAACAATGACAATTCATTGTTGTTCACAAAAGGTGAGAGTTCCGGTAACAACAAAGCAAGTCAAAGATGGGGATCAAATCAAGGACGAGCCAAACCTGGTGCAAGGGGAGGAAGAAACGGCACTAGAGGTGGCCGAGGTGCTGGACGTGGTCGAGGTGAAAAAGGCGGAAGTAAGTCGTATCATGATTACTCAAGCCGAAAACCAAGAGATAAAATCCAAGTGAAGTGCTATGAATGTAATCAACTTGGCCACTATGCAGCAAAGTGTCCTTCCAAGACAAAGCAGGATCAAGAAGCTCATCTTACCAAAGAAAATGATGAAGAAGCAGCTCTCTTGTTAAGCATTGTAGGTGATGAACCAACAAGTAATGTATCCTTGAATGAACAAAAAGAGTTTTTGCAGAAAGAGGGTTCGCATGATCACAACAAGGATGTATGGTACCTAGATAATGGTGCTAGCAATCACATGACAGGCCAGAAGGAGGTCTTTGCAGAGCTTGATGGCAATGTGACAGGAAATGTTCGGTTTGGTGATGGATCAAAAGTTGAGATAAAAGGCAAAGGAACTCTTCTGTTCGAGTGCAAGAATGGAGACCAGCTTCTGATCCATGATGTGTATTTTATACCTGCTCTAACTAGTAATATTTTAAGCATCGGTCAAATGACTGAAGAAGGATATGATGTATCCATAAAAGATGAGCTTCTGAAGCTAAGAGATGAACGAGGAAGGCTCCTGATGAAAGTGAGAAGGTCACCCAACCGGCTTTATAAAATAAAAATAACTCATGCAAAACTTGTGTGCCTATCAACCAAACTGGAGGAAGATGCATGGGTATGGCATGCCAGACTTGGGCATGCTAATTTTCAACTTATCAAAACCATGGCAAAAAAGGGTTTTGTGAGAGGTCTGCCACAAATTTCTCATCCAAAGCATGTCTGTGAGGGTTGTCTTATAGCCAAGCATGTCAGGAAAAGTTTCCCCAAAGAAGCTCAATGGAGGGTAAAGGAACCATTGGAGTTGCTTCATGCAGATCTGTGGACCCATATCACCTCAATCAAAGGGAGGTAATCATTATTTTCTATTAATAGTAGATGACTTTAGTAGATATATGTGGGTCTATTTATTAAAAACATAGAATGAAGCTCTGTCAAAGTTTAAAATATTCAAAAGTCAAGTTGAAAAAGAAACTGGGTTTGGAATAAAAATGCTAAGAACCAATCATGGGGGTGAGTTAAATTCAGATGCATTCAAACTTTATTGTCAAGAAAAAGGCATAAAACGACAAAGAACAACACCCTACACTCCCCAACAAAATGGGGTTGTGGAGCCTAGGAATAGAACTGTAATGGGTATGATTCGGGCATTGTTAAAAACGATGAATGTTCCTGAGACTCTATGGGGGGAGGCTGTAAACCATACAATATATATTTTAAATAGAGTGATGACAAAGGCTGTCAGAGATAAGACCCCATATGAATGCTTAAAGAAAAGAAAACCCAGTTTACATTTATTAAAGGTGTTTGGTTGCGTGGGTTTTGCAAAAAGGATGAAATCTCACATCATAAAATTAGAAGATAGGAGTATGCCTATGATTTATTTAGGCGTAGAGCCTGGCAGTTTGGGTTAACAAGGTTGTGACAACAAGAGATGGTGATGTAATTTTCAATGAAAACAAAATATGGGATTGGAAAAAGAAAGTCTGTACAGATAGTACACCCTCCATTTTGACCCATGTGCAATTAAATGATGATATGACAAGTCTTGGTCAAGATAATTTGGCAGGATATGAGGAGTGGGGACCCGGTACACCTACTTCTTCTTTTTATAATATTATGCCGCAAAACTCTAATACACATGCAGGTTTGCAAAGTCAAAGCAGTAATTCAAGTGTGCAACTATCGAGCTCTAACAACCAAGATCCAACAGTTCCTTTTGATTTAACACCAGGACAAGGCAGCCGCTCATTGAGTGAAGTGTATGAAGATACCATGCCGATGAATGAACAACAGGTTAAAGACTTGTATGCCCAAGAACAGTTACTACTTTTTGATGATGAGCCAACAACATTCGAAGAAGCTGCAAATGATCCCCATTAGAAAAAGGCGATGGAGACAGAATTAGAAGCTATTCACAAGAACAACACCTGGACTTTAGTCAACTTGCTGGTTAATCATAAGGTAATAGGACTAAAGTGGGTTTACAAGTTAAAAAGGATGCAAGTGGCGGTGTAATAAGGCACAAGGCCCAGCTGGTCGCAAAAGGCTATGTACAACAAAAGGGTGTTGACTTTGATGATGCATTTGCCCCGGTTGCTCGGATGGAAACCATACGGTTGCTGTTAGTCTTGGCTTCAAAAAACAACTGGATTGTCCACCATTTAGATGTAAAAACAGCATTTCTAAATGGTGACTTAAGGGAGGAGGTATATGTTCTTCAACCGGTGGGTTTTAAGATAAAAGGAAAAGAGAATCAAGTATACAAGTTGCATAAAGCCCTCTATGGATTGCGCCAGGCTCCTAGAGCATGGAATATCAAGCTTGATAGATCACTCAAGGAGTTTGGGTTTAACATGTGTGTTCATGAACAGGCAGTATATAAGATGCATAATTCAGGATCAATCCTTGTTTTTGGGGTGTATGTAGATGACCTCATAGTAACAGGTTCAAGTGAAAAGGATATAGCTGTTTTCAAGGAGAAGATGAAAACCATATTTGAAATGCGTGACATGGGAAGATTGAGTTATTACTTGGGGCTGGAGGTTGACCAAGATAAGGATGGAATAATGGTGAAACAAGAAAGTTATGCTGTCAAAGTACTCAAGGTGGCAGGAATGCTAAATTGTAATCCAACTAAGTGGCCGATGGATTCAAAGCTACGATTAACTAAAGATGAAAAAGGAAAGGAAGTAAACTCTACTGAGTTTAGAAGAATTATTGGGAGTCTGCGAAACCTAACTCACACACGACCGTATTTAAGCTATTATGTTGGTGGTGAGTAGGTTTATGCAGGATCCTAAAGAAAGTCATCTTGCAGCCATGAAGCAGATCTTGAGGTACTTGAAGGGAACTACAAGTTATGGATTAAAGTATTATAAAGGCGGAGATGAACAACTTGTAGGTTATAGCAACAGCAGCTATGGAACAAATTTAGAAGATAGAAGAGGCACAACTGGTATGGTCTTCTATTATTCTGGAAATCTAATAACTTGGGCATCTCAGAAACAGCAAACTGTTGCACTTGGCTCCTGTGAGGCAAAATTTATGGCAGCTACATCAGCAGCATGCCAGACTTTATGGTTAAGAAATTTAATCAGTGATCTGATTAACAAAGAACCTCAAAGAGTTCAGCTGTTAGTTGACAATGAGTCTACTATTGCATTGATGAAGAATCCTGTTTTTCATGGGAGAAGCAAACATATTGACACAAAGTTCCATTTTATACGAGAGTGTGTGGAACGAGAGCAAATTAGTGTTAAACATGTTAGTGGTGAGTTTCAAAAGGCATATTTGTTAACTAAGGCTTTACCAAGAATCAGGTTCCATGATATGAGAAGACTCATAGGAGTTGAAGATATGAAGAAACAAGTCAACACTAAAGGGGAGAGTGTTGGTTAGTGGTTGACTAAACCAAGAAGTCACCGAATTGCATGGAAATAAAACGGTCATGAAGATGTTGCAGGAGGTTGCGGTTCTTCAGCTACGTTGGACCTAGTTTGTAGGTCTTTTTCTGTTTATTTTCTGGTTTAAATAGAATAGTTGCAGTGGTAGAATAATTAGTCGAAAAAGCTTGTTATCATTTGTTTTCTCTTATGCTTTGTAATCCTCCAGACTTATTGAATGCAAAGTATAATCATTCAACTATAATTCTTCTTTAGCTTTGTTTGATTTTGTTTGATTTATATCTCTGATAACCAACAGAGCTCACTAAGGCTCAAGCTTCACTCAATAAGATTTAAGTGAGCTTGAGCTTGGCTCAATTAAAGTTTTGTTTCTAAAACTCGAGCTCGGCTCATTAGAATATTTACAGCTTAGAGTTTGGCTTGGTAAGCATGTTTATTTTTTTAAATAATTTATTTAATTTTATTATCAATTTTAAACATATTTATAACTATATTTTTCATAAATAACCTATGCATATTTTATTTTATTTTTCATAAATTTATATATAAAAATAATTATTAATATAAATAAACACTTATTTAATTGAATTAAAAATTTACATACGAAAAGTTCGATTTGGTCGGCCGAAGTTTCACATGTGAAGCTCAAGCTCGATAACTAAACGCGGGCTCGGGCTTGTTTAGGTTCGGGTCGTTTGAGCTTCTTACCAATACGATATTAAGAGTATCTCACGAGCCGACTTGATTTGTTTACACCGGTAATTGTTATATTGTATTATTAATAAGTAATATCTTCTTAATCAAAAACATGCATGTTAAAAACTAGTAATTACTTTCAAAAACTAATAATTACTTTTAAAAAGTAACAATTATTGTAAAGAAAAACATACCTGATCATGAAATACACTAGTTTTAGTAGCTGTTGCTTGTCCTCCACCACCACCAATACACTTAAGATTTGCCAGCATCTTAAAAATGAGAGAACTTAGACGAGGGAAGAAAGTGATGGTTGTAGATGTATTAAACATTTCTTCTTGAAGAAAGTGATGGTTGTAGATGCATTAAACATTTCTTCTTCATCTTTATCATTATCATCATATCTGTTTGAAACAACCTCTTCCATGTCATGGCACGTTTGTATATTGATTGTGTGTAGGTTGGAAAGAAGTTTCGTCATGAGAGGTGAAAACAAATACTTAATCCTGTTGCATTCATAGATTTCTATGGATGTGAGGTTATGGAATGAGTAACAATGTCTTTGAGGAATATGCAAGTACTTATTCCAATTGTTGCACTTCCATATATGACTCATGTCGTCCATCTTATACAAGTTTAAATGTTGGAGATTGGGTAGTAGTGGTTGTTGTTTATTTAGATCTACCTCAAACAAGACATCCACACCCTCACATTAGATAACTCAAGATGACAAAGGGAATGCAAATAAAGATTGGATGGGAATGCAACAATATGAATCTTGACATCTCCTTCTTCCCTTTGCAAACAAAAATAGTAGAAATTCAATAGTTATGTAGATGAAATACTCAGATTTTCTTTATTAAACAATATGTCTTTTTAAATTTTTTTAAGAGTTTAGAAAGCCATACCAATTCCTGGTTGATGTTGAAGAACTCTTTAATGGAGCTACAACCCATAACATGAAGCCTTTCTAAACGAGTCAATAATCTCGTTGGATTGGATGGAAGCAGATTCATAAGCCTATCTTATTTCCATACTTCTATCTCTATCAACATGGAAATATTAGTATTAGCAAAGTCACGCTCCCAAATCTGCTTCAACTTCTCCACTCTAACAATCTTCAATTTCTCCAACTTTTCAAATTTAACCTGACTATTGAACAATGCACACATGCTGCTACTATTGTTGTGTGGATAAATGCTTGTGAAGTTGGGAAGATTATAAAGTTCTAGTTGAAGTAGTTGTGGTAGCTCAAATACATCATTTATCTCTCTTCCATTATTTTGTATCAATGCTTCTAGAACATCGCATCTTCTAACTGTGAGCCTTTCAAGTTTCTTCAATCCATTTGCCACACAAACTGTGAAGAGATGATTCAAATTGGAACAACGATAAACCTCAAGCTCTTTCAAAAATGAAAATGAGTGTTGATCATAAAGAATGTCTTCAAAACCAATCATATCCTTCACTCGTAAATAAAGATTCTCGGTTTTCCGGAATAGCTTGTTAATTTTCCAATCATGAAGTTCACTACTGTGGTCACTCACAAGTTTCAAAACGAATGGATCTTTCTCAATGCCATATGAATAAGGAAGGAAGCAACCAATAGCTATATTGAACTTATCAAGTTTCTCGAAGGAAAAATTTTCCATCCAATTCTTCTTCTCAATGAACTCCACCTCTAATGCACGAAGTTGCTTTGAAAGCATCGCTAGTTCTTCAAAATTGGAATCCGTTAATGAAATTCTTTTGCAAAAATCACCTCCACCAACCAATTGGGTTACGTCACCATGGTTGATAATCCAGGCACGATCATTTTTAGAAACTAAACCCAAAACAAAAGCAAGCATAAGATCATGCATTTTAACACAACCACGATGGTAACTATTGATCAACAAATGTGCATTTATTAGATTGCGTATACATGTTTTTGTCCCGTCTCTGGCATCTCCCAAAGTAGAAACTCCTTTAAACAAATTTAGTCCCCATGCATAACGTGTCAGATCCTCTATTTGTATATTAGAATCCTTTGGAAACAAACTACTAAGCAACAAAACTTCTTTATCCTCCTCTTGTTTTTAATACTCGTAGCTTATCTTGATAACTATTCTACATCACAATCAACATTATTATTGTTCAAGCTTCGAAGTGTAGTATTCCAGTCATATTCTTCTTTAGAATGAAGAGTAGTGCCAATGATGTGGATGGAAAGTGGCAAATGGCCACATTTTTTGATAATTTGACATCCAGTGGCATACAATTCATCTTCTTCTGAAACATTTGTAATTCCGAAAAAAAGATTTCGTGCTTCATCTTCCTTCAAGACTTTGACATCGACTACTTTAGGAATTGAATGACCGCTAACTGCAATCTGTCTACAAACATCACAATCTTTTCCCACACATCATCCAATATAACTAGAATCCTTTTCTTTTTGACTTCAAGAATGTTTTTGAACTTTTTACAAAGACCATCTGCCCTTTCTGATTTAGTTGCTTCTACTAGACCTTTGCCAGCTATGCGTACTGCTATGTCATTTTGAATAGAATACATGTTGGGTGTTCTCCCAATAACAACGGGCACGATGCAATCAAACATTTTCTTTTCATTTGCAACTGTTTTGAGTTGTTCCATCATGGTGGTTTTGCCAACACCACCCATTCCCCACAAAGCTATCACTTGGCTCTTATTGTGGTCTTGTTTAAGCCACTTAAATGCTTCATTGAATGGCCGTTCTCTAGACTTGAACACAACTCCATATGATGATGGTGTAGAAGTTGTGGGTTCAGAATCGACTCTTCCTGTGGGAATTGGGGCATTAGTCCATTCAAACTATTTTTTTTCTTTAATAAAACTTTTGATCCTCTCAGTAGCCTCGCAAGATTTTTTTCCTGCTCGGTGCCTCATTTTAATGTTTAAACAACCATATCCCTCACTTGAAATGTTTTCAACTTCTTTTTTGAAAGTTTCAACATCATTCACCCAATGTGGTACACCAATAGGGATCTCTTTATAATCCATATCGTTTGTTTTCATTTTATTTTTCACATCATCAATTTTATTTATCAAATCCCTCAAATTTTCTTTCATGGATGTAACATGTTTTGAGGAGCAAATGACATATCCCAGATGTTTTGAGATATGACTGGTCAAAAAATTCACAATAGGAACAACGATTTGACTATATATAGTTTGCTCCATTTCTTGAGACCTAACAAAAAGAAAAGAAAAAACCAACTAAAAATGAGTACCAATTAGTCTAAGTTTACACACATTCTTCACAAAATGTCACTGTCTGTATAAGGAAAAATATTTTTGTA
This sequence comes from Mikania micrantha, assembly GCA_009363875.1. Classification (NCBI taxonomy): domain Eukaryota; kingdom Viridiplantae; phylum Streptophyta; class Magnoliopsida; order Asterales; family Asteraceae; genus Mikania; species Mikania micrantha. The sequence continues at coordinate 14,597,187 of CM018680.1, forward strand.
TTTGATGTTCAAAATATGGTACATTAACAAAGTGAATATATTGGGTGTTTTGTATAATCACATTGCTTAATGATTTATGTTTATACTGACCTAAAAGTGAGTTGGGGATGTAAATATCATATAGAGAAAGGGTAAGGTTGTAAAGTGTAAATATATTTAATGGGCACGTAAGTAACATTGGAAATTGGATCATAAAATGAATGCATATAGGACTACCGACTTTGAATATTAATAAGGAAAAACAGGAGATTTTAATCACATATTTATATTGAAACTAAAACTTAATCAACAAAACTAATTTATACAAGAAAAAAACCCCTCCACTCGACGTCGTATCTTCAAATCTCAATATGGCTGTAAATGAACCGAACGTTCTGCAAACATTTCGTAAACTGTTCATCGGGAAGTTTGTTTATGTTCATTCGTTTAAAAAATGAAACAACACGTATAAGAAATTTCGTTCGTTTAGTTAAAGAACGAACATGAACATAGGTCGTGTTCGTTCATTTGTGTTAGTAAACGTTCAGTAGCGTGTTCGTTTATGTGCGTTTATGTTCAGTTGTGTTCATTAATTAAATGTGTTGTATATTCCTATTTTTTTTATTTTCAGTTTAATACCATAATATTTGAGATATTTTTAGTTTAGTACTATAATATTTAACTTTATATATTGTTGGATCGGGTTATGCAATATGCTCAACACTTAGACAAGGTTTCTTCTACAAGATTGATAGATGCAGAATATTATATCAATCTTCTCACTCACAAATAATAAGAGAGAATAGATTGACGTAGAAAATACTTCAAGCTCAAAGTATATTTCTCTCAATTGCAATGTATATAGGAATCTTGTCAAAAGGCACGCCCAGCTAAGTTACAAGTGAAAGGTTATATACTAAGAGTTAGTGTTGTATCCTCATAGGAATACAAAGATGGAAAAAAAATACTGGAAACAAAGTAATGCTAAATCTACTTGACATACCTGGCCATATTAACTACAATTAATACAAATAACTTCTTTGACTTTAACATTAAATGCTTACACCACAAAGAGCATTAATGCAAATTGTCTTCTGTTGATGTGACAGTTGTACACCACCAAGAACATTAATGCAAATTGTCTTCTGTTGAGCATTCTCCACCTTTATGAGATATTGGTTTTTCAAATCATTGAGGTTTGTAGCATGTAGTGATCATCAGAAGCCCAGATATCTGAGGCTTGTAAGGTGCTGAATTCTTCGAAAGCTTTGTCTTCTATCTGTCTTCGGAAGAATAAAGTTATCTTTCGGAAGTATTCAATCTTCCAAATGTTTTGATAAACCTTCCGAAGGCTGATGACTTCCCATGGTTAAATTTATCCTTATGATGCTTGCTTTGGATTTCTGGGAGTATATTGAGACTAAGGACTAAGAATATTTTGAGAAGCACCAGCCATTCAGATCTTACAGTCTCCTTCAAGGCTGATGCTCCCAAACTGCATTTAATTTCCTTAGAGTCTTAGCTCTTGCCTTGGCCCACTTTATGGCAATCCTACCATCCTTGTGATTTTCTAGGTTGGTAAGAGGGATATTCCCAAGCTCATATACTACTTGGGCAGGAACAAGTTGGAGCTCTAGCAGTGGGTATTTCATTATGTCATTGTTGCTCATCCAGAGAGTGAGCATTTTCTCGGTAGCACTAAAACTTCATTCTACAATGGGGATATAAGCATTTATTGGCTCAGGCTCAGGCTCTTCATTCCTTATGGCCATAGATTTTCTTTTTTTGTATTTGCTGGGTTCTGGCTCACCTTTGTTGACAATTAAGGTGCCCTGAATCCTGACCTCTTGTTTCTCCCTTGATCCCACTTCCCTTGCAGCTTCCTCAGCTGTTGCACCCTCTGCATGCTGCAACAGCTGCTTCTCAACTACTCCTCTCATCCGCCCTTATAGTATCCTCAGGTTCAGGGATAGATGTTTTCTTTTAAGAACCCTTTATTTTGATCACTAAGGATATTGGAATGTTATCGAATGAGGGACTTAATGGATGAGTTGTAAGCTCTTCCTTTGGTTCTATGAACCTGCTAGCCCCTTCAGCTATTATATCCTCTGCCTCCTTGCTAGATTTGGCAGGCAGAGGATTAGTGGAGGGCTCCCTTCCAGCTCTCTTCATTTTTCCGAGAAGAAGGATCTCTTACTGAGCCTGAATCAGATCCAATGAAGCCAGCTCTCTCGGGATATCTTTACTTTTACTTCTTTTACTCTTAGATCCATGCCGGAGGTCTTCAGTGGACCAAGTTGTGTTCGAGAGAATCCATAGTTCATAAGGAACTCTTTCATCTTCTCTCGAAAGGCAGCCTCGTTGCTTTCTTGGAGGAAGCTGCCACAACTTTGGATGCAGCAGCAGCCTGTTCAAGCTGCTGCACCCTATTCAGCTCAGCTATCATTCTAGGCACAGACGAGTATAGGATTTCTTCAAGAACATATCCCTTTTTCCTGGAGGAGAGCTGCAAGTCTAATTGTCTCTCCATCCATGGAAGTATCTTGCTGCCCTTCTTTGTCAATGGCCTCTTTTCCTCTTGTGCAGCCTCCTCCTCTGGTGTTATTTTCTTTTTTCCATTGTCTCCCTTAAAGGGCATGGACATGTGGCCTCACCAGTTGGATCATTGGCCTATTTTTCTTCTGATGAAGAAACCTCAAGAATGACTAGGCCCATGGAGACAGTTTCGGCTTCAGAGTTAAACTTAGCATCCTCTACTCCCTTCGATTGACCAACCGTCTTTAAAGGCTTCTTAAGATTCTCCTTAGAGAGCATAGGGTTGGAGGAGAGACCTTCAGCAGCCATTGTCCCAAGATGGGACTCACGTTCCATGGAAATGAAGGGTGTTTGTTGTATAGGGTCCTCCATGGCAATATGAAATGTGGTCCCAATAGGGGAATTAGTCCCAGAAGGGGACTTAGGATCCATGGAGATGCAATACGTATGATATTTAGCAGTCTCCATGGATGCCTCTTCAACCTTAGAGGGAGAAGAGCTCGATAATGGGAAGTATGTCCCCAAGAACCTGTTCTTTTCAATATCCAGATCGGAAGTGATAGTGTGGATTCTTGATGTTGCTCCCTCTCACCTCTGGCTGGACTGCCTGACCCCTAGGTTGTATGTTCCCCCTTTTTTGGTAGCATCAGAGGAAGCCAAGGAAACCTGGCAGGGATCAGGTTGGAATGGGGAGAAGACAATTAATGGGTGGAGCTGCAAGTCCAGGATGGTAGCATCCTTTTCCAGGATGGTAGCATCCTTTTCCTGAACCTGTAACCTCATGGTAGCCACTTCTGCATCAAGGGAAGCTACCCTGGATTGCAATGTGGTAATGCTGGTCGTCAATTCCAAATCTGTGGTGCCCTCATATACCGTGTTGGACTCATTGGGCGGTGGAGTCAGCCTAGCTCTTGCACATCCATCACCTGATGTGGTATCTTGGCACCCTGGTTTCCCCTCAAGGAGGATGATCTCAAAGAATTCATCCCAATGTGGTTTGCCACAGAAGAGGTCCTAATGCCAGTAGCACTGGCCTGTTGAATCAGAGAATGTTCAACAGTAGTGGCTCATTCCGAGCATCAGTCAAGGCCCCTTGAGCCTAGGTGATCGTATGGGTGGGGGGCTTTAATGGGAATGCATTTCCTATGGACCTAGGAGACAGTCCTTGTTTTAAATGAGATTCTTCAAAAGAAGAGGCCTATAAATGTGGGTTTCCCTTGGGATATTCTCAATCATGTGTTGAGACATGTACTAAGGGCTTGCAGGTCGATAAAGGGTTGCCACTGGATCCAAGGAAGATCCAGTGGGGAGACAATAGGTGTGGTTTGTACCTTAGGCAGGACTGGACCCCTACCGGTCCTTTTTGCCTTTTTCTTGGGGAGAGCATAATAAGGAGCCAACACATCTATGGATAGATTTTTAGGGGTTTGTTGGCATTTGTAGGTGATGCGGATGGGGTGTAACAGCAAGTGCCAGATCGTCCGGCAAGTCCGTACGGTATGTGTACTTTTACTGTATTCTATGTGTACATACGTAAGCTTAAACAGTACTTGTATTAACAGAATCCTAAATACAAGAAAACGTTGTACGTATTTTCGTATAAACTTAAATACATTAAGTACAACGTACATTCGAAACATTAGTTGTGTTTATTAAGTGAAAACTTAATTACAGTTAGCACAACAAATCATGAGAAACAACGGAATTCAAACAAGATTCAGAAACATATCGGTTGCGATCTGATGTCCACAGATGACAGGAATCAGATGATCGACAAGTCGGTACAAAAACAATGTGAAATCATGATGTATAGTTGAGTCCGACAGTGAGGAAAACATAATTAAAGCATAAAGCAGTGTTATTTCAGAATGACGAACTGACAGCGTGTTTGCGTGAATGACGATTCACACAAACATATCTGTGAGTTTAGAATTCTAAAATAATGACTGAAAAGTAGAAAACAAAAGTCAGAAAGCAAAACCATTGTCGTATTCGTTCGAGTGACGATTCGAACGAATTACGCGTGAAGGTTACGCGATCTGACGAAACGACAACGAAAACACGTCACGAACGAAAATAATTTAATAAAAGTAAATAAATAACATTTTACAATTTTGAAACTCATCAAGATAATTTAAATTAAATCCTAATAATTAAAACTAATTAAATTTCGCGTAATTTTCCGGTTACGCGACGAAATTACGAACCGAGCAACAAAAACGAACCCGAACACTCCCGGGGTATAAAAACCCAAGAAAGAGGGTTTTTCCTTCATTCTTGTCACACCCCCGAATTCCCACTCGTGGTGTCAGTCCACGTGGGTGTGACGTGGCCAGGATCACAGCTCATGGTCATATAGAACGACTCTATATGAGTTGTACAATCACACAGTTTCAAGACAAACAAGTTTTTAATCAAGCAGCGGAATAATCATTACATAAACAGCGGAAATAGTTTGATAAAATAAGTAAGTTGCAGCGGAAAGTAAACTGTTTAACAGACACTACAATGTTCAGATTGTTTTAAAACATTTCCAATTCACACAATGCCTAGGACACGAGTCTATATGCAAGCCAGACTCCTTAAGGCTTCCTTGTGCGCATCCTAGCGTGTGCTCCATTAGTTACCTGAGAATACATGCTAAAGAGTGTCAACATAAAGTTGGTGAGTTCACAGGTTTAAGTATTGGAAAACAGTAAATCAGTTATATATACTGGGTATGTAAGTAGTTTTGTTGGATCTACGATCCGTAGAGTGTGTCATGTCATCTTACCGAAACTCGACTGTTTCCATTTGCCTCTGCGGGTCATCGCGGAACCCGACATCAACATCGATATTACACTCGTTATGACCGCAGTCAACGTTGTTGCCGAGTGGGGTTGGTCAAACCCAGTAGTACTACGTAATAACGACTCGTTTGTACACAACTAACGGTAAGGGTAGAGAGGACTTGTTGCGATAATAGTACACTCAAAATAGTTTTGTAACATACCAGTCATATATCTAAAGCAGTTGCATAGCATTCTCACCCCAAAAGATTAGTAAAACATTTAATGAGTAAAAGTGGGGCTGTAAACTCACCTGAGTCTGCTTGAGTGCGTTCTTACGAGAACGGAGTAGCTCGCTGGCTAGTAGTTACCTATATCACATAGGTGTTATAAGTTTGCGATCATATTTGTGTTGGTCTCACAGGACCGTATTCGTGTCTAAACAACTCCTGGTTGTTATGCGGGTCGCGTTGACCGTGGTTGACCGTGTTGGTCGTGTTGACCGTGTTTGACCTAACGACCCGTTGGTGAACCATGTGACGGTTGTGAATCGTGTAGCAAATGTGTAAGTGCTCGTCGTGTGCAAAACACGCAAGTCGCGTTTATGGACCACTTACTATTTATAGTAAGTTTCCAGTTTTGGAAAGTTCACAAAGCATAACAGTTTTAAAGTTCTAGCATGCTTGTTAGTCCTACGTGATCATGTTAACACATAGCACGTCATCATACGGTTTCACATAAGTCGTTTATAACATGCTAGCACATAAGAGTTTCCTAAAATGGAAAGTTTCCATTTATAGCATACGTGACATCGGAAACCATCTATCTTAGCATCTAATCATCATATTACAACATAATAAGTCATCTATCATGCTCGAATCACACAACATGTTTACAAATCGGTTTTTCTAAAAATAAAGTTACTATAAATAGTAACTTTGTTGTTTTAGCATAAAATAACCATTTAAGCATTTCTAAACTTATTTTCATCTTACAAATCATCAAAATAATCCATCTAACATCATTTAAACATGTCAACATAACCTAACTCATCACTTAGCAATATTTCATCAACAAAAGTTACTAAATATGGCAACTATGTCAAAATGACTATAGCCAACCTCTAAATCGTATTCTGATCATCAATATTATTCTAAATACATTAAAACAACATTCTCATATACATGCATGATCATCCCTAACTCCAAATAATCATCTTGTAACTAGAAAGTTACTAAAAATGGAAATACTCATAAATAAACCATTTTTGACCATTTCAACATAATCTAATCATAGAATCATCTTCCTATATCATTCATAAACATATTAAAATACTCCTAGTCATCCAAATAGACATATATCATGCATGCATGTCAAGATCTCATCACCTTGTTTACCAATCAAGCATTATAACCATACACCACTTCATGGATCATCACAAATCATCATTATAACACTCTAGATCATCAAAATACTCATCTAAATGAACAAACCCAGAACCAAATTCGTGTGAGTGCATCTAAGGTGCTTGCATGTGAGTTTTAACACATGCATGTGTGTGTAAACGATGTGAAAATGGATTTTTGAGCATAAAACTACCTTTCCAAGCTTCCAAGTCCCTGAGATGGTGATGATAGCAGCTGCTGGACCTCCTGTTTCCTTGGTTTCGACAAGCACAAGAGGGTGGTGGTGGTAGATGGTGCTCTAGCGGTCTCCCTAAGCTTCCTCCAAGCTTTCTTTTCTTCAAAAATGGCTTCCTTAGTGGTATTTTCAGCTCTCCAGAGGTTGAAGACGATGGTAGGGGGTGATTATGCCGCTCAGAGCTCGGTAATGGTGGTATAGGGTGGCCAGAAATGATGGTGTCTTGGTTTTATAAAGATTTTGCGTGCTGGAGTCGTCGCGTACCGCGAAGAGAGGCCAAAAAGATGCTTCGCGCTACGCGAAGGAATCCGGGAGTCAACTATTCGCGATGTCTGTCGCGTACCGCGACAGGAACTCCTGTTGGGCCATCGCGTACCGCGATGGGTTCCTGAGTAGCCCAATAAGCTTAGTTTTGTTGTTTCGAACCGATTTTCGCGTATTTCTCGAATACGATCATCGTTTCTCGACACTTAATCGTTGTTCTACTAAATTAGGTTCTCCGGAACCTAATTGTGCAGTGTATGTGTACTGTGGTTCAATCCGTTCACCAACGTTCGTCATTCAAGACACGTGCAAGTTCTGTGCGATAATTTCTCGAATTATCGGTGCGTTTGGTCCGTTGTGCCACGTGTCACACTAAATACAATTATTCTAGTGCCACGTATGAAATAATAATACACATTATTATTAAAATAAAATAAATGTTGACCTGGAATTTATGGGGTGTCACATCATCCCCCAGTTAATAGGAATTTCGTCCCGAAATTCAATTCGTGTTGCCGGTGTTTGGCTAGTTTGTGAACAGGTGAAGATATTTCCCATCATTTGGTCCTATCGTTTCTATGTGTATTCAGGCCCTCGCCGTGAGTTCCATTGGACTTTCACAATGGGTATCTTACTAAGTTTCAACTTCTTGATTTCCCGGTCCATGATTTCCACCGGTTCCTCAACGAAGTGCAGTTGTTCGTCTATCTGGATTTCCTCTAAAGGAATTGTGGGCGTTTCGTTTGATAAACATTTCTTGAGATTTGAAACGTGAAACATGTTGTGTACACTACTCAATTCTTGCGGTAGCTGTAGTTCGTAGGTCACGGGGCCTATTCGTTTTGTGATCTCGAATGGACCAATGTAATGAGGGTTTAATTTTCCCAGTTTCCCGAATCGAATCACCCCTTTCCTAAGGCGAGACTTTAAGAAGTACTCGGTCTCCCATTTGGAATTCCAAGGTTTGCGTCTCTTGTCGGCATAGCTCTTTTGTTGGTCTCGAGCTGCTGCCATTTTGTTACGTAATTGCGCGATTTTCTTGGTCCTTTTGTGCACAAGTTCGGGACTTGTTAGTTGACTTCCACAACTTCTGTCCAACAGATGAATGATCGACACTTACGTCCCTAGGGTGCTTCGGATGTTGCAGCTTGTATACTTGTTGTACGGGAACTTAACTAACGATAAGCGAGTCTCCCCGCTGTCGTCGAAGTCATTGACACATGCTCGAAGTGCGTTTTCCAATGTCTGTATAGTTCGTTTGCTCTGCCCCTCAGTTTGCGGATGTTAACGGTTCTCATACCCAAATCTTGTGCCCAATGTCTGATGATAGGATTTCCAGAAATGTGACGTAAATCCGTTGTCGCGGTTAGAGATGATCAAGATTGGCACTTCACGTCGAGTGGCCACTTCCTTCAGGTAAATTCGATCCTGTTCTTCTAGTTAGTCGGTCCCCTTGATGGGTAGTAAGTGTGCAGGCTTCGTTAGTCGTTCAACGATTATTCAAATAGTATCGCAACCACTTGCCGTCCTTGGCAGTTTAGTTATTAAGTCCATAGGAATCTACTCCCATTTCCACGTTGGTATCTTGGGTTGTTGAAATAGCCTTGATGGATTCCGGTATTCAATCTTAACCTTTGGGCACGTTAAACACTTACCCACGTAAGTTGTTAATTCTGCCTTCACGCTCGGCCACCGATGGGTCGTCTTTAGGTCATGGTACATTTTGTCAGAGACCGGATGTAAAGAATGTCGGCTCCTTCGGGCTTCATTAATCACTAAGCCCCTCAGTCCTCCGTAGTGTGGAATCCAGTTCCGATCCATAAGATAGTAGGTTACGTCGGCCTTCGCCTCCATCTGTTTATCCGTGTCACGCAGGGATAAATGAGTGAGGTCCTCGACCTTCAGAGCTTCCTGTTGTGCGGTTCGGATTCTGATTGGGTAGCTTTAAGTGAATCGCAAGTTGTAGCACACGTACGCCCTAGGTTGTTTCTTTCCGGCTCATCGCGTCGGCTACTACGTTAGTTTTTCCAGTGTGGTACTTGATAGCACAATCACAATTGCCTATCAGCTAGTCCCATCTGAGTTGTCTCATGTTCAGTCCCTTCTGGTCGAAGGTGTGTTGCAGTCTCTTATGATTGATGAATATCGAGCATTTCGTGTCGGTTAGGTAGTGTCACTAGATCTTCCGTGCGAACACTACGGCTCCCAATTCCAAGTCATGAGACGTGTAGTTCTTTTCGTGCACTTTCAATTGTCGCGACACATAAGCTATCACCTTCTCGCGTTGCTTCAATACACAACCGAGTCCTTGTTTTGACGCGTCGCAATAAACTACAAAGTCTTCGCACCCGTCCGGTAGTGATAGAATAGGTGCATTGCACAATTTCTGCTTCAACAAGTCGAAAGCAGCTTCTTGTTTCTTTCCCCATTCGAATTTCTTGTCTTTGTGCGTAAGGGAAGTCAATGACTGTGAGATCTTCGAGGATCCCTCAATAGATCGCCTGTAGTACCCGGCCAATCCCAGAAACTGTCGCACCTCAGTCGAAGTCTTTGGTGCTGTCCAGTTCTTAATGGCCTCGATCTTGGCTGGATCTACGTGTACTCTTTTTGCGTTTACTACGTGTCCAAGAAACTGGACTTCGCAAATCCAAATATCGCATTTGGAAACTTCGCGTATTGTTGCTCCCTCTTCAGTAGTTCCAAGACACGCTTTAAGTGGTCGGCATGTTCTTTTTGGGTCTTGGAGTACATCAGGGTATCATCTAGGAACACGATTACGAATTTGTCCAGATACGGCTTACACATCCGATTCATGAGATCCATGAATACTGCCGGTGCGTTGGTCAGTCCGAAGGTTATGACCAGACATTCGTAATGTCAATTTTTCGTCCTAAGGATCGTCTTAGGAATGTCCTTTTCTTGTATCCTCGTTTGATGGTAATCGGATCTCAAAACGATCTTCGGGTAATAGCCTGACCCTTACAACTAGTCTAACAACTCGTCCATTCGTGTAATGGTATTGATTCCTGTTTGTCACCTTGCTTAACTCCCAGTAGTCGATACACATTCGGGAAGACCTGTCTTTCTTTCTCACAAGCAGGACTGGTGCTCCTCGTGTTGATAATCTTGGTCTGGTTAATTCTTCGTCTAACAACTCTTGCAATTGATTAGTCAGTTTCTCGCATCTTAGTCGGACCAATTGGTATGGCGCTTTGACGGTTAGTGCGGCTCACGGTGTGAGTTCTATCCGAAACTCCACTTGTTTCTTTGGGGTAGTCCAGGTAGATCTTCTAGAAAATTACAAACAACTTCAATATCTACCATTTTTCTTTCCTTCTATGCTTGTTTCGTGATACGAACTAACATCGTTGAGTATCCTTTCTGTAGGTACTTGCTAGCCTATGACGTGGTGTTTCGCGTTATTCTCCGTCGTTCTCTCTGAATAGGGATCTGATTACCATTTGACAACGTAACATTGATCTATCTTCTTATTGCACACACTCTCTGCTTGGTCTGTAGTTACTAGTCTGTCCCCACCACTGCACCAAAGTTTTCGGGACTTACTGAAATTTGGTCGACCTCAAATTCGTGACCCGTCAACACCAAGGCGTATCCTTTGAAAATGGGTTGTGTCTCAATCAGCTTACAGTCGGCTAACTCTTACAGTCTAAGGATGTTGGGGTAGTGTTAAGCATTTTACTAAATTCACTAAGCATCAGGCTATTCTTAGCACCAATATCATATTACATACTAGCATAGGCATTATGTAAAAGGAACGTACCAGTCACAATGATAGGATCATCTTTTGCTTCTTTGGAGTCATTTACAATTTCAGGGGTCATTGTCACGCTTTCTTTTTCCTTCAGCTGTGGGCAATCCCTGCGCCAATGCCCAGGCTTGCCACACTTATAACATCCTTTAACGACTTTCTGGTTGTCTTTGCTACCAACTGGCTTGCTTCTACACTCCTTGGCCATGTGACCGTTTCTTCCGCATTTCCGACATCGATAGCGTTCACACTGGCCGTTGTGATGATATGGGCATCTTTTGCACTTAGGGTATTTCCCTTGGTAGGCATTCTTGCCCTTGGTACTGGATGGCGCAGCAGTACAGTCGCTAGTTGTTGCTGACTGGTTATGGAGTTGCATTTGTTGGGAAGAGGGAGTTTGATTGAGACTAGGCTCCCACTTGCGCTTGCGATCCTGAGGCTTCAGGTGTTCACCCTTCTTGGGTAGCTTACCCTGTGCTACCGCTTGGTTAGTCAGATGATAAGCCAAACAAATAGTGGGTTGAACGAGTGTGGGGTCTGTCGCGGTAATCAGGCTTCGGATTTGTTTAGGTAATCCACTAACGTATGGATCGATCTTTCTGTAGTCCGGAGTCACCATTTCTGGGTATTGTTTACACCATTCGTGAAATCGAGTGGTGTATTGTTCGATTTCAGATCCTTCCATTTTGTGATTCCAAAACCGCTCTAGTTCCTTGATTTCGTTCTGTGGACGGTATTCTTCCTTCAACATTTTGACGAAGTTTTCCCAGGGAATTGAGTTAGCAGTCCCCAGACTCAGTGTCTGGACATGCGAATTCCACCAAGTGAGGGCTTGTCCTTCTAGAGTCCCGGTAGCAAATTTCACTTTGTCTTCTTCAGAACACTGGCACATGTGGAAGATTGATTCGACCCTCTTAACCCATTGGAGCAGTCCTACCGCTCCTTCTGACCCCGTGTATGGTTGAGGATGGTAGCTGAGGAAAGTTTTGAAGGTGCATCCTCTTGAGCTGTTGTTGTGAATCTCACTTCCTGTCTCATTGTTTAAGCATGCAGCCTCGTAATCCGTAATGGCCTTGTTAACCAGTTGTTCTACCATGGCCTCGACAGTCGCAGAATCGATTGACGGGTTGTTGGTGCGCACATACGTTCCTTGACCATCCATTTGTTGGTATCTTTATACAATAGATATTGTATTACTCACTGTTAGAGTTATTGCGTGTAAGCATGTGTTAGGAGGAAATATATCATAAGCTTAAGATATCATTTCAAAAGTAGGATCATAGGTTTGACGAGATTACTACCAAAATGATTTGTATGAGCACAACTCGCTCATATCGGTTCTAACAATAGTACAATAATGAAGAAATAAACTACTCGGTGGAAACAGCGGAGCTCGAATCTCCACTTTCAGAGGTGTACTATACAGTTTCCCAGCTGGTTGTAGCTTATCAATTGAACTTGCCAGAATTCGTATGTACTTATAAATTCACGATTACGTTGGCCACCATAATCGTCAATTTATCTTACACAGTCATTCTAGTTCATTCAATTTCAAGCTACTTTAACAATCTCGGGTTCGAAGTTTTGCTTCCTGAGAGTCGATACTAAGGTTACAATCCTTAAACATGCGTCATTTGACTGGGTTTACACTCAAGAAAGAGGTTGGAAAAGGCGTTTGATTTGAGTTGGATTGTGCTATAGGAGTCTTCTTCATAGCATAGAAGAGTTTCCTCTTCGGTTTTGAGTTCGCCTTTTCGCTAATTCCCTTGCACAGGCCGTATGTGTAGTTGAGTGTTAACGCCCACTAAGGGTGCCCGAGGCATGATCGTAAGAGTCAGATCAAATCACAAAGCATGTTGTTTAAGTAAAGCACATAATGTGTTGTGTGAAACTAGTGTAGTGTCTAATGTAGAGCAGTGGCTATAGTCTAAGTTCACTACATGCAAACCTAGTTCCCTATAACCAAGGCTCTGATACCAGTCTGTCACACCCCCGAATTCCCACTCGTGGTGTCAGTCCACGTGGGTGTGACGTGGCCAGGATCACAGCTCATGGTCATATAGAACGACTCTATATGAGTTGTACAATCACACAGTTTCAAGACAAACAAGTTTTTAATCAAGCAGCGGAATAATCATTACATAAACAGCGGAAATAGTTTGATAAAATAAGTAAGTTGCAGCGGAAAGTAAACTGTTTAACAGACACTACAATGTTCAGATTGTTTTAAAACATTTCCAATTCACACAATGCCTAGGACACGAGTCTATATGCAAGCCAGACTCCTTAAGGCTTCCTTGTGCGCATCCTAGCGTGTGCTCCATTAGTTACCTGAGAATACATGCTAAAGAGTGTCAACATAAAGTTGGTGAGTTCACAGGTTTAAGTATTGGAAAACAGTAAATCAGTTATATATACTGGGTATGTAAGTAGTTTTGTTGGATCTACGATCCGTAGAGTGTGTCATGTCATCTTACCGAAACTCGACTGTTTCCATTTGCCTCTGCGGGTCATCGCGGAACCCGACATCAACATCGATATTACACTCGTTATGACCGCAGTCAACGTTGTTGCCGAGTGGGGTTGGTCAAACCCAGTAGTACTACGTAATAACGACTCGTTTGTACACAACTAACGGTAAGGGTAGAGAGGACTTGTTGCGATAATAGTACACTCAAAATAGTTTTGTAACATACCAGTCATATATCTAAAGCAGTTGCATAGCATTCTCACCCCAAAAGATTAGTAAAACATTTAATGAGTAAAAGTGGGGCTGTAAACTCACCTGAGTCTGCTTGAGTGCGTTCTTACGAGAACGGAGTAGCTCGCTGGCTAGTAGTTACCTATATCACATAGGTGTTATAAGTTTGCGATCATATTTGTGTTGGTCTCACAGGACCGTATTCGTGTCTAAACAACTCCTGGTTGTTATGCGGGTCGCGTTGACCGTGGTTGACCGTGTTGGTCGTGTTGACCGTGTTTGACCTAACGACCCGTTGGTGAACCATGTGACGGTTGTGAATCGTGTAGCAAATGTGTAAGTGCTCGTCGTGTGCAAAACACGCAAGTCGCGTTTATGGACCACTTACTATTTATAGTAAGTTTCCAGTTTTGGAAAGTTCACAAAGCATAACAGTTTTAAAGTTCTAGCATGCTTGTTAGTCCTACGTGATCATGTTAACACATAGCACGTCATCATACGGTTTCACATAAGTCGTTTATAACATGCTAGCACATAAGAGTTTCCTAAAATGGAAAGTTTCCATTTATAGCATACGTGACATTGGAAACCATCTATCTTAGCATCTAATCATCATATTACAACATAATAAGTCATCTAGCATGCTCGAATCACAGAACATGTTTACAAATCGGTTTTTCTAAAAATAAAGTTACTATAAATAGTAACTTTGTTGTTTTAGCATAAAATAACCATTTAAGCATTTCTAAACTTATTTTCATGTTACAAATCATCAAAATAATCCATCTAACATCATTTAAACATGTCAACATAACCTAACTCATCACTTAGCAATATTTCATCAACAAAAGTTACTAAATATGGCAACTATGTCAAAATGACTATAGCCAACCTCTAAATCGTATTCTGATCATCAATATTATTCTAAATACATTAAAACAACATTCTCATATACATGCATGATCATCCCTAACTCCAAATAATCATCTTGTAACTAGAAAGTTACTAAAAATGGAAATACTCATAAATAAACCATTTTTGACCATTTCAACATAATCTAATCATAGAATCATCTTCCTATATCATTCATAAACATATTAAAATACTCCTAGTCATCCAAATAGACATATATCATGCATGCATGTCAAGATCTCATCACCTTGTTTACCAATCAAGCATTATAACCATACACCACTTCATGGATCATCACAAATCATCATTATAACACTCTAGATCATCAAAATACTCATCTAAATGAACAAACCCAGAACCAAATTCGTGTGAGTGCATCTAAGGTGCTTGCATGTGAGTTTTAACACATGCATGTGTGTGTAAACGATGTGAAAATGGATTTTTGAGCATAAAACTACCTTTCCAAGCTTCCAAGTCCCTGAGATGGTGATGATAGCAGCTGCTGGACCTCCTGTTTCCTTGGTTTCGACAAGCACAAGAGGGTGGTGGTGGTAGATGGTGCTCTAGCGGTCTCCCTAAGCTTCCTCCAAGCTTTCTTTTCTTCAAAAATGGCTTCCTTAGTGGTATTTTCAGCTCTCCAGAGGTTGAAGACGATGGTAGGGGGTGATTATGCCGCTCAGAGCTCGGTAATGGTGGTATAGGGTGGCCAGAAATGATGGTGTCTTGGTTTTATAAAGATTTTGCGTGCTGGAGTCGTCGCGTACCGCGAAGAGAGGCCAAAAAGATGCTTCGCGCTACGCGAAGGAATCCGGGAGTCAACTCTTCGCGATGTCTGTCGCGTACCGCGACAGGAACTCCTGTTGGGCCATCGCGTACCGCGATGGGTTCCTGAGTAGCCCAATAAGCTTAGTTTTGTTGTTTCGAACCGATTTTCGCGTATTTCTCGAATACGATCATCGTTTCTCGACACTTAATCGTTGTTCTACTAAATTAGGTTCTCCGGAACCTAATTGTGCAGTGTATGTGTACTGTGGTTCAATCCGTTCACCAACGTTCGTCATTCAAGACACGTGCAAGTTCTGTGCGATAATTTCTCGAATTATCGGTGCGTTTGGTCCGTTGTGCCACGTGTCACACTAAATACAATTATTCTAGTGCCACGTATGAAATAATAATACACATTATTATTAAAATAAAATAAATGTTGACCTGGAATTTATGGGGTGTCACAATTCTTCTCTTCCCCAACCTCTCTCTAACTTCAAATTTCCGGCTACACAAATTTTAGGGTTTTCTCAAGCTTTCAACCTCCATAACTTTCTCGTTTCTCAACCGATTTGAGTGATTCTTTCGCCCACGCGTAGCCCTCGACGTTCTCTACATGAAAGTACAACAGATCGGAGCCAAACATCACTGAAATCGCAGGTATAATGCTGTGAAAGTTTCGGGAAATAGGGTTTTCGAACCCTTAAACCTATTTCAGCCAAGAACCGGTTAGGGTGTAACCTATATGAAGCCCACGACTCCAAGAACCAGTCAAAACTACTCTACCTTAACACCAACATAGCAGGGGCGGCTCTAGGGCGGCGCCACCGCGGCCGAATGAGAGCCATTCAGGCCGGCCGAAAGGCCTGGGGCCGAATGGCCACCTCCTCTCATTCGGGACAACCTCCATTCGACCCTCAACCCTCGAATGAAAACCCTCATGCGCCACCTTTAGTCACTCGGCCGAACCAGCTTCATTCGGAGTTTCTGGCTCCCTCATTCGGCGACCATACTCAGTCGAACCCCCCTCTTTCGCCACCATCTTCATTCGCCAGTGACATTCGACCAGACCACCACCGAATCAGCTTCATTCGGCCAAGACCTGACTCAGTCGCTCATTCCTCTCATTCGTGATTCACCCCTTTCATTCGGCAGCTAGGTGATTTGGCCACCTCAACTTATTCGGCCGAGCACCACTTTCATTTGGGCAACCGGTTTTGACTGCAACACACTGTAACTAGGCTGTTATCATCATCTTCATGAACACCAACCTTGGATGCATCAGATTTGTTAATCGAATATTGCTTCTGGTAGCAACATGCGTGCAAGCAAAAACTAATACAGAAGACTATTGGGCCAACAGCAACTAAACAGGCCCCAAAAGCCCATTTCTTTCAGCCAATTCTAAGTGTAGCCGGCCCATAGCCTTTTCCATCAGGTCCAAATGTTCTGGCCCAAGTGGTTGTAGTGGACAAGCTGCCAAATCCAATGAGGGCCTAACAAAAAGGCTTCTTAGGCCCAAGTCATAGCCAAGGAGGCCCAACAACCCCATAACTTGGCCCAATACAGGCCCAAGCTCTATTTCAGTTCAACTTGAACCAAAATGAACTATTTTGATCATAAAATCTGTTTGGAAAGAAATTGGCCCATAGAATTAACTCACACAAGCCCAAATGGCCCATATTTCCCTTGAATTGGGCCCACAATAGTTTCGGCCCAATTGATCCAGGCCCATGTTGGCCCAACACTTATTGTGCTCAGGGCCTGAGAGAAATCCCCTGGGGCCCATCTAGTTTGGCCCATGGCCCACAAAATGTGATTCAAGGCCACCATTTTGGGCCAAAAGCTCAAATTCAAGGCCCACAATGTTTTCATCCATTCTAATCCAGGCCCAACTTGGCCCATGAGTTCTTTTAGCAAAGGCCCGAGACAAAACCCATTGGGCCCATCAAAATCTACCCGAGGCCCACAGAAATCGATTTAAGGCCCACTTTGAGGCCTTTATCCTCCCTTTTTGGAGCCACTTTGTCATTATCTTGGACAACCACCTATTTTTGGCCCAACCATGGTTCCTACAGTTCATTCTAACCTTTGGCCCGACAAATCTTGCCTGGGCCCACTTCGGGCCCAACAGTTTCTCATCGTGGCCCAATGGAGGTCACAAGGCCACCTATTCATTAGGTTTCTTAGCAATTGATCAAGCTTTCGTATTTCCACACTGTATATCATTGATTCACATGTTCCAAAATGGTCTAACACTCTTGGTGATTCAAGAACAGACCAAGGCCCATAGGTTTGGGCCTAGGGCCCAACAAATGACCTAGAGGCCCAACATAGGACTTGGTCATATAGTTCGGTCTACACATCACTTCAAACCTTCGGGTTTAACATATTTTATAAGATCAAAGTGTACAGTTACAAGAATGAGTCAAGTCAAAGATTACAAGATAATAACTCATAAGGTTTTTAACTTAAAACCTGCATAAGAGACCGAATGGTGATCATGACCAAGTCTTACGTGTGAAAGCCAACTTAGGGCTAACACCCACACATACACACCCAAAAGTCTATTAGGTTATACTTACAAGTTACAACAAATCAATACAGGATCGTGAACACAACAAATTCAAACGAGAGCGCGTGCATTCACATATAAGCTAAGTCAACCCTCAACAACTACAAGGTGAGTTCATATGCCCCTTTTACCTTAATCTTAACTGATTTTAACTCTCGGGGCTGAGAAACATGTTTACTTTTATTTATTTAAAAGTTTGCTTAACATGTTATTTATACTTTGATTCTGATAATATTAAATTGTTTATTATCGCCTATCATTGTATGCATGCTTGTATGATTATGAGATAACAGGGAAACTCATATGTTTATGTTAAGATAATTTCTTAATTTTCTCTACATCATAATAACTTGGTTATAAGATTGTAACTTATAACACTTAGTTATTTCCACATGATCAAATATTTAAACAACTTACACTTAATTGTATAACGAGAACATTCCCACACGGATACTTTGGGAAAGCATGGATTCAGTAAATGACGATTCTTATCATTTACAGTAAATGACGATCATGATAACGTAACTTCATGGGATTCTTGTCATTTACACATATTTAACATAACGTAATAAGACAAGTTCTTATTCGACTTTGTTAAACACACGAGAACATTCCCACACGGATACTTTGGGAACGTATGGATTCAGTAAATGACGATTCTTATCATTTACAGTAAATGACGATCATGATAACGTAACTTCATGGGATTCTTGTCATTTACACCCGATTATCATAACGTAATAAGACAAGTTCTTATTCGACTTTGTTAATCACATGAGACAATCCCACACGGAAACTTTGGGATCACACGGCGGGATAGGAGAGAATGGAATGCATTTTAATCTGATTACGTGAAGATTCAAAATGGATTCCATTCGGATTCTATACGTTGCATTTGGAGACATATGATGAACAGTTAACTAATACTTTTAATTAAATTAAAAGTGTATCATAAAAGTTAACCTCACAAGTAATAGAATAATATAAGGATCAGATTTAAATAATCTAAATTCCTTAATTTGATGAGGGTTTATCAATACTTCGGTTTGATAACAAAACCCCTCTTACCATATCATTATTCTACACATGCTGATACAATGGACAATACAGATAGTTGGGAAGTGGATATCTTTAGTTGTATCGCAAGTGGTGTGGAGTTTGGTTAAGTATGTGGTGGGATAGCGTCTGGGCTTGACCCTTTCGTGATTCCCTATATATAAGCATACTTAGCTAGGCGATATACTACTTGTACATATAACTAAGGAGAGGCCATTGGGTGGAACAGATGAACAAATATACAAGCAACAGATATAACAGTTAATACATTGTGAATGTGTGCATGATCAGTTCAATGGTTTTCAATTGACTTACTTATGAACTCACCAACCTAGTGTTGACTTTGTTTAAATTACATGTTTTCTCAGGTGACGGACAGGTGTAGACACTATATGCAAATGATAAGCTAGTGGACTCATAGAAGACCTAGCTTTTTTTTGATTGCATACATTTTGATATGACAGAACACTGAATCACTTTTGTATATCTTGTACAGATCAAGATATAAACTCATTGATTCTTTTTGATTAGATTTACTTAGTTAAATTATGAAGTACAATGTAATTTAACTTTGTAATTCTATTTCATGTCATGATTAGCATTTCTCATTTATATCTCATGTGCTATGTAAACAATCTGATCATTTGATTATCAACACAATGATATCGCGCCCCGGGAACTTTCCGCCCGACGGGAAAACACGATCCGTTCCCGCCGGCCCGGGGTGTGACAGATTGGTATCAGAGCCATGGTTATAGAGAAATATAGGTCATATTACTTAAACGGTTTGGCCTAGACTATAACCTAGGGACCCTCATGTAGAGTTCTTATGATATAGGATTCTATTTGCATATGTCTTCTGCTTCTGATCACTGCACTAACCGATTTTCTTTCGGTTATGATCAGAATGCCGCCACGAAGACAACCACCTCTATTACCGCTGACTCAAGGTTCAGCTCCGCACTCTTCGACACCGACACCGCCAGACTCTCCGACACAAGTACCTCCACCTCCTCCTCCGCCACCACCAGCGTATCAGTTGGACCCTGCTACTGTGGCACTGGCTACTCTTCTTACAAGCCAACTGAGGGAAGTGATTCCAGAGATGATGAATCGGATCAACAACAACAACAGTAACAACGTTGCTAACTCATCTGGAGAAGGCAGCGGTAACACCAGACAGAGTCAGGACTATGCCTACAAGAACTTTGTAGGCTGCAAGCCACCCAGTTTCAGTGGTAGCGAGGGTGCAGTCGGACTGATCCAGTGGATTGAGAAGATGGAGGCTACCCTCGACATCAGTGGCTGTCCTGAACAGAATAGAGTAAAGTATGCTGCTGGATCATTTAGCAAGCGAGCGTTAACCTGGTGGAACGCCCAGGTATCAATCAGAGGCCGGGATGAGGCCCAGGCCATGCCGTGGAACGAATTCAAGGCGATGTTGAGGGCAGAGTTTTGCCCAAGAAATGAACTGAAAAAGGTTGAGACTGAATTACTCAATCTGGAGATGATTGGTGCTGGGCATCTGGCCTACACCACACGATTTCATGAGTTAGCCACTCTGGCACCGGATGTGGTGCCAACACTTGAGAAGAGAATTGAGCGGTATGTTGGTGGATTACCGCCCAGTATCCGAGGTCATGTGATTTCTGCTCACCCTACCACCATGGAATTAGCTGTTACACTGTCAGCATCCCTGACAGATATGATGGTTGCCTCTGGAGCATTCAAGAAGGAGGCTGACTCAGCCAAGGCTGGAACTTCCAAGAAGTCGGACAAACGTCCGGCTAAGAGACAAAAGGTGGCCAGAAACTTTGCTGCCACTACTCAAGCTCCAATGCGCAACCAACCACCACCATTGGAGATCAGGAAGCCATACACTGGCACTGCACCTTTGTGCAACTCATGCCAGTACCATCATCTACCAAATGTTCCGTGCAGACACTGCACCAACTGTGGAAGATTTGGTCACACAGCAAACTACTGCAGGAGTCAGAGGACTCAGAACAGAAACAACAATGCAGCCACTGCTGCTGCTGCTACCGATCACAGGTCTTGCTACAACTGTGGTGAACCTGGTCACTTCTCTCGGGATTGCCCTAAGAGAAATCAACAACAGGCTCAAGCACCAAGAGGAAGAGCCTTTCAGATCGGAGCAGCTGCTGCTAGACAGGACCCGAATGTCATTACGGGTACATTTCTCTTATATGATTTTTATGTATCTATATTATTTGACACTGGAGCGGATCAGAGTTTTATCTCATCCGATTTTGCTAGCCATCTTAATCATGCTGAGGAATCATTAGACTCCCCTTATAGTATTGAGATAGCTAATGGCAAACAGATTACAGTTGACACAGTACTTAGGAATTGCCCACTAACACTTGGTGATCATACATTTTCCATCGACTTGATACCGATGGAGCTGGGCAGTTTCGACATTATCATCGGAATGGATTGGCTATCTCTTAACCGAGTTGAGTTCATCTGTTCCGATAAACTATTACGCATCCCTATGGAGAACAGTGAAGTCTTGGAGATTCGTGGAGACCAAGCGAAACGCAGTGTCAAGATAATTTCGTGCATGAAAGCTCGCAAGTGCTTACGGAAACAATGTGTTGCATTTCTAGCCCATGTGATTCAGAAAGACAAGAAAACAATCAAGATTCAAGATGTGCCAGTTGTGAGAGATTTTGCAGAAGTATTTCCGGATGACTTACCGGGACTGCCACCTGAGAGATCAGTACAGTTCCGAATCGATTTGATTCCAGGAGCAACTCCTGTAGCTAAGTCTCCCTACAGACTCGCACCATCGGAGATGCAAGAGTTGTCTAACCAGTTGCAAGAACTTCTCGATAAAGGATTCATCCGACCGAGCTTTTCCCCGTGGGGAGCTCCGGTTCTCTTCGTCAAAAAGAAGGATGGAACTTTCAGAATGTGTATTGACTATCGAGAACTCAACAAACTCACCATCAAGAATCGGTACCCGTTGCCGAGGATTGATGATTTGTTCGATCAGTTACAGGGAGCACAGTACTTTTCCAAGATAGACCTGAGATCAGGTTATCATCAGCTTCGGATTCAAGAGGAAGACATACCCAAGACGGCTTTTCGTACCCGATATGGTCATTACGAATTCATGGTGATGCCATTTGGATTAACGAACGCACCGGCGGTGTTCATGGACTTGATGAACCGGGTGTGCAAGCCGTATCTAGATCAGTTTGTGATCGTCTTCATCGACGATATACTGATTTACTCAAAGAACGAGAAAGAACATGAACAACATCTCAGGACAGTTTTGGAGCTTCTAAAAGAAGAACAACTCTATGCCAAATTCTCTAAATGTGAATTTTGGTTAAGGGAAGTTCAGTTTTTGGGTCACGTGATTAACAGTAATGGTATTCATGTGGATCCTGCCAAGATAGAAGCGATTAAGAATTGGGATGTGCCTAAGACACCGACAGAGATTCGATCATTTTTGGGATTGGCAGGTTATTACCGGAGATTCATTTCGAACTTCTCTAAGATAGCCTTGCCTCTCACCAAACTCACACAGAAGTCTGAACCTTTTGTGTGGACTCATAAACAAGAAGAGGCATTCCAGACATTGAAACAAAGATTGTGCAATGCTCCAATTCTAACACTTCCAGAAGGCAGTGATGACTTTGTGGTCTATTGTGATGCTTCCCATCAAGGGCTCGGATGTGTTTTGATGCAACGAGACAAAGTCATTGCTTATGCCTCACGACAGCTGAAGATACACGAGAAGAATTACACGACACATGATCTTGAACTGGGAGCTGTTGTATTTGCTTTAAAGATTTGGAGACACTACCTCTATGGTACCAAATGCACTATCTTCACAGATCACAAGAGTTTACAACACATATTTGATCAGAAGGAGCTTAACATGAGACAGAGACGTTGGGTTGAGCTCCTGAACGATTACGATTGTGTGATCAAATACCATCCGGGCAAAGCAAATGTTGTTGCAGATGCTTTGAGTCGGAAAGAAAGAGTCAAACCCTTACGCGTTCGCGCTATGGGAATGACGGTGCAAACAAGTTTGAGAGATCACATTTTACAAGCACAACGAGAAGCAGTGGCAAGAAACAATCTGAAACGCGAGCTCGATTGTGGAGCCGAGAAACATTTTGAGACAAGACAAGATGGAGTTATCTACTATCTGGATCGTGTTTGGATTCCGGCAGTAGATGAACTTCGAACACTTATCCTTGACGAGGCACACAAGTCACGTTACTCAGTTCATCCTGGTGCCGATAAGATGTACCAAGATCTTAGGTCATTTTATTGGTGGCCGGGCATGAAGAAAGACATTGCCACTTATGTTGGCAAATGTCTCACATGTGCCAAAGTCAAAGCTGAACACCAGAAACCTTCGGGTTTGCTGGAACAACCAGAGATACCACAATGGAAGTGGGAACAAATAGCTATGGATTTCATTACCAAGCTACCCCGCACTTCCAGCGGACATGATTCGATTTGGGTCATCATTGATCGATTGACCAAGTCCGCACACTTCTTGCCGATCAGAGAGACTTACAAGATGGAGAAACTAGCGAAGCTATACATTGATGAAATAGTAGTGAGGCACGGGGTGCCATTGTCTATTATTTCCGACCGGGACAGTCGATTTACTTCGCGGTTCTGGCAATCATTGCAACAATCCTTAGGGACAAGTGTTAACTTGAGCACTGCTTATCATCCACAAACGGATGGACAAAGCGAGCGCACTATTCAAACCCTGGAGGATATGTTGAGAACATGCATCCTAGACTTCGGTGGAAGTTGGGACATACATTTACCACTTATTGAGTTCTCCTACAATAATAGCTACCACAGCAGCATTGGATGTGCTCCGTTTGAAGCACTCTACGGTAGAAAATGTCGGTCTCCAATTTGTTGGACCGAAGTGGGAGACAACAGAATAACTGGGCCTGAACTTATTCAGGAAACTACTGATAAGATAGCCCAGATACAACAACGATTACAAGCAACACGTAGCCGCCAAAAGAGTTACGCAGACAAACGGCGCAAGCCTTTGGAATTCGACGTGGGTGACCGAGTCATGTTGAAAGTGTCCCCATGGAAAGGCGTGGTTCGTTTTGGGGCTAAGGGCAAACTAGCACCTCGGTATGTCGGACCGTTTGAGATTACTCAACGCATAGGTCCTGTGGCATATAGACTCAGACTCCCTGATGAACTCAGTGGAGTACACGATGTGTTTCATGTATCAAATCTCAAGAGGTGTCTAGCAGATGAAACATTGATCATACCGTTGGAAGAGATACAGATTGATGAACAACTACATTTTATCGAAGAACCTGTAGAGATTATGGAACGTGAAGTCAAGAGACTGAAACGAAGCCGTATCCCTATTGTAAAGGTTCGATGGAACTCCAAGCGTGGACCAGAGTTTACCTAGGAACGCGAGGACAACATGAAAGCAAAGTATCCCCATTTGTTCGAGAATTGAAGCCCGACTTTGATGCTTAAATTTCGGGACGAAATTTCTTTAACAAGGGGAGACTGTAACAGCAAGTGCCAGATCGTCCGGCAAGTCCGTACGGTATGTGTACTTTTACTGTATTCTATGTGTACATACGTAAGCTTAAACAGTATTTGTATTAACAGAATCCTAAATACAAGAAAACGTTGTACGTATTTTCGTATAAACTTAAATACATTAAGTACAACGTACATTCGAAACATTAGTTGTGTTTATTAAGTGAAAACTTAATTACAGTTAGCACAACAAATCATGAGAAACAGCGGAATTCAAACAAGATTCAGAAACATATCGGTTGCGATCTGATGTCCACAGATGACAGGAATCAGATGATCGACAAGTCGGTACAAAAACAATGTGAAATCATGATGTATAGTTGAGTCCGACAGTGAGGAAAACATAATTAAAGCATAAAGCAGTGTTATTTCAGAATGACGAACTGACAGCGTGTTTGCGTGAATGACGATTCACACAAACATATCTGTGAGTTTAGAATTCTAAAATAATGACTGAAAAGTAGAAAACAAAAGTCAGAAAGCAAAACCATTGTCGTATTCGTTCGAGTGACGATTCGAACGAATTACGCGTGAAGGTTACGCGATCTGACGAAACGACAACGAAAACACGTACGAAAATAATTTAATAAAAGTAAATAAATAACATTTTACAATTTTGAAACTCATCAAGATAATTTAAATTAAATCCTAATAATTAAAACTAATTAAATTTCGCGTAATTTTCCGGTTACGCGACGAAATTACGAACCGAGCAACAAAAACGAACCCGAACACTCCCGGGGTATAAAAACCCAAGAAAGAGGGTTTTTCCTTCATTCTTCTCTTCCCCAACCTCTCTCTAACTTCAAATTTCCGGCTACACAAATTTTAGGGTTTTCTCAAGCTTTCAACCTCCATAACTTTCTCGTTTCTCAACCGATTTGAGTGATTCTTTCGCCCACGCGTAGCCCTCGACGTTCTCTACATGAAAGTACAACAGATCGGAGCCAAACATCACTGAAATCGCAGGTATAATGCTGTGAAAGTTTCGGGAAATAGGGTTTTCGAACCCTTAAACCTATTTCAGCCAAGAACCGGTTAGGGTGTAACCTATATGAAGCCCACGACTCCAAGAACCAGTCAAAACTACTCTACCTTAACACCAACATAGCAGGGGCGGCTCTAGGGCGGCGCCACCGCGGCCGAATGAGAGCCATTCAGGCCGGCCGAAAGGCCTGGGGCCGAATGGCCACCTCCTCTCATTCGGGACAACCTCCATTCGACCCTCAACCCTCGAATGAAAACCCTCATGCGCCACCTTTAGTCACTCGGCCGAACCAGCTTCATTCGGAGTTTCTGGCTCCCTCATTCGGCGACCATACTCAGTCGAACCCCCCTCTTTCGCCACCATCTTCATTCGCCAGTGACATTCGACCAGACCACCACCGAATCAGCTTCATTCGGCCAAGACCTGACTCAGTCGCTCATTCCTCTCATTCGTGATTCACCCCTTTCATTCGGCAGCTAGGTGATTTGGCCACCTCAACTTATTCGGCCGAGCACCACTTTCATTTGGGCAACCGGTTTTGACTGCAACACACTGTAACTAGGCTGTTATCATCATCTTCATGAACACCAACCTTGGATGCATCAGATTTGTTAATCGAATATTGCTTCTGGTAGCAACATGCGTGCAAGCAAAAACTAATGCAGAAGACTATTGGGCCAACAGCAACTAAACAGGCCCCAAAAGCCCATTTCTTTCAGCCAATTCTAAGTGTAGCCGGCCCATAGCCTTTTCCATCAGGTCCAAATGTTCTGGCCCAAGTGGTTGTAGTGGACAAGCTGCAAAATCCAATGAGGGCCTAACAAAAAGGCTTCTTAGGCCCAAGTCATAGCCAAGGAGGCCCAACAACCCCATAACTTGGCCCAATACAGGCCCAAGCTCTATTTCAGTTCAACTTGAACCAAAATGAACTATTTTGATCATAAAATCTGTTTGGAAAGAAATTGGCCCATAGAATTAACTCACACAAGCCCAAATGGCCCATATTTCCCTTGAATTGGGCCCACAATAGTTTCGGCCCAATTGATCCAGGCCCATGTTGGCCCAACACTTATTGTGCTCAGGGCCTGAGAGAAATCCCCTGGGGCCCATCTAGTTTGGCCCATGGCCCACAAAATGTGATTCAAGGCCACCATTTTGGGCCAAAAGCTCAAATTCAAGGCCCACAATGTTTTCATCCATTCTAATCCAGGCCCAACTTGGCCCATGAGTTCTTTTAGCAAAGGCCCGAGACAAAACCCATTGGGCCCATCAAAATCTACCCGAGGCCCACAGAAATCGATTTAAGGCCCACTTTGAGGCCTTTATCCTCCCTTTTTGGAGCCACTTTGTCATTATCTTGGACAACCACCTATTTTTGGCCCAACCATGGTTCCTACAGTTCATTCTAACCTTTGGCCCGACAAATCTTGCCTGGGCCCACTTCGGGCCCAACAGTTTCTCATCGTGGCCCAATGGAGGTCACAAGGCCACCTATTCATTAGGTTTCTTAGCAATTGATCAAGCTTTCGTATTTCCACACTGTATATCATTGATTCACATGTTCCAAAATGGTCTAACACTCTTGGTGATTCAAGAACAGACCAAGGCCCATAGGTTTGGGCCTAGGGCCCAACAAATGACCTAGAGGCCCAACATAGGACTTGGTCACATAGTTCGGTCTACACATCACTTCAAACCTTCGGGTTTAACATATTTTATAAGATCAAAGTGTACAGTTACAAGAATGAGTCAAGTCAAAGATTACAAGATAATAACTCATAAGGTTTTTAACTTAAAACCTGCATAAGAGACCGAATGGTGATCATGACCAAGTCTTACGTGTGAAAGCCAACTTAGGGCTAACACCCACACATACACACCCAAAAGTCTATTAGGTTATACTTACAAGTTACAACAAATCAATACAGGATCGTGAACACAACAAATTCAAACGAGAGCGCGTGCATTCACATATAAGCTAAGTCAACCCTCAACAACTACAAGGTGAGTTCATATGCCCCTTTTACCTTAATCTTAACTGATTTTAACTCTCGGGGCTGAGAAACATGTTTACTTTTATTTATTTAAAAGTTTGCTTAACATGTTATTTATACTTTGATTCTGATAATATTAAATTGTTTATTATCGCCTATCATTGTATGCATGCTTGTATGATTATGAGATAACAGGGAAACTCATATGTTTATGTTAAGATAATTTCTTAATTTTCTCTACATCATAATAACTTGGTTATAAGATTGTAACTTATAACACTTAGTTATTTCCACATGATCAAATATTTAAACAACTTACACTTAATTGTATAACGAGAACATTCCCACACGGATACTTTGGGAAAGCATGGATTCAGTAAATGACGATTCTTATCATTTACAGTAAATGACGATCATGATAACGTAACTTCATGGGATTCTTGTCATTTACACATATTTAACATAACGTAATAAGACAAGTTCTTATTCGACTTTGTTAAACACACGAGAACATTCCCACACGGATACTTTGGGAACGTATGGATTCAGTAAATGACGATTCTTATCATTTACAGTAAATGACGATCATGATAACGTAACTTCATGGGATTCTTGTCATTTACACCCGATTATCATAACGTAATAAGACAAGTTCTTATTCGACTTTGTTAATCACATGAGACAATCCCACACGAAAACTTTGGGATCACACGGCGGGATAGGAGAGAATGGAATGCATTTTAATCTGATTACGTGAAGATTCAAAATGGATTCCATTCGGATTCTATACGTTGCATTTGGAGACATATGATGAACAGTTAACTAATACTTTTAATTAAATTAAAAGTGTATCATAAAAGTTAACCTCACAAGTAATAGAATAATATAAGGATCAGATTTAAATAATCTAAATTCCTTAATTTGATGAGGGTTTATCAATACTTCGGTTTGATAACAAAACCCCTCTTACCATATCATTATTCTACACATGCTGATACAATGGACAATACAGATAGTTGGGAAGTGGATATCTTTAGTTGTATCGCAAGTGGTGTGGAGTTTGGTTAAGTATGTGGTGGGATAGCGTCTGGGCTTGACCCTTTCGTGATTCCCTATATATAAGCATACTTAGCTAGGCGATATACTACTTGTACATATAACTAAGGAGAGGCCATTGGGTGGAACAGATGAACAAATATACAAGCAACAGATATAACAGTTAATACATTGTGAATGTGTGCATGATCAGTTCAATGGTTTTCAATTGACTTACTTATGAACTCACCAACCTAGTGTTGACTTTGTTTAAATTACATGTTTTCTCAGGTGACGGACAGGTGTAGACACTATATGCAAATGATAAGCTAGTGGACTCATAGAAGACCTAGCTTTCTTTTGATTGCATACATTTTGATATGACAGAACACTGAATCACTTTTGTATATCTTGTACAGATCAAGATATAAACTCATTGATTCTTTTTGATTAGATTTACTTAGTTAAATTATGAAGTACAATGTAATTTAACTTTGTAATTCTATTTCATGTCATGATTAGCATTTCTCATTTATATCTCATGTGCTATGTAAACAATCTGATCATTTGATTATCAACACAATGATATCGCGCCCCGGGAACTTTCCGCCCGACGGGAAAACACGATCCGTTCCCGCCGGCCCGGGGTGTGACATGGGGTGTGTATGGTGGGTGGTGAAGGTGGGGGTAAAGCAAATGTGGGGTTAACAGTGCTATCACTTTCTCGTGCAAGTGGCTCCATGGATTCAAGAAGAGGAGTAAAAGTTCCAAAAAACTTAGCACTCTTCTTCTTGAGTTGCATAAAAACCTTGGAGGTAACCTAGAGAACCTTGTATGTATTCCAAGTGAGAGAGAGGGAGATAAAGAGAGAGTTGAACCCATATCACAGTTAAAGATATGCAAAAATCTAGGATACATACAAAATTTCTTTGGGGAAGAAAGATTGTCAACCAAATTATTGAAAATAAAAGAATAGAAATAAAAAGATTGGTTTGAGATCAATCCATGAATAGCCAGTGCTAAGTCTGAGGGTGATCCCAACCCCCAGTCTTGTTTGAAAGATAGTGCAAAAATAAATGTATGAGATATTTATAATTATAGAAAACTCTACCCTACAAAAAGTTGTTGAAGGAAGAGGACCTTCGTATCGGCAGACCTAAAGCTCCCTACCACCTTGTCCCGGGTAAAGGAAACCCTTCCACCAGCATCCTTTAGATGAAGATTATGATGGATGGTTTCTACCGTGATAGAAAGCAGATGAGCATCAATGGTAGCAACAGGAGATCTACCATTTGGAGTAGAAATTATAGAACAATAATCTCAGACATGATGATGAGATCTATACATCAAGGGATGAATGACTAGGGAATACATGTACCTGTTCCCTTTAAGAAGTGAGATGATCGCAGCAAAGTCAACATCTTCATTTGCTGATAGCTTTGCAGCAAGGTTATGAGCTGGTTTCAATGGAAGAACAACCAATTGAGAGATTATAGACGAACAATTTTAGGGTTTTGATCAAGAGAAAAACAAAGTAAAAAAGAAGAGTTGAGAATTCAAATGGGCAGGAGACCTTTTATACCTTCGGATGTTAACATTTAACATAAAGACATATTAAAGTTTAAGATCCGGATGTTAGAAAAAGTTACTTCAAGGAACTTTATTGGATTTTCGAACAACCCATTTGATGATAGCTTGGTTGCGAAGATATATCTTTCGGAGGAAATTAAAACAGATACACAAGACTTAAAAGTATCCATTCGAAAGATACGTCTTCAAAGGACTCTGAATTTCAACTGTGACTTTTATTCTTTGGAAGAGATTTTCTCCTGATTAGTTCCGAATCAACAGTCTTCAGAAGATCAAGCTTCCAAAAGCAAGATATATACCGGAAGACAAATCCTCCTCAGAATAAAATATTTCTTCTACAGTATGATTACTTATGAGTAAGTATTTAAACACTAGTTCTGAAGACTTAGAGTTCATTCTGATGAGCAATCCCATAAGAAGATAAGTTAAGTTTCTCTTTTGAAGGATTGTAAAGATTTTATTATCAAATTTGGACTTCTTTAGTTTTTTCAAAATCCTTGCAAATATGTTCATTAGTTGATCAAAAGATAATGCCATCAACATAAATCTGAACAAGCATAATACTTTGATTGGAATTCTTAAAGAAAAGTGTTTGTCACTGGTTCTCCTTTTGAAACCATTTGCTAACAGGAATGAAGATTAAGTTTATACCATTTTTCTGGGAGCTTGATGCAGCCTATATAGTGCCATATCAAGCTTATTGACACGATTAGGAAACTTTGGATCCCCAAACCCAGAAGGTTGACAAAATATACATTCTCATCAATCTCTCCATATAAGAATACTCTCTTGACATCCATCTGAAAGACCTTGAAGTCCTTTGCCGCTGCAAATGCATAAAAAAAATATTCTTTTAGCTTCAATTTTGGCAACAGTATAAGCAATTCCTTCTTCCAGGATGTATCCCTAAACGACTAGTTTGGCTTTATTCTTGATGTCAATACCTTTGTCATTCTTTTTTTCTAAATACCCATTTGGTTCCTATGGAAGATTTTCCTCTAGATAGAGCACAAGTCTTCTACACTCCTTGTCTCTCAAATTTAAAGAAGTTCCTCTTGCATTGATTCCACCCAGCTACTATATTTCAGTGCTTCAGTAACTTTCTTTGGTTCTATCTGGGATAGGAAGCGGGAAAACAAACAAATGTTTTCTTCCTGCAAGGAAATTCTGGTTTTTACTCCTCCCTCCATGTTTCCGATAACATTCTCAGCTGGATGAGTATTGTTAATGCGTAATCTTGGGATTACACACAACTGAGCATTAAAATTAAGATTGCAATTTGCAGATATGGTAGTATGATGTGAGGGAAAATGGATGTAAGTTAAAAGGTGTGAAATACAAATACTGTTTGAATAAAGATTCAAATTTTGTGCTGTGAGTATTTGTTATATATTTGCAGGAGAATTAGATTTTGAAGTTTAAATAGCGAAATTACAAGTGAATGGAATGAAGGATACGCGCTCACAAGGAAGCAACAAGTGAAAATGGAGTTTTTGGGCTGCTGGGTCCAGTATACCATACGCCCAGGCCCGGTGTGTCATACGGCTGTCGTATAGTACGCCCAAATGGCATCATTGGCAGAAAATCGTGGGCATATTTTACTTGCCTCCACCAAACATGGGAGTGCCAATGAATTACAATCATGGTATACCACATGCACAAGGTGCAGCTACTCATTTTAGACCTGCTTTGACTACAAATTCTTCACCGGTAGTCAACCCCGTTAGGCATGGTAGACCTTTTGAAGTTACACCAGTAGTGTTATCATCCTTGCCTACATTTCATGGAGGAGCCACTAAAGAACCATATCAACACTTGCAAGAGTTTGAACAATTTTGCCAAGTCATAGGTGGCCTAGGATTTCCAGCAGATGAAGTCAACCTCATCTTATTTTCTTTTAGTTTGAAGGATATGGCTAAGGAATGTTTCTCTACCTTACCAGCAGCTAGCATCTACACTTGGTCTGAAATGCAACACCAATTCCTAAGTGAGTTTTACAGTATGAAGAAAACAACTGAAGCTCGGGCTTCCCTTAGGAACTTCAAACAAAAGGGATGACAGTTGTTTCATGAAGCTTTTTTTCGATTCAAGGATATGCTGAGAAAATGCCCACATCATGGGATCAAAATGTGGGAATCTTGGTTGTGTTTTATGATAGAATGTAATTTGAATACATTCGGGAAATAAATTTCCAAAGCGATGGTACGTTTTTATACAACCATATGCAATGGATTGGGACTTGCTCGAACGAATGAGTGCTACTTCAAAGTCGTTAGAGCAATCTTACAAAAGATCAAAACATGAGTTAGTTAATGGTGCATCTTCACAGTTAAGTGAAGAAAATTTTGAAATGATGGCACAAAAGATGGCTACGTTAGCTGGACTGGGAAAGGATAACACTAAATCAGAAAAAAAAATTTAGTGGATGCGATGGATGTGGAGAGATTGGGCAAAATGCAGGTCAGTGATCAGTGCAGTTTTGTCTAAATGAGGAAGTTAATCAAGTGTATGTAGATATGAATTCCAACACTTACCATCCAGGGCTGAGGAAGTTAATCAAGTGTATGCTATTAAAGTATAAATAACATGTAGATAATCTCACAAACTTTGTTTGTGTTACACCATGAACATAACAAAATACTTAGACAAGCCGCTACATGGTTTCCATTTTGTGATCTGCCGGTCAATTTTGGATAGGTCATTCTAAAAGATACCGTCACCTAAGAACAAACAAATAAAAAAAACATAATAGCCCAACAGACAGATTGAGAAATTATTAATAGACAATTAAAAATCAAATAGCTCATAATTATATAAAGACTAAAAATCCTATAAATATTATTATGAATTACTAGTTTGGGCATTAAAATGACTCGGTTAACCATTAAGCCAACTTAAAAATAAATTAGATAGATTAACCCTAACATAGTAGCTCATCAAAAATCATAAAACTCATTTTTACCCTTGTGCAATTACTTTCATACTTCATATGCAGTAAACATTTTCTCCCATTCCTATTGAGTCTTATTAGAGGTGTTAAATTAAATAATAGTTTGAGTCAATATGTGTATATGAAAAATTAAAGGTTTGGTTTGTAATTGGGTCAAAGTGGGTTAGTTGAATGATTGTCATCAAAATTAGGGTTATAAAAACCCAAGATGTGCATGTATGTTTGGTCGATTAATTTATCTGTAGAACAACAAAATCCTTGAAAAATTTTACAATTTTATTAACAAATTCAGTGAATTGTTCTATCAATTTCATCTCTAATTGATAGAATTGTATTTTGTATAAATTCCTTGACCTACTTCTCATTCTTGATAACATGTAAATAAGATACAAAGTTACATTTTACCTCCTTGTTTAATACATTTGATACATAAACATATCTATTTTAATATACCCCCATAGTGTATGGAGGAGGATCTCGAATCCATAGACTAGATCTGAATTCATTGAATAACTCTCGAGGCAGGCTTTTGGTGAAAGTATATGCGAGTTGGTACCGAAATGGGACATGTAGGACTCGAATGCTAATGGCTTGAACTTTGTCTCAGACGAAGGGGATATCAATCTCAATATGTTTTGTACATTGATGTTGAAAGGGTTTCCAAACATGTAGATGGCACGAATATTATCACAATAAACGAGAGATGCTCGTTTGGTGGGGTATCCAAGTTTGAGCAGAAGATTGCGAATCCAACATATTTCTGCAACTACATTGGCTACACCATGGTACTCAGCCTATGCACTTGAATGAGAGATAGTAGATTGGCATTTTGAGGACCAGGAAAGTAGGTTGTCCACTAAGAAAACATAGTAACTAGAAGTAAACATTGGAGTATCTGGACACCCAGCCCAATCAGCATCAGTATAGAGGAAATGTGAATGTGTCTCAAATACAGGCCCATAGACATAGTGCCTTTTACAAATCTCAAAATCCACTTCAGAGCGTTGAAATGAGATGACCGAGGGGATGCATGTGCATACAAACCTGCTGAACAACATAAAAATATTTGTTCGAGTGAATGTCAAGTACTGAAGGGCACCAGCTAAGCTGCGATATTGAGTTGGATCAGTGTGCAACTGGCTATCATTAGCACCAAGCTTATCTGCTGTTTCGACCGGTGCATGTATGGGATTGCAATCAACCATCTTTGCACGAGTAAGAATGTCGTAAACATATTTTTGTTGGGAACAAGAACATCCAATGAGAGCCACGATTAACAAAAATGCCAAGGAAATAAGTGAGGTCCAAGGTCTTTCATAAAGAACTCAGATGACATAATAGTCAAGAAATGCATTTTAAGAGTTGGTGAAGAGGTGGTTAGGATGATATCATCAATGTATAAAAGCATATAGGCAGTATCATGTCCTTATCTACGGATAAATAGAGAGTGATCACAGGGGCTATGATGAAAATCAAAAGTGGTAACGTAATCAGTAAACCGTTGGTACCGTGCACGAAGATCCTGTTTTAAAGCGTATAGTGATTTTCTCAAATGACATAGATGATGAGGGTACGAAGGATGTCTGAAGCCCTTTGGTTGATGCATGCACACTATTTATAAAAATGTATTTTTAACGGTTAGCTGTATAATGTCCCACGGATGTATTAAAGCAATACTCAAAACCGTCCGTTTAGTAATTGGTTTAAGAACAGTGCTGAAAGTTTAATGACAATCCACTCCAACTTATCGGGAGAGACCATCACAAAGCAAACAAGCCTTGTAGCGTTCTAGTGAGCTGTTGGATCTTGTTTTGTGTTTGAAAATCCACATACACCGAATAATATTCATATCTGGTCGTCGAGGTGCTAGTTCCCACATATTATTTTCAATAAAAGCATTGAACTCATCTGTCATGGCACGAAACCAAACTAGTATGGAAAGGGCATTCATAGGGGAGCGAGGGAAAGGCTCAAATGGGGCGATGGTGGTAATTGTATGTAAGTATAAAGTTGTTTTGGCTTAGAATTAATGGTCAAACTACGAGTGGACATAGGATGACGTTGTGGTGGTGGTGGTAGTGTGGTTGGGGATTGAGGTGGTGCAGGGGTTGCTTGGGCCGATGTATGCTGTTTGAGGTGGGGTGGGGTCTGTTTGGGCCGATGCAAGGGCTGTTTGAAGCAGTGTAGGGGCTGTTTGAAGCAGTGTAGGGGCTGTTTGAGGTGGTGTAGGGGTTGATTGGGAAGTATTGAGCTGTTGTGGTGGAGGATTGGTAGTTAGCGTTGCGGATTTAGGCCGAAGGATATAGACTTGAAGTGGAAGTGGGATTGTATTTGTTGAGGTGGGGTTATGGGATGCAGTGGAGGGTGTGTGGGGGAGGACTATGTGTCGATGGACCTAAGGAAGAATACTAGATAGAGATATGATGAGAGGTTAGAATGAAGAAATTTGTAAGTATTGTGAATAGAATAGATTCCTGAAAAGGAAAGATTTTCCCATCAAATACTACATGGCGAGAGATGATAACCTTACGAGATGAAAGATCATAGCAATTTTACCCCCTATGATTTGAGGGGTAACCAAGGAACACACATGGAGAAGAACGAGGCTGAAGTTTGTTGATGGACGTGGATGGAAGGAGAAGGTAACAAAGGTAGCCAAAGGTGCGAAAATGAGTATAAGAGAGATGTTTGTTGTAGGGGGGGTAAGTTGGTGTTTAATTGTTTTTAGTTTTGGAGGGGAGGATGTTGAGAAGATAAGTTGTCATTTGTAGAACGTGATGCTAGAAGGTTGGAGGTAGAGAAAAATGTGTCAAGAGGGTTCAAATTATATTGTTAATAGAACATATTTTGCGTTCGGCCTTTCTGATTTGAGAAAAAGTATGAGGAGATGAGAATCAGAAAACCATATCATTTTGTGTATAAAAGTCATGAAATGATTTATTATTATACATGATTCCATTATCACATTGAAAAGATTTTTAGCCACGTTCAAATTGAGTAACCAGAAAAGAATTAAAATTAAGAACGATGGAGTAAATAGAAGATTTATTAGCAAGTGAAAAGGTAATAATTTGTGTAACATCAAGAAATAAGATGTAATAACGGTGACCACATGAACTAGCAATAAGAGAGGTTCATAAATCACTATGTACAATGTCAAATGGCAAGTAAGTACTAGAATTGCAATCATAAAATGGTAACTAAACATGTTTTCCAAAAATACATGATTGACATAAATGTTTAGTAGGATTATTTTGAAAAGAAATAACTTGTTGTTTATTTAAAATATAAAGTAAAGTAGATTCTGGGTGTCCTAAAAGGCGATGCCAAAGATCTTGAGACAAAAGTAGCAAAAGTAGATGGGCTTGTGACTTGAGCTGATAGAGGATAGAGATCACATGTGATGTCACATCACCACGTGAGGTAGTCCTTCACAAGAAAACCAAGAGATTATTGTCGATGGTCAACCGACACATTCATAAAATGTTTCTGATAAGTTTGGGGGCAACAAGTATGTTATTAAAACATAAAGGTGGGTATGGGGGTTGAAGGGTGGTGTGGCCTGTACCAAGTGTTGGTATTTGGTATCCCTTTCCCACGAAAATATAGTTAAGCGTGCAATTATTAAAAAACGTGAGAAAGTTCCTGGGAATGAGACATGTGATTGGTGACTCCGATGTCAAGGTACCAGTTTGGGATAGGCATAGTAGGGTGTGGGATAGGTGGAGGTATCGTTGGTGGGGAAGACCACCATTGTTGATATGGAAATAGACGAGGTGATGACTGATGAGGATAAGAGCCACGGCCACGGCGTCCACGACTGTGTCTATGATAATTTCCCTGATGGGTCCGCATAAAGTCTGGATAAGCATGTGATGGAGTGCTAAAATGATCCTGCTGAGGAGGATGTGTAGGGGCAACTGTGGGCTGTGAAGTATTGAGATTTGGTGGGACAACCGCATGTAGTGTAGAATCAGATGGTAGTTGTTGAGCATGTAGGGTTTCTTCTAGAATTAACTAAGATCGAGCTGCATAAAAATCAGGGAGAGATGTTGTATATCATTCCAACTCCATCCAACTTGCTTCCTGTTAAACCATTAATGAGTTGAAGAACCAATTGGGAGTTTGAAACAGGAGCATCCACATTTGCGAGTTGATCAACCAATACATTAAGTTGTTGGCAGTAGGTAGAAGCATTGGGAAAAGGCTCAAGTTTGATGCTGGAGAGCTTGCTTTGGAGATAATGAGTCCGAGACGTCTTGTTATCTTGAGAAATATTGGCTAGAGATTGCCATGCTTGAGTAGTAGATGAATTTGGCTTCAAAATCGTATGTAGCAAATGATTAGAAATAGTACCATATATCCACTATAGAACAATAGCATCGAGTCAGGGCCAGAGAACAGCATCAGCGACGGCTTTGTCAGTTGTGGTCTTGTCTGCGGCAGTGGGTAAGGCGCAGGAGGGATAATATGACCAGGAACCTGAAAATCTATACAATGAATGTTGAAAAGTTCAAACCAGGATGTTTACTGGGTGTTGTCCATCTCGAGAGTGACAGGAATAAAATTCTTGATGTTTTAAGCCGTTACATCTTGGTGTAGATTGGCCATGTGTGTAGGGGCAGAAGAGGGATTGATGGAGAAGAGGAAAAGGGGCTGATAAAGAAGATGCAGGTGGCCTGGTTCCTGGAGATGGAGGAGACTGCCTATGATGTTTCAATCACAAAGTGGGAGATCCACATGCTGGGGAGGGTGATGATTAGAGAAAAACGTGTGGTAGAGGTAGGGCCAGCTAGGAAAAGAACAATAATACCATGATAGAATTGATTTTCGTGTAAATCCCTTGAACTGCTTCTCATTATTGATAACATATAAATAAGATACAAAGTTACATTTAACATCCTTGTTCTATACATTTAATACACAAACATATCTATTCTAATATTGATTATCAACAATTGGTATTAGAGCGTTAAGATCAAGACCTGTGAATTGATTAAAGAGTAATGATCAAAAATCTTTTTTTTTCTCTTTCTAAGAAAGAATATGTATATGCCTTAGATTATATAAAACATGTAAAATAAAATAGCAAGTTTAACTGTATCCTAATGATTCATCGCAAGCAAGAAAATGAATCCTTGTAGTTCATAGAGCGAGCAAAAAACAAAAACCGTGTGTTTCGTAGAGCAAGCAAGATCGAACCATCTTTGGTTCTGATAGCAAGTAAGAGAAACCTTAGTGTTTCAAAAGTAAGCAAAAAAGATTCGTATGGCAAAAGCAAGTAAGAAAGACCCATGTGGCAAAGTGAGCAAGATTATGAGCTGGTTTCAATGGAAGAACAACCATTTGAGAGATTTTAGACGAAGGGTTTTAGGTTTTTGATCAAGAGAAAAACAAAGTAAATAAGAAGAGTTGAGAATTCAAATGGGTGGGGGACCTTTTATACCTTCAGATGTTAACAT
Organism: Mikania micrantha; assembly: GCA_009363875.1. Taxonomy (NCBI): domain Eukaryota; kingdom Viridiplantae; phylum Streptophyta; class Magnoliopsida; order Asterales; family Asteraceae; genus Mikania; species Mikania micrantha. The sequence goes on from CM018680.1 coordinate 14,635,760, forward strand.
TTAACATATAGACATATTATAGTTTGAGATCCGGATGTTAGAAAAAGTTACTTCAAGGAACTTTATTGGATTTTGGAACAACCCATTAGATGATATGTTGAGCAATACCATAAGAGGATATGTTAAGTTTATGTTTTGAAGGATTGTTAAGATTTATTATTAAATTTGGACTTCATTAGTTTTTTTCGAAATCCTTGCAGATATGTTCATTAGTTGATGAAAAGATAATGCGATCAACATAAATATGAACAAGCGTAATATTTTGATTGGAATTCTTAAAGAAAAGTGTTTGTCAATGGTTCCCCTTTTGAAACCATTTGCTAACAGGAATGAAGATAAAGTTTCATACCATTTTCTGGGAGCTTGATGCAGCCCATATAGTGCCATATCAAGCTTAATGACACGATCTGGAAACTTTGGATCCTCAAACCCAGAAGGTTGACAAAATATACTTTCTCATCAATCTCTCCATATAACAATACACTCTTGACATCCATCTGAAAGACCATGAAGTCCTTTGTCGCTGTAAATGCTAAAAAGATTCTTTTAGCTTCAATATTGGCAACAGTATAATCAATTCCTTCTTCCAGGATGTATCCCTAAACAACTAGTTTGGCTTTATTCTTAATGACAATACCTTTGTCATTCTTTTTTTTCTGAATACCCATTTGGTTCCTATGGCAGATTTTCCTCTAGATAGAGCACAAGTCTTCCACACTCCTTGTCTCTCAAATTTAAAGAAGTTCCTCTTGCATTGTTTCCACCCAGCTACTATATTTTAGTTCTTCAGCAACTTTCTTTGGTTCTATCTGGGAAAGGAAGCGGGAAACAAACAAATGTTTTCTTCATGCAAGTAAATTCTGGTTTTTACTCCTTCCTCCATGTTTACGATAACATTCTTAGCTGGATGCGTATTGTGAATGCGTAATCTTGGGATTACATCCAACTGAGCATTAAAATTATGCTTGCCAATTTGCAGATAAGGTAGTATGATGTGAGGGAAAATGGATGTAAGTTTAAAGGTGTTAATTACAAATAATGTTTGAATAAAGATTCAAATTTTGTGTTGTGAGTATTTGTTATATATTTGTAGGAGAATTAGATTTTTAAGTTAAAATAGTGAAATTACGAGTGAATGGAATGAAGGATACGCACACACCAGGAAGGAACAAGTGAAAAATGGAGTTTTCGGGCTGCTGGGGTCCGGCATAGCATACGCCGAGGCCCGGTGTATCATATGGCCGTCGTATGGTACGTCTAAATGGCAGCATTGGCAGAAAATCATGGGCATATTGTACTTGTCAGGGTGTATGATGTGCCCAAGCCCGGAGTATCATACGCCGACAGCCGGGAAACTTGGAATTTTACCTTATCTTGACCTTATTTAAACCCTGATTCTAGGTTTTCGATTCCAAGCCTTTTTGGATGAATTTATGGGCTATTAATGGGCGATTATGAGTCTTCCAAATCATCTGATTCAATCCAAGATCATTCCTAATCAAACATTTGAAGATCCAATCATGCAACTACTCAACAATTGTGAAGATTCGATCGTTGTGATGTCCGGCTAATCCTTTCATGATTCTCTCTAGGTGAAGTGTTAGTTTAAATAACTAGGCTTTTTTATGGTTTGTTGAATGTTGGGGTTGAACTTGCTTTCTTAGATTTGCAGTTTTAGTATTCATTGGTTGAGAACCTTAAAGGTTTCTAGGTATGCATTGTAATTTTAAATTCAATTTTAGCACTTGGTTCTTATTCATTGTTTAGTGAATTGGGAATTGATGTTATTGCTTTTAAAGGATTCTGAAGTCATATATTTTGTAAAACAAGTAATTAATCAAGTCAACAACATCGGTCTAGCTATCGGTTGTTAACAAGATCATTGATTTGTTTTCAAAATTATAAAGGTTAAGATGAATAACTTCTTAATAATACTTTCAAGATAAGTAACATAAAACTATATAAATACTTAATATGTACAACTATTTTTTCAATTATACTATTTGGGACTTGTTTCTACATGAACAAAATTAAAGACTAATAAACAATTATTGATATTTTGACACCTTAATGGAGACTATATGTTACTAGTAAATATGCTTGTCTTATATAGGTTTTTGAAGAAAATTTTTTTGGCTACTCAATTTTAGTCTAAAATAAGTTTCCTTTATAAAAAAACTAGGTTAATACCCCTTGTATTACACGGATCAGATAAAGAAATATAATGAATAATTATCAATGAAAATATAGAAATTATAAGATTATTTTTAATTTAAAATACGATTACAATTTCGTATGATTTAATATTTTAAGCATTAAAAAAATAATATTTATCTAAACACCAACGTTTTTATAGTTTGTTTTTTCTTTAAACATGGTGTTTCAAATGATTGTTTTTGAAAATTTTATAATTTATAATATTTTTTTAAAAAAAAGTGTGTTCTTAATATTAATATACTATCATGCTCAAAAAATATTTTTTAATTTCAAAATGTTTAAAAGGTATATTTAATATTTAATATTAGATGCATTTAATAGGAGAGAAAGACCGGAAATAAAGGTTGAGATGCCCTAGAAACTTGACATCTGGCACCAAAAACTTTATTTATTAGTATAGGTAGATAGATTGTGTAAATGTGTTTAGGACTAACATTTTTTCTCTAATATTGGGAGAACATATTATAGACTAAATATTAGTTTTTAATATTTTCAAAAATAAAAATATTAAAAACTAATTTATCACAAACTTGTATATTAGTCTTAGATACTATGTATATAAGACTGATATATTACTTATTGATAATATTACACAATTGATGGTTAATATGATTAATAATGGTTAATTAGTGCCAAGAGTAGTAGGCGTGTTCAAAGCTCTTGTCGTTCGATGTTACTCGCTCGGGAAAAGTTCGAAAAAAATTCGTTTGTATTTTGATTTGTGTAAGATGAGCTGGTCACACTTGGTTTGGTTTCTAAACAAGCCGAGCACGTGCCAAGATAAGCTTACTCGTTGCTCGCTTGGATAGTTACTCATTTGGCCCATTTGGCCCATTTGTTTGAGTCGCTAGCTTTTCCTGTTAAAGTATAACTAAACTATATATATATAGGCTTTTAGTACTGTAACTGTTTTAGGCCTAAAACTTACAACGGTGTTACGTCTCAATTGGTGATGAATTTTCGCAAACTCATAAAAGAAGAGAGTGTTGTAGATGTCTTACAATGATGTTAAAAAAATCCAAGATTTGTATTTATCTTGACGGATTATGTTGGGTTAATGCTTTTAGAGTGAGCTATTATTTGTTCACTATCATATACATATATAGAAAGTGCTGTTAATATAAGCATTTTGAATTTGCACTAAATTTTATTTTGAAACCGAGCCAAACCGAATCAATCCGAGCCACTTGATTTTAAAAGAATTGAGCAATGTGCACAAAATCTAGTTCAATTTTGCAAATCCAAAGCAAGCCGAGCCATTTGGTTTGTAAACAAGTCAAGCACGAGCATGCCCTCATTTGGTTCGATTCGGCTCGGCTCGGCTCATAAACAAGCCTAAATAGTAGCCAATTAGAGTTGATGAGGGTAACTAAAACTAAAAATTCAAGCACTTTTAATCTTCATTAAAATCTAAAATCTTGAATTCACTTCCCGCCCAAATATTTCAAGCTCCCTCTCAAAATATTTAATTCACTTTTGTTTCTAATTCATCTTACTGCTCCCATTTCTAACCCTAAATAATCATTTCTTTTCAAATTGATTCACTGTTATGTGATGTTTATTCATGCACCACCATTGATAGAGCCGGTTCTAGCTTTTAGAAAAGTAACAATGCTTAATTCCTACAACCTGGTAATCATCGACGCCTTCCTCTTCCACTAAATATGGTTGTTTTTTTTGTTCTTATTTTCAGCATGTTCGATTTCAACGCCTTCCTCTTCCCCCACTTGATTTTGGTTTCACGAACGAGTTTAGGAATGTAATCGTAAGGATTTCAAATAAATGGCTCTTTAGTTAACTAATGTGGCTTAAGGTTGCATTCAACTTCGTCGCTCTCAAGGAATCAGCATAGCCATCTTCAATAGTCTATCGTTTGAGGTTAGCCAAATATGACGTTGATTACAGTTCGTGTTTTTCATTTATTGGTTTCGGTAATAACTTTAATTTGGAACATTTGAAATTCATACTAACGTGTTTTGTTTGCAAAGCATGATTATATTAACCTGCATTCGGTTGTTTCTATATGTTATTTTGTTTGTAAATTTGTAAATTAGTTTTTATATATGTGATATATCACACCTGATTTGAGTTGGTAATACACGAATAAGTTTTCTAATCCATGTGTAAAAGTAGAGGTGGCAATTCTTACCCATGTTAAAGAAAATGGGTTGGTTTGGGTAAACAATTGTAGTATAATGGGTTGAAATAGGTAACATCATAATATGAAATGGGTTGGGATGGGTAGCACTTAAACACAATGCGGGTCAAGACGGGTAACAAAAAAAGTATGTGAATGCATTGGATTGAAACATTTAAGAATGGTTAATAACATATTTGATGAGAAAATCACTAAAAATTATCTAAATGGACTATTTGTTTACTTATAACACATCTTAAGTTAAACTAAAATTGATGTTTTTTAAGAACAATCCATTTAGACCCGAAATGATTTTGCTTAAAACCCGTTCTAACCCGCACCCATCCTGACCCGAACCCATTATAACCTGTTACCCAACCCGACCCAACCCGTCCATTTTGCCAGGTATATGTAAAAGTATGCAAATCTTGTGCTTCGGATAATAAGAATAATAGTAGATGAACATGTCGATAATATGCATTTTTTTAAGTTTGTAGTTATCTCCAAAGAAGGGGAATTAACGTGCTTGCTGAGATTGATGTTCCTGGAAACACTTGAGTTACTGGTAATAATTATATCCTCATCCTTTTATTATGACTATAACACAAAGCTAACTACTATATAAGTTTGAAAACTTTAAAACTTAACATCAGCAGGGCATCGATTACCCTGTACTATGGCCATCCTGACTCACACCCATCTTTACGCGTTATTCAACTCGCTCATTTGCAAGGCTTAGGGCTAAATATCCAAATAACATGAAGATAAGGCTTATGCCTGAATTAGTGGATTTGGTTATTGATATACTTTTTGTTCTATGTAACTACAATATGGTATATATGTTCTTCAAGTTGAATATTCATCCACAAGGAAATCCAAATTAAGCATATATTGAGCCTGTTATTATTGAAATTTTGTCCAAGTTATAAGTTGTATTTTGTAATTTGGTGAAATGGAAAAAGTTTCTGGCTAGATAGTAGTGCTTGTGTATATTCATGTATATAAATTTTTTTATTCAGGTTGCTACTGTTTATGGACCTCTGCATTTACTGCAGGTTACTCATTATGTGACATATATACATTTGTGGTGGTCCGGTTATTCAATAGATCTCTAATCTATTGCTTCTTTTCTTATATGTGATCAGTTTTCTTTGTAATTTTTTAGCTGGTTTTGATCATAAGCTATTGGATATTCAACCTCAAGGACCTTGGATCATTTCAAGTTTTTTTCAATCTTGAAGAGGTTTTTTCACACTAGCGAAACTAAAAGACATGTAATCTTCAAGCTAACACTCCCTATGGCTTAAATTGTATTGATGCCTGATAAGCAAATAAAAATCATGATCATGCATAGGAATGAATTGCTTCTATAATAGAAAACGCATGTTTTGCTATCCCAACAATTGTATTGTAACCTTCCTATAATTTATAAAAAAAATAATTATATTTATTAAATAAGTTATGACATCATTTAAAAATTTTCACCTATGAGTTTACATATATATATATATATATATATATATATATATACACACACACACACACACACACACATACAGGGGATGGTTCTATTGTTAACCCTCCATTATATCGTTAACTCGTGTTAACCCGGCATTTTTTTAAATGTAAGTAAATTACATTTACTTACATTTGTAAATAATTTCTAAACGGTGATGAATTAGCAAAAACACAAAAAAGAAACCCCCCTATTTATGTATAACAAAAACCATGAAAAAAAACACAAAAATTCGGGCAAAAAATGCCGGGTTAACACGGGTTAACGATATAAGGGAGGGTTAACATTTGAACCTCTCCCTATACATACATACATACATACATACATACATACATACATACATACATACATACATACATACATACTAGCTTAGAAAACCCATGTATTACACGAGTTGAATATTAATAAATATCAAATAATTATAAAATTATATTTAGAGTAAGATATATTTTAGTTATTTTTTATTAACTTATAATAAATTAGTAAATTACTGAAATAAAAAAAATATATTTTTTTATATTTAATTATGTAATCTAATTACAAAAAGTTAATAGTATTTGTTAGGAGAGGGAAGCGAGAAAATTATATTCAGATTTAATCAGAACGCGACACTTGTCACCTAAAAATACTCCTTTATTAGAAAAGGAAGATGATAAAAGCAACTTTAAACACAAATGATGATGATCTGATTTGGGGAATGAAATCAGTGTTATATTAAATATAATTTAAACCGTATCTTTCGCAGACTTCGGTCTAGACTAACCGGTCAAAAGCATGGGGTATGGGAGCTGCGGTCGCGGGTTCGAATCTTATAACCGGGTTTGAAACCAGTTTTGCCCCATTTTTTTGCCATTTAAATTTTATTTTAAGTTTTTAATTGCACAGAAAATATTTTAAAAAAAATAATATTATTCTATGTAAAAAAATGTTAAATAATTCATTTTTAATAAATGATTAATAATTATAACTTTTATTCTCAATAATTTATTTATTTATACTTATTTATTCATTTACATAATAGTAATAATAAAATAATTTAATAAGTTTTATAAATTTATTTAAATATATAAATAAAATTTATAAATTTATTTTTAACTCTTTATCTTTTTATTTATATATTTAATTATTTATTCTTACATATTTACAAATGTTATAAACATAATATTTACATATGTTTTAATCATAATACGTGATTAATTAATCATAAACTTATAAGTTGGCATCTAATTAAATTATTTTCTTATATTTCATGAGAAATTAATAAACTTAATAATTGATTTGTAAAATTATTATAATAGTTATTTGATAATTAATAAAACAAGAACATTGATAATTTTGTTTAAACATACAATAATTAAATTCTAAACTTTTAAATAAATACTTTAAACCAACATTTGTAATTTAAACATTTTACTATTTTCACTTAAATCATAACAAATCTATTTGTGTTTATTCAAAACAAATCGAACCCGTTGATCCATTTTGAACTTAGAAAATCCATAGAAAGCCATAGATATGTTAAAAACGCATAAAACTGGAAATATGGAGAACCAGCATCAATCGACTCTAAAAACGCATAAAACTGTACAGAAACTAAATAAAAACAAAAAGAAAAACAGATGTGTTTAACAACACATCAGATCCATTTTTAACTTAGAAAATCCATAGAAAGCAATAGATATGTTAACATATGCCTAATGAATTACATAGGTGGACTTTAAATTTCTTGGACATATTTGAGCTATATTTGACAATCATTGCGAAGGCTAGCTCACACACTAAGGTGAGTCTTCATAGCCCCTCTTTTTATTTGTTTTGAACTTTTGGGGTGAAACATATTATCTTTGAACTTATTTGAACTTCTAAATATTTTCGTGTGAACTTAGCTAATGGCTTTATAGTTTGTGAACGTTAGTTAAGGACATGCATTGATCACACACATTTAGTGACTATGATAGATCTATTGGACCGACCATCCCACCGTTGTTTGATTTACCCTTCGGGGGAGGCCCGTGGTGATAGTTTACTGCTTCAGCATTGTTAGGAATGCTAGAACATGGTCAGAACATCATTTGTTAACATTAGTTGATCTGCTTTACTTAATAGTTCATTTTAACTATGTTCATTATGCTTTGTGTTCACATATGACATCATTTATAACATTTTTGTAAACGTATTTTTGAGTGAGTGTACAAACCTATGAAACCCACCAAATATTCGTAGTTGACACTTGATTTTAAACATGTTTCAGGTGGAAATGACAATTAGCTATATTCTTGAGCTTGGATTTGAAATTGTTTATGTGTAGGGTTTTGAATTCAATTAATGTAATAGTTAGAGTTTTGAATTCATTTAATGTAATAGTTAGAGTCTCGAATTCAATTAATGTAATAGTTAAGGTTTGAATTTTGAAAGTATGTAATTGAATGCTGAAATTAATGAGAAATTAAAGTTTGATTTATTTACAATTGTATACCTTGTGCTATAAACAAGCTACATTTAGTGCAGCCCCGATGTTTCCGCCATCGATCGGGGTGTTACAGATTGGTATCAGAGCCTAGGTTATAGAGAATTAGGTTATTTGAACTAGATGACCTAGACTATAACCATAGGATGCCTTAGTTTGAACTCATAGGTCACGAACTGTTATTTGGACTCTATAGTTGCCATGCTAGGCCATGAACTGTTATTTGAACTCTTAGCTGCCATGATATGTCATACTTGCTTATGTGACTACTTATTTGATAGGTCAAATGTTTGAATCTAGTTTAGGATACTTTAGTATGCACACACTAGACTTTAAGGTTCAAAACTTCTCGACCCCTTTCTTACGACTTGAACGGGGATCGTCATCATGAAGAATGATATTAGACTTTTAAGTCTAATCTTGAATCCCGCCAATAGTCTTTAGGTTCATTCTAATGATTAGGAAACACATACAATCTGGAACGGGGAATTCCTGTACTTTGGGGAGTTCTGTCTAGGAAAGCATTTCGCATAAATACAAATCAACCGATGGACCTGTTAAGATTTCCTGGGAACCCTTGGAGTGAGTATGAACCTACAGGCTAAAGTATGTCTTTTTGAAAGTTAAGATGAACTTAAACACTTTGATCTATCAAAAGTATTCCTTTAGGAGTACCATGTTGCTTTGTGATTGAACTTTCATTTGAACTCTATATTTCTTATTTGAACTATATATTTCTTATTTGAACTCCTTGAGTTATATAACTTCTGATCCTTTTCAATTGAACAATTGTAGAATCATGCCTCGTGTTCTTCGCAGCAACACCAACACCAACACCAATACCAACACCAACACAAATAACACCAACAACACAAACACAAACACCAACAACACTAATCCCACTATTCAAGAGTTGGCCCAAATCATTTCTCAGCAAGTGGTTGTTGTGTTACCTACCTTGGTGACCCAACTCAATCAAGCTGCGAATGTGAACCCGGTCCACAACAATGGGAATGGTGGGGGTGCAAATCCAACTTGCACCTTTAAACACTTCAACTCATGTAACCCTGCAAAGTTCATTGGTACTGAAGAGGCAACTGGACTGCTCCAATTGTTTGAAAGTATAGAGAGCATATTTATTCACTCTAACTGTCCTGAGAACCTTAGGGTTCGGTATGCCGCCAGTGTCTTTCAAAAAAGGGCACTCACTTGGTGGAAAAGTGAAAAAAGAACTAGGGGTTTGGATGCTGCACTTGCTTTGACCTGGACTGAGGTCAAACAACTTATGACGGAAGAATTTTGTCCTCGTAACGAAATGAGGAAACTTGAAGCCGAATTTTGGGAGCTCAAACAATATAGTGGAGAGAACCTTGTTTATACGACTCGTTTCCATGAACTCAGTTTACTTATGCCACACTTGGTGACACCTTTGTCTCGGGCCATAGAGGAATATATTGGTGGCCTTCCTATGCAAATCCAAGACATAGCTTATGGTAGCAAGCCTGCCACACTAGAAGATGCAATCCGACTGGCTGCAACCTTAACCGACAATCATGTCAAGGCTGGAACTCTGACGAGGAAGGGGGCAAAGAAAACTGAAACAAAGGTCAGCACTGATGAGCCTTCTAAAGAGACCAAAACTAAACCTATCAACCCCATCAAACCGAACACTCACAAGCGAAAGGCTAGGAATTTCGCTATGACAACCTCTGCTATTCCTGTTATTCCTTTGAATCAACAAGCTCCACAAAACAATAAACCTTATATGGGGACGAGCCCTCTTTGCAACACTTGCAGATATCATCACGCATCAACATGACATTGCAGAATTTGCACCCAATGTGGAATGTATGGTCATTTGGCTAATCACTGTCGGAATGGACCACTTTTGCAACAAGGCCAACAAATTCAATCGTTAAACCAACGACAAGCTGCACCTGCCAATCCTTCCTTAATCAATGAAAGGGCATGCTACGAATGTGGTGACCTTAATCATCTTAGAAACCAGTGTCCAAGACTTGCGAACGACAATCAAAGAGCAACTCGTGCCTGAACACTTCAACTAATTGTTCAAGATGCTCAACCAATTGTTCAAGATGCTCAACCAAATCAAGACGTTGAATGATATATTCTGGATCAATGATTGTTATGACTTTATGTTACTTGATTTCAGTGCTAATAAAATTTTGCAGTTTTTAACTTTGAGCTTTTACTTGTTAGTATACAAACTACATAGACCATCTAATGAAGTAATGGTTTACAGCAAATGTACCAATGGTAACTATATTATACATGATTGTATTGTGAACGTTAGGGATCACATCTCATTAATGGATCTTGTATCCACCTATTTGTGTCCCAAAACCAGCAAGTAGAGTAAACATGCAAGGCGAATTTCCGTTACAGGTGCACATAGAACGTAAATTTGCAGTACATGTAGATCCTACGAATGCGAGACAAAGGACACAATTGATGAATGATTAATTAAACTCCAATTTTGGTTGAAAACTATGAACTATACCTGTATGGAAAACTACTGGTAAACATCAAAGTCTTAACATTTTTATGTTGTGCTATATTGGTAGGTGATCGGTGTGCTTTGAAAGTATTGGTGATATGGTGGGTTGGCTGCGGTATACCCTATATAAGCACCACCAATACATTGGGAGTAGAATTGAAAGCTTGACCAATGGTAGGATTCTTAGATTTTAGTGTTAACATCAAGGAAATTAATCTTAGTCAAAACTTTGTGAACTACACCTATGTGGTGAACTACGTGTAAACATCAAACAAACTGAAATATTTTATGTTGTGTGGTATTGGTGGGCGATTTGTATGCTTTCAAGGTATTGGTGGTGTGGTGGGTTGGCTGTGATATACCCTATATATAAGCACCAACATTACATTAGAAGTAGAACCGAAAGCTTGATCAATGTTAAGATTGTAGATTTTAGTACCATTATCAAGAGAACAAATCATAGTTAGACCTATAAGTTGAATCAATTGATTATTTTATTATTATCATTTTTTTTTGCATGCTAAGACTTGGTGTATATTCTATATACTAATTCAATCAAAGGTTTTAGTATCTATTATATCGAAACAATTAAAGTATCGAAATGAAAGACTCAGAAGGAGAATACATCCATCTATCTTAGTTGAAAACTTTCAAATTCTATATCCCATATCGAACATCAACATATGAGATTAACACCTCAAATAATTTTATCTCACAAATACAATACAACAATTTACATACATCTAACCAATAAAACTAATAACATCATGATATGTTACGATATTATTTGTCGCACTTTCTATTGATCACAAACAAAGAAGCTTCGTACTAAGAACCAGAACCTATTCCATAAAACATGATCTTGAACATGATGTTGTCATCTGAACCTTAACTAATTGAAGACATTGTGCCTAAACAAGAAATCCGCATAAGAAAACAAAGTTGGGGCAAATTGCTTAACGATTTCGATTGCGAGAATCGAATGTTGTATCTGACACTCTCAGCCGTAAGAGCCATATCCAATTTCCTAGTATTTGAATCTAAATTTATCTTTATAACAACAAAATTCTGGTTCAACAAATTTCTTTGATCTAGGGCAATTTGCATGCCTACTAGTGTTGAACTTTAAATTAGAAACCAAGTTGATGGTTAGTTTTACCTCTTGAAATCGTAATATTCTTTGACTCACGTTCCTGAACGAATCACTCAAATCTCGAGTATAAGATCTGCGAGTCCTCCATTGGTGTGCCTTTAACGTCATATTCGATCATGATGCTCGTTCCACGGTTCATTTTTGAGAACCTTTTCATGAGTTGTTGTCACTCGATTCGATCCAAACCCTTGAACCTTTATTTTGAACCTAGTAATGACCATCCACCTTTCGCGTGTCTTACTTGAAAAAGTGCCGGTCTTTTGAGAATCTACAAGTATCGCCCGACGATGATCGTATTATTTCCTCGACTAACGGCATTGAGAAACATGTTCACGTGTTCGTTTGGAACGAGAAGATCAAATGAAAAACAAAGTATTTACATATAGTTTCTTCTTAATTTTGGGACGAAATTCTTAAAAGTAGGGGAGACTGTAACCTTTCCTGTAATTTATAAAAAAATAATTATATTTATTAAATAAGTTATGACGTCATTTAAAAATATTCACCTATGAGTTTACATATATATATATATGATAAAAGCAACTTTAAACACAATTTAATATACAATTATGTGTGTATAATTATTTATAATTATACAAGTCAAAAAATAAAAACTCACTCTTAAATTTTAAACTACTAAGTTGTTATAAGATTTAGAAATTAATCGTTAATAAATAAACTTTAACAAATAAGTAAATTTTTAATCACAAAACATTTTATTAAATAAATAAAACTTTTCTAAAATTTTAAATGCTTTAATCAAAAACTTTAAATAAATATTATAAATAATTTTGGTTTAATTATAAAGAACTTAAAAATATCATAAAAATATAACTAATTTAGTTATATTAGTTGGTTGAAACTTAAATAAATTATAAAAATTTTTATAAGAATTTAAAACATTGTTTGATAAAATTGAGGGTTAGTTTTGCCAAATTCAAAACTAGTGTTTATAGGAAAAACCACAGGGGCAGAACTGCCAAAGGACCATAGTTCCTCTTCTCTTTCACCCATGTGTCTTCCTGCCCGACCCATACCCACATTTCAACCCATTCTCAACCCGTTTTCATCTCTCACGCGTTTACAGCCCGATTACAACCAAGCAACATCAAATTAGGCAAGAATATTGACGCTAAATCGTTTACAATCGATTTAAATGGTTATTAACAACCATTAAACGCAAAATCAACTTCCAAAAATATGAGATACGATCCGGAATTTCAAACTCACTGAAACCGAGTATAAAATCCCGATTAACTCGACCAAAATATTCCTTTGTTTCCGTTGAGACCTTCTGGACACACAAAACATCCTCACAAGCGTTTGAAATCAAGAATTCAAGACCAGTAAGATTCGGTTCGCTTGCATCCTTATCCTCATTCGAAATTAACCAGTCGATTTCTAATCAAAGGTTAGTGATATATATGTCTTTGGATTCGGTTTGAAACCACGAACCTTAAGCCCTATGGTTTCATGAACAATCTAGGTCTTAATCGATCGAATTCAAAGGGAAGGGAAGGGAATTAGGGCTTAAATGATGATGATCTAATTTGGGGAATGAAATCAGTGTTATATTAAATATAATTCGAAACCGTATCTTTCGCAGACTTCGCTCTAGACTAACCGGTCAAACGCATGGGTTATGGGAGCTGCGGTCGCGGGTTCGAATCCTATAACCGGGTTTGAAACCAGTTTTGCCCCATTTTTTGTCATTTAAATTTTATTTTAAGTTTTTAATTGCACATAAAAATTTTTTATAAAAATAATATTATTCTGTATAAAAAAATGTTATATAATTAATTTTTAATAAATGATTAATAATTATAACTTTTATTCTCAATAATTTATTTATTTATACTTATTTATTCATTTACATAATAGTAATAATAAAATAATTTAATAAGTTTTATAAATTTATATAAATAAATAAATAAAATTTATAAATTTATTTATAACTCTTTATCTTATTTATTTATTTATTTATTCTTACATATTTACAAATGTTTTAAACATAATATTTACATATGTTTTAATCATAATATGTGATTAATTAATCATAAACTTATAAGTTGGCATCTAATTAAATTATTTTCTATATTTCATGAGAAATTAATAAACTTAATAACTGATTTGTAAAATTATTTTAATAGTTATTTGATAATTAATAAAACAAGAACTTTGATAATTTTGTTTAAACATACAATAATTAAATTCTAAACTTTTAAATAAATACTTTAAACCAACATTTGTAATTTAAACATTTTATTATTTTCAATTAAATCAAAACAAATCTATTTGTGTTTATTCAAAACAAATCGAACCCGTTGATCCTGATGTGTGCAAAGTAGTGTAATTAAAACTAATAAAAATCAAAACTAACCTAGACACTAAGTAATAATCTAGACTCTCTAAACTAAGCTACTAACAGTCAAGTGAACATATCAAAAGCAGTACAGAAAAGTAAGTCCGGTTTAGGTTCATTACTCTCACAAGTTAACCAACCCCTCGATGATATATCCTAAAGACCATCTACCTCACATAAATAAAAGTCTCAATACACAAAGATGCAAGGGATAATAAGGAAAATCATCTTGGATTTAGCATATAAGACTATGTTTAATTAGCCAAATCTTAGTCTTCTCACAAAGACTTCAACTAGTTACTAAACATTCAAGATATACTAACAAACCCTTACCTCACGGATATTGAATTTGGTTAAACATTTAATTCATTTGTGACCTAATCATCATTCCTATGAATCACTACGTCTAGTAATCCATCCACAAATCAAGAACACCAAGTAATTGACCTAGCATGCACCTTTTACACGAAAGACATTCGCCAAAGCACATGAGGAATCGATAACCCAAATCACAAACAACAAAAACATTAATACACATCCAAGAATTTCAACCAAATCATTATATCATTGAAAAGACCAAACTTGTTCCAAAATCAATCCTCACAATCGTTAAACATGCATATTATAAAACCCTAGGTGGTCTAAAAGGTTTAGCCACAAACCATCATGAACAAACAGAAGGAAATAGTGTATAAACCAGTATCAAATATCATTCAAATGTATAGAACAAGTAACGATTAAGAACCGATCGGATGACTCGTTTAGGGCTTCCCGATGACCAATCTCGACCTAGATCTCGTCCTTTGGCTTCTAGTCACCTCCAAAAATCTTCTCCAGTCGTCCAAAATCGAATAATCTCGCCTCCGGCCGTTTCAGAATCAATAAACTCGAAATCCTGAGTTTTTAACTCTGTCGCGCTATGCGACAGGCGTCTTTAAACCCTTCGCGCTACGCGAGGGAACCCACTACCAGACAAAATAGTTGGGTCAACCCACAATCATTAAACAGGGGCATTTCTGACTTTTCCACCTGTCGCGCTACGCGACAGGGTTTCTTGAGGCTGTCGCGATACGCGACAACAACCAAAATCCAGATTTTTCTTCTTTTGTTCTTTGGTCCGTTCTCGTTCAACCTGGAGCTCTTTTTCTTGATCTTTTGTGCTATAATAATGTGTTTATTACTTGCAAGCATCAAATCATGGAAATATGAAAAACCAGCATCAATTGACTCTAAAAACGCATAAAACTATACAGAAACTAAATAAAAACAAAAAGAAAAACAGATGTGTTTAACAACACATCAGATCCATTTTTAACTTTGAAAATCCATAAAAAGCAATAGATATGTTAACATATGCCTAATGAATTACATAGGTGGACTTTAAATTTCTTGGACATATTTGAGCTATATTTGACAATCATTGCGAAGGCTAGCTCACACACTAAGGTGAGTCTTCATAGCCCCTCTTTTTACTTGTTTTGAACTTTTGGGGTGAAACATGTTATCTTTGAACTTATTTGAACTTCTAAACATTTTCGTGTGAACTTAGCTAATGGCTTTATAGTTTGTGAACTTTAGTTAAGGACATGCATTGACCACACACATTTAGTGACTATGATAGATCTATTGGACCGACCATCCCACCGTTGTTTGATTTACCCTTCGGGGGAGGCCCGCGGTGATAATTTACTGCTTTAGCATTGTTAGGAATGCTAGAACATGGTCAGAACATCATTTGTTAACATTAGTTGATCTGCTTTACTTAATAGTTCATTTTAACTATGTTCATTATGCTTTGTGTTCACATATGACATCATTTATAACATTTTTGTAAACATATTTTTGTGTGAGTGTACAAACCTATGAAACCCACCAACTATTCGTAGTTGACACTTGATTTTAAATATGTTTCAGGTGGAAATGACAATTGGCTATATTTTTGAGCTTGGATTTGAAATTGCTTATGTTTAGTGTTTTGAATTCAATTAATGTAATAGTTAGGGTTTTGAATTCAATTAATGTAATAGTTAAGGTTTGACTTTTGAAACTATGTAATTGAATGCTGAAATTAATGAGAAATTAAAGTTTGATTTATTTACAACTGTATACCTTGTGCTATGAACAATCTACACTTCGTGCCGCCCCAATGTTTCCGCTATCGGTCGGGGTGTTACACGTATGTCATCTTCTTCTTGCTGTCTAATGAACTGTATGCATACAAAAAAGTGTGTGTGCCTATATATGTTTGTAATTATTATGTTTTTAAAGGTTAAGTTTATTGTTTTGGTTTCATAAAGTAGATGTAGTTTATTTTGACCTGTTTGATATGAAAGTTGGTAGTTATAATTTTATGAGAATGTAATTAATTATATATCTTTTTACATATTATAGGTACAATGTGTTCAATTCGAGTTAGAAAAAGAACAACAAGCTCGACAATTCCCATGGGAAATTGCATGGAACAAATGGAAATGTAGAACAAGAGTAGACTCAACAAGAACAAGAGTGGATCAAACAACAAGCTATAAAACAAATGGTTGAAATAATGAAAAAAATAGGTCATAACTAATTTCTTGTTTATCATAAGTTTGACATCTTTTGTAATTGTTGTAAGATTGTTTTGTATTAAAGTAGGTTTATATATTTTTCTTGAAATGTTGTTTGATTTTATATATGTAAAAGTAGTTGTAAAAGCTTTATTGGTAGATTTAACTTTTAAAATAAAATGAAAATAAAATTTCGTAAAAAATTTGACATTGTATTTAACATTTTAAATCAAATGAAATTATTTTTTCTAGGAAAGTTGTCAAAATATATTAAAATATAATTATACTTGGTAAGAAATTTGTTGGTATATTAAACATTTAAAAAAAACTGAAATTAACTTTCGTAGGAAAGTTGTCGGTATATATTAAAATTAAAATGAAATTGAATATAAGTTTTTATTGGTAACTTGTCGGTAAATTTAAAAATAGTAAAAATTTAAAAGTATAATATTGTAAGAAGTTCATCGGAAAATAAACTATTAAATCATAATATTACTTACATAATAAATAATATAATAAAATAATAAAAAAATATTGTGAGAAATTTGTCTTTATTTTGTAGGAAATTTTCAAAATTATTTTTGTAGGAAAGTAGTTGGAAATTACCAACCAAATTCTTTTGTAGGTAAATCGTGGGAATAATTGTATGTATAACGTCGGAAAATATTTTCTTGTGTGGTTTTTCCTACAAATCATTTTTGTAGGAAATTTGTGTCTACTGTATGTTTCTGACAAATTTCCTACAAATATGCGCGTCGGAAAATTTTCTTTTTTCTGGTAGTGTGGACAGATTAGAAGTTGAACTTTAAACTTGTTTTAAAAATATTAAACGTTCTTAAAAAATTATGAAAATTTACATATTTTTAGGTTATTGTATTTAAAATAATTTTCGTTTAGAAACCTTTTTAAAACTAACTCGTTTAATAGGTCAAAACAGCCTAACAAGATGATAGGTGCTGGATTGCACCCTTATCTTGTAGAGACTGCTGTGAGGACCTCGGTTTGAGTTAAAATGCAAATAAATTACCTTTGTAAAGCTATCTCAATGAACTTAATCATGGAGTTTGAGTTTGTTTAATTTGGTGTTTTTATGACCGAGTTGTGGCCTCTCAAAATTTCAGCCAGTATTCTGTCCAGATTTGTGCTGGTGTGTGTTGTTGGTATAAAATTCATAAAAACACATGTAAATGCTTAAAACTATATAGGGACTTACCAAGTTAGAAGATATGAGTTCTAGGAGGGATTTATGAAGATTTTTATGTCATTTGATGGTGGATTAAGGGCTGGAAAAATAGAACAAGGGCTTTGCAGGCAGCAGCTCCGATCAGGCAAGAAGGGAGAAGAAAAGAGAGAAGTAAGTGAGGAGAGGGAATGCAAATGAGGTGAACAATTTTATGGTCTTTGAGGGACTTTATATAGTGCCACAATACAGATATCTTTTGTTCAATGGAGTAGGATACAAGTAAGGCTGATAAATGAAGGTATGGGCATTAAAGATTGAGTTTGAAAGTCTTGGATATGTTTGTACAAAAAAAATCAACAAGTATGTTGAGGATGGATGTGATGGCTGACTTTTGTAGCTTAAATTCAAGATATTTGATGTGATATAAAGTAGTATAATTAGTCACACTAATCTAGGGTGATTAATTAGGCTAAACGTTCGGTTTTTGTCTAATTTGTTCACTAACCTTGATTGGCATAGGTTTAAAAGAATTTCTTATGCAAATTGTTATGTCTAAATATATGTTCATATGTATACATATATATATATATATGTGTGTGTGTGTATACATTTTATATATATATATTAAGTGTTTACACATATCTATATGTTTTTAATTGTTTGATTGTGTTACAATTGAAACTGTAAACAAAAAACCGAACATTTTCTTCGTTGTATATACGGATTTTGTCAATAGATGATTAAATATTATTAGCGAATATGGTTCTATGAAAATTTATAAAATATTCCTATATATTTCAAATCTCATTTAGTTATTAAAATAAGACGAAGATTGTCTAGATGTTACGAGTTGTCACATTTATTTTTGTGTACAAATTCAAAGGTTGCACATAAGCAGATGCAACATTGAAATGTGATAATTCATATATGACATTATATTTGAAATAGTTTAAGGTTGTTACATGAAATAATAAAAAAGATTACGGCAAAAGCAAGGATGTTACAGTCTCCCCTAGTTTGAAAAATTTCGTCCCGAAATTCAGCTATTGACAGCTCAAGGAGACTTGTATGTGAAAAGATGGGGATCTTTGCGTGTCATCTGATCTTCGCTTTCCCACGTGAATTCAGGACCTCGTTTGTTATTCCATTTGACTTTGACGATTGGAATTCGGCTACGCTTGAGTTTCTTAATGTCACGATCCAATATTTCAAACAGGTTCCTCAACAAAGTGCATTGTGTTGTCAATATTTATTTCATCAAGAGGGATGTGAAGATTTTCATCGGCTAGACATTTCTTCAAGTTGGATACGTGAAAGGTCGGATGTACATTAAGGCAAATCGAGTTTGCAGGCAACTTTTCCAATTCTTCCAAGTATTTTAAAGGGACAACGTAGCAAGGTGCTAGTTTGCCTTTCTTTCCGAACCGGATAATGCCCTTCCAATGAGATACCTTAAGAAGAACCATGTCGCCGACTTGGAATTCCAAGGGTTTTCGACGTTTATCGGCATAACTCTTTTGCCGACTTCTCGCTACTCGAATGTTATCACGGATAAGAATGATCTTGTCGGTTGTTTCTTGAATCAGTTCCGGACCGGTGATCTGTGTTTCACCAATTTCGTTCCAACAAATGGGAGAACGACATTTTTCGACCGTAAAGAGCTTCGAAAGGAGCCATGTTGATACTTGTGTGGTAGCTATTGTTGTATGGGAATTAGGTAAGGGGTAGGTGAGAGTCCCAATTTCCGCCAAAGTCAAGGACACAAGCCCTTAGCATATCCTCGAGAGTTTGGATTGTTCTCTCGGTTTGACCACCAGTTTGAGGATTGTAAGTCATGCTTAAATCCAACCGTGTTCCAAGTGCAGTTTGAAGGGATTGCCAAAATCGAGAAGTGAATCGTGCATCACGATCAGAGATGATGTTTAATGGGATACCGTGACGATTTACAATTTTGTCAATGTAAATCCGATCCAATTTCTCAACTCGGTAGTCTTCACGAATAGGTAAGAAATGTGCAGATTTGGTGAGACGATCAACGATCATGACCACTAGTGGTGCGTGAGAATTTAGTGATGAAATCCATAGATACGATCTCCCACTTCCACACCAGAATTTCTGGTTGTTCAAATAAACCGGATGGACGTTGATGTTCGGCTTTGGCTTTAGAACAAGTTAAGCACTTTGCTACGAAAAGAGCAAGGTCCTTCATACCAGGCCACCAATATTGTTGACGAAGACCAAAGTACATTTTATCCGCACCGGGATGTATGGAATAACGAGTCTTGAGAGCCTCGTTCATTAAGAACATACGAAGTTCATCACCATTGGGAACCCATACACGGTTTAAGTAGTAAAGTAGGCCGTTGGTCTGGGTTTCTACAAGAATTCTACACCACATGCCATCTCTTCATACATGTTTCCCTCGGTAACCGAGGTGTGTTGTGCCCTAAGAATACGGGCTTGAAGATCATTGCAAATATGAACACTTTGAAGCATGATATGTTCTTTACGACTCAATATTTGCTTTGCCAGGATGGTAGCGAATCTCGCAATCATAGTCGTTAAGAAGTTCGAGCCAACGTCGTTGCCTCATGTTGAGTTCCTTTTGATTGAAAATATGTTGGAGACTCTTGTGGTCGGTGAAAACCACACATTTCGTACCATAGAGATAATGTCTCCAAATTTTCAAGGCAAAATCGACCGCACTCAACTCCAGATCGTGTGTCGTATAGTTTTTCTCGTGGAGTTTTAGTTGTCTTGATGCGTAAGCATTCACTTGGCCTCGTTGCATGAGAACACAACCTAGACCTTGGTTCGAGGTATCTCAGTAGACAACAAAGTCATTGTTCCCACAAGGAAGAGTTAGAATAGGGGCATTGCATAGTTTCTGTTTGAGAAGTCGAAAAGCTTCCTCTTGCTTGGGTCCCCATTCATAAGGTTTACCCTTGTGAGTAAAAGCAGCAAGAGGGACCGCGATCTTAGAAAAATTGGAGACAAAGCGGCGGTAATAACCAACTAAGCCAAGGAAGGAACGAATATTGATAGGAGTCTTAGGAGTATTCCAATTCTTCACCGCATCAATCTTTGCAGGATCCACATGAATTCCCTTCTTTTGGACAATGTGTCCCAAAAATTGAACTTCATTTAGCCAAAATTCACACTTGGAGAATTTGGCATATAATTGTTCTTTCCTTAGTAGATCCAAAATCAAACAAATATGTTGTTCATGATCCGTTTTCGTTTTGGAATAGATGAGGATATCGTCAATGAATACGATCATGAATTTTTCCAAATATGGTCTACATATGCGGTTCATGAGGTCCATGAAAACTGTGGGTGAATTGGTCAGACCAAAAGGCATGACCAAGAACTCATAGTGACCATATCTAGTTCGAAAAGCATTCTTCGGGATATCTTCATCGAGCACACGGAGTTGACGATAGCCGGAATGAAGATCAATCTGTGAAAAGCATGTAGACCCTTGAAGTTGGTCATAGAGATCGTCGATACGAGGCAAAGGATAGCGGTTTTTGATGGTAAGCTTGTTAAGATCACGGTAATCGACGCACATGAGAAAATATCCATCTTTCTTCTTCACAAATAGGACGGGAGCACCCCATGGTAAATGACTTGGTCGAATGAAACCTTTGGTTGTGAGTTCTTGTAATTGGCTTGCAAGCTCTTACATCTCGGAAGGTGCAAGACGGTACGGAGCTTTTGCAACAAGAGTATCTCATGGTACAAGATCAATACAATAATAAACTTTACGAACGGGAGGAAGACCGGGTAAGTCCTCGGGAAAAACTTCAGGAAAGTCCCGTATGATTGGAATATCTTGTAGACTTTTACCCTTTTCCTTCTTTTCCACAACATGAGCTAGGAAGGCAAAATACTTCTTGCGTAAGTACTTTTGTGCTAAAGTGCTGGACATTAGTGGAAGTCCTCGACATGATTTTTTTACCAAATATAACCAATGTGTCACCAGAAGGGAGAGGGATACAAATGCACTTATCAAAGAAAACCACCTCGACATGGTGCTTGGATAACCAATCCATTAGGAACAAGATCGATAGAGAAGATATGATCGTTGAGTTCTAGCGTACAATAGTAAATAATAGAACTGATAGCAATGGATTTCCCATCGGCTATCTCCACAGTGCAATTGTTCTCGAGTTTGGTTCGTTGTTTAGAAATAAGCTATTCAAAGGTAAAGGAAATAAAACTCCTATAAGCACCAATATCGAACAAAATGGATGCATAATGATGATTAACAAGGAACATACCAGTGAACACATCGTCGTTTACTTGAGCCTCGTTAGCCTTTACGTTAAATGCACGTACATGAGGTCCACCTTGATTACAAAGCTTTGGGCATTGGTTGCGGAAATGATTTGGATCTCCATATTCAAAGCACACACGCCCATAGGTAATGGTTGGTGGCACTTGTTGGTTGTAAGATTTGTCGCCTTGTCAGGAGGGCAACAAAGTATTGGCAGGAGGGCAAGTATGACAAGTATTGGCCAAATGGCCATAGCGTCCACAGCTTGAGCACAAACGACATGGTACATTGGCGGGATGATGATATTTACATGTGTTTCATTGTGGGTTTGTACCCCCATATGACCTTGGATTTTTACCCATAGCAGCAACTTACTTCACCGGCACGACAGGAGTAACAACCGCGAAATTTTGTGCCTTGCGCTTCCTAGAATTTTGATAAGACCCTGGTTTATCCTCATTGGTTGTCTCAGAGGTGGTAGCTTTATTCGTAGGATTTTTACCACCCTTTTTTGTCAAGGTACCGGCTTTGACATGATTATGTGTCAAAGTAGCAGAGAGTCTGATGGCGTCCTCAAGAGTGGCAGGATTCCGTCCCAACACAGTGTCTTGGATTCGCATAGGCAGACGCCTATGTACCTTTCAATACCCCTAGAGAGAGGGATAACCATGTGGGGCATGAGCAAACTCAACTCTTGGAAACGAGTTGTGTATGTCAAATTCTTACCACTATCCTGGGCAAGATCCCAAAACTCTGCTTTGAGCTTTTTCATCTCATTGCTCGGATAGAATTCCTCCATCATAAGTCTCTTCATCTCGTTCCAAGGTATGGACATGGAAATGTCAATTCCACAGTAGTTTCGCTTCTCACTGTTCCAACAGGTGAGTGCCCACATTGAAGAACGATGGTGGCATAGCAAACCCTCAAGTTATCGGGACAGTCACTGTTGAGGAAGGTATTCTCCATACCCT
Organism: Mikania micrantha; assembly: GCA_009363875.1. Lineage (NCBI taxonomy): Eukaryota > Viridiplantae > Streptophyta > Magnoliopsida > Asterales > Asteraceae > Mikania > Mikania micrantha. Next base: position 14,659,109 of record CM018680.1, read on the forward strand.
CAAACCATTGAAGAAGACCGGTGGCTCCTTCCGTCCCAAAGAACTTAATGGGATTGCAAGAGTTGAAATGTTTGAAAGTGCATTGGGGTGGGTTGGTTCCACTGCCATTACCATGGCTGTTTGACCCATCACCGTTGTTGTTGTTGTTGTTAGCTTGGGTCATCTGATTCACCAATTGGGTAAGCAAGGCAGCAAGATCATTGTTGGAATTGTTGTTTGAGGCATTGGTGTTATTGGCATTGTTAGCACGATGGGGAGGCATGATTCTACAAGGGTTCAAATAAAAAGAATCAGAACTTATATAACTCAAAGGGTTCAAGTAAGAATTTGAGATTTCAATGAAAAGTTCGATCCTAAAGCAATACTAGGATTGTATTCCTAAAGGTATACTTTTGACATATCAAAGTATTTAAGTTCCATTAACTTTCAAAAAGACATACTTTAGCCTATAGGTTCATACTCACTCCAAGGGTTCCCAAGAAAGCATAACAGGTCCATCGATTGATTTGGATTTATACGAAACGCTTTCCTAGACACAACACACCAAAGTATAGGTAATCCCCCTTCCACATTGTATGTGTTTCCTACTCACTAATATGAACCTAAAGATTATTCAAGGGAGTCAAAAATTTAATTAGGCTTAAGAGTCTAAGAGCATTCTTTGTAGTGACGATCCTCATGCAAGACATAAAAATGGGGTCAAGAAATTTGGATCCTAAGTCTAGTGTGTGATGTCACACCCCGAGCCGGCGGGCCGGATAGTGTGTCCTGTCGGGCAGATAGGCCTCAAGGCGTGATATCAGTAATGATAATCATAATGATCAAATTGTTTACATTGCACATGATATAAAATGAGAAATGCTAAATATAATAGAATTACAAAGTTAAATTACTTCAGTTTTGTCCATAATTTAACAATGTAAATATACTATCAACATCATGATTCATCTATCTTGTATCTGCACAAGATATACAAAATAATCTGTATAATGATGTTCAAAATATGCAAGTCCAAAATACTAGGTCCTCTATCTGGTATCCTAGTCCAAAAGCAATGACTTCTAAATCAGACCTGTTCATCACCTGAGAAGTCATGCAAAAATATTAAGTCAACACATGGTTGGTGAGTTCATGTAGATTTGTTTAAAAAGGAATTTTCAGTAAATATGTTCAAATGATAACCTTAACCTCATTATTAACCACCTATACCATCCAGTTCAATATGCTTATATATAGGGCATAAGTAGGGCAAGCTTACCGCCAGCCCAGCCACCGTCCCACCACATACCAAACCACATGATATATTGTTCCCGGTGATAAATAAGCGTTTCATCCCATACCTTTGTTTCACAACGTTTGAATAACCTGAAAATCTGTTTACTTTGATCACTCGAAATGACAACCTTAACCTCATCAACAACCACCTATGTTATCCAATCAAGTATGCTTATATATAGGACATATGTAGGGTCAAGCATACCGCCAGCCCAGCCATCGTCCCACCACATACCGGAATACTTAACATATTGTTGTTAATGACAATTAAGCGTTTCATTCCACCCATTGTTACAATCGATTATCGATTTCTTGAGTTCATCACGCATTCATGATCAGCCATAGTATTTGTAGAAACATGATATTAAATGCTTAAATAAATAAATAAATAAACATTTAATACAACTAAGACATGATGATTGGACCTTATTTGACTCAATCAATTAGTCTTAGTTGTTGGTAGTGTCTAGCTTGTATCGTCTCACACGTGGCCCATATCAGGCTTGACCCAAATGAGTCTACCTGTATGTGTCTGGACTTTCGTGATGTGCCCATATTAGCTTGACCTTTAGGTCTACTGTACATGTCAGGACTTTAGGATATTCTTTGATCTATGTTCACCTCTATTCTCTTGAATTTATTTGACTATTTGATTTATGCCCATATAGCTTAACTATAAAAGTCTACTATTTATGCCGGGACTTTCCGTGTGTTTACACGTGGTCTTGATCGGCATACAATTGACATCCACCTTAAATTGCTCGTTATTGAGTTTATTAGTTCTTTGATTCACACACGGATATGATTCTGATCCTTAGACTTAATTGAACACAACACTGAGTTTAGATTCTTTGAATTAGATCCTTAGTATTCTTGTACATAACACTGAATTTAGATTCTTTAGATTTGATCATTAGTTTTCTTGAACACACACTGAATTTGGAATCTTTGAATTGGAGCTTTGATAAATAGATCTTTGCCTTTAAAATCATTGTCTTACTCATTAAGAGTATTTAATTCATTTGATAAACCTGTAAATAGTTTACCTAGACAGGAGTCTAGAGCACAAATATGCATATAAACATACAAGAAGTAAAAGCATTTACGTAAAACATATTTTAAGAAAATAATTTACGCATGCTTCTCAGCCTCGCGTTTTGTAAAACAAAAATGTTTAGAAAAGAGGCAACGAACTCACCTGTGTTGCTATGCAATTGAATCACGAATGTTATGCGCGCTCGTTAATTGTAGTCTATGTATCTTCAGCACCTGAGTTGATTTATTATGATTTGAATACAATAAGTATTTAGATTTGACGTGTGTAGGGTTTAGGTCTCAGTGTGCAACTAAGTCTTTCTAATGTGTTGCTAAAACTTCTCTAAGTTACTCTAATTTGTCATACCCTTACCCTTAACTGATATAGAAGTAACCTTGTTTACCTAAGGTTTACAAAATGAAAGATGTAATTTTTTTTTAAATCATCATCTAAAAATTCTTATTTGAATTATAACATTTTACATTTAGAAAATTATTTAAGTTACTTTAAAATATAAAATGTGTTTATATATTATAAATCGTTATATTTTAGTAAAATACAAGTTATTTTTATGAAGCATATAAGTTAAACGTGTTGGGACTTAAGTTAACCCAAGTGAGTTAATCACTAAGCCCCTCAATAGTTCTTTGTTATCCTTCTTGATTTCTTGTTCCTTATTGAATTGATTCTCAAATAAGTTGTTCATTTGAACAACTCAATTAGACACCAACTTGAATGAAAACTCCAAGTATTGGTTGCTGACATCTAAATGTCACTGTTCCAATACTTAGTTAAAAGTGAACTCTTTTTGTAACCTTGTTCAAAACATGACTTAGATTTAAACCTTTGACATGTTTTAAACTTTTGTTTATGCTCAAGCCTTTGTTTTAAAGTTTGCCTATGTTTTTAACCCAAGGTTTAAGTAATATGGATTAAAGTAGCATACCCAATTGCACCCAAACCTAGTTAGACTCGAGCCATTTTAATGTGAGATACTTGAACTTCATAGTTTCATTACATAATATTTCCTTGGCTGCCTTATATTATTTTCAGGGGTATGGTCCACCATAATTTCACAATTGTGATGTGTAGTTCTCGATCACACATTTAACAACAAGTTTTGGCTGAATATGGTTTCCAACAGCAAGTGGTCCACCAAAATTTGGTTTTCGGTCAAACATATTTTAGTTGGAGAGGCTCTCGGCCAACCCTCCCAATTGTTTGGGTTCTCATCACTCAAGAAAGGAAAGCGTTCTCAGTCAAAATAAATGTTTTCGGTCAAAGATATCAATTTAAAAGGGTTTTCGGCTGAACTTTTTGGTTCTCGGTTGAAGTCATCTTCAACCTCCGATTCCCAGCTCCATATTTGCAGGTTATAAATAACTAACCCCTATCTTAAATCATTTTAAGCTCAAATAATTCATAAAAACCCATTTTAAAATGAATCTAACAAGGCTTAATGAGATAAAATAGGGTTCTAAAGTCATTCATCCGGGTTTGTCAAAAACCCTGAAATTACTAAAGTTTGAGCTCACATTACCTCCAAATCAGCGGGTTCCAAGCTCGATCTGCTGTATTTTCACGTTCTCCTCGTCAAGAGCTTCGATTTGGTACCAAGTTTGCTCAATTTGAGCAAGAAATGAAGGAGTTTTGATGATTTTTGTGAAAGAAAATTCTAGAGAGAGATGGACGGGTTTAGAGAGAGAGAGAGCTGGTAGGTGAAATGAGAAATGACATTTAATGCCATAATAAATGTTTTCAACATTTGGGTGCGTTCAGGCTCATTCGGTTACGCTCGGTTTAGCGTAGAAGCGTCGATTCGTAACGAAACGATACGATTTTAAAGATAAAATTTTCTAATTTAAATAAGGTAGTAATTCCTAATAAATTAACTAATTATCTTTTTATTTATTATTTAAAATTATAAAATTATTTAATTGAATTGTTTAATTGAATCGTATAGTTCTCGCGCATATTCGTTCGGATCGTCACCCGTACAAAGACGACGACAACTATACTTTTCGATTTGATTTTCTAATTATTGGACATCATTCAGAACGTTAAATTTACAGATATATTCGTGTGAATCATCACCCACACGAATACTCCGTCAGTTTAATATTCACGTAATGGCATCAGTTATTGTTTTGTTCTGTATTGTCTCACATACGTTTATACGTAATAAAATCCTAACTAACATTCACATAATAGCTCTGTGTTATCATATATGTTTCTAACTGTTAATCCATGAATTCACATTCTGATTCTGAAATGAGTCTGTAATAGTTCTATATTAAGCATCAAATGATAATAGCATACATGAAATACACATAGTTCGTACCTGATCTACTGTACAGTCACTGTTCTGACTACGGTTCGGACGCTGATGTTACATGTGACTACTAAAGCATCTTAGTCTAGGTTCAAACACTCGTCCTATCAAATAGCTATACACGTGTCACATAATAATCACATAAACAACTATAACCTAACATGGCAACTATTATATGATGGATTTCAAACCAGGGTATGCTATGGTTATAGTCTACGTCATCTATTTCAAATAACCTAATTCTCTATAACTATAGCTTTGATATCAATCTGTCACACCCCGACCGACGGCGGAAACGTCGAGGCAGGACTCTAAGATTGTTCAATAGCACACGATTGACTAAAATTTGCATATTTCATTTAAGTAAGTTTCATAACATAATATCAAAGAGAATCCAAACAACAATGCAAATATCACAAAACAACTTGTCAAAATTAAATTAAACTTGGCCCATATCCTTAAGTGTAGCAAATCTTGAATCCACATAACTCATTTATTAGCAACTGAAACATGATGAAAACAAGTATCAACTAAGATAGTTGGTGAGTCTACATAGTTTTTTTTGGACTCGATAAATAATTGTCAAAATGTGTTTATGCAATTCATGTTTAACACGTTATACAATGGCATAAAATGGAGAATTCATTTTAGTCACCGGGGGTACAGTCAATCCTTGTTTGAAGAGCTTGAGCATAACAACCTGCTATACCCGGTATGTTTAGCGTTTGAGCATAACCCAAGGTTATACCCGAAAATGTGTGCAGTAATAATCACCCTACCTGGGTGGATTTATCAAATGCAATAGAGCTACCATTATTACAATGGACTTGTACGGAGTTAATGATTGTACGAGTTTGGTAAACCAACCACGACCATGCACATTATCACAAAGACAAGCATGTAAACAAAGAGTATGAATTGCATGAGAAATATGTAAAGCAGATCAATGTTACACCACAAAAATGCATAAAATTAAAAGTAGGGTTTATGTAACTCACCTTAATGTGTCGGTGAGTATGTTGAGACCTCTCAGAGAGTAATGATCCGAGTCAAGGGTGGGGTCCTAACGATTTGAAAGAAGTAGATATAGGTTTATACTAGTGTTACTTGTGTCTTAGGAGTTGATGACATGTCAAAGGAACAAAGTAAGGGTTGGAGTTGGATTATGTACAAATCTGGAATTCTGGACAGATTAGAAGTTGAACTTTAAACTTGTGTTAAAAATATTAAACATTCTTCAAAAATTATGAAAATTTACATATTTTTATTTTATTGTATTTCAAATAATTTTCGTTTAAAAACTTTTTTAAAAAGAACTCGTTTAATAGGTCAAAACAGCCTCACAAGATGATAGGTGCTGGATTGCACCGTTATCTTGTAGAGACTGTTGTGAGGACCTCGGTTTGAGTTAAAATGTAAATAAATTAACTGTGTAACGCTATCTCAATGAAATTAATCATGGAGTTTGATTTTGTTTAATTTGGTGTTTTTATGACCGAGTTGTGGCCTCTCAAAGTTCAGCCTATATTCTGTCCAGATATGTGCTGGTGTGTATTGGTATAAAATTCATAAAAACATATGTAAATGCTTAAAACTGTATAGGGACTTACCAAGTTAGAAGATATGAGTTCTAGGAGGGATTTATGAAGATTTTTATGTCATTTGATGGTGGATTAAGGGCTGGAAAAATAGAACAAGGGCTTTGCAGGCAGCAGCTCCGATCAGGCAAGAAGGGAGAAGAAAAGAGAGAAGTAAGTGAGGAGAGGGAATGCAAATGAGGTGAACAATTTTATGGTCTTTGAGGGGCTTTATATAGTGCCACAATACAGATATCTTTTGTTCAATGGAGTAGGATACAAGTAAGGTTGATAAATGAAGGTATGGGCATTAAAGATTGAGTTTGACAGTCTTGGATATGTTTGTACAAAAAAAATCAACAAGTATGTTGAGGATGGATGTGATGGCTGACTTTTGTAGCTTAAATTCAAGATATTTGATGTGATATAAAGTAGTATAATTAGTCACACTAATCTAGGGTGATTAATTAGGCTAAACGTTCGGTTTTTGTCTAATTTGTTCACTAACCTTGATTGACATAGGTTTAAAAGAATTTCTTATGCAAATTGTTATGTCTAAATATATATTCATATGTATACATACATATATATATATATATATATATTAAGTGTTTACACATATCTATATGTTTTTAATTGTTCGATTGTGTTACAATCGAAACTGTAAACAAAAAACCGAACATTTTCTTCTTTGTATATACGGATTTTGTCAATAGATGATTAAATATTATTAGTGAATATGGTTCTATGAAAATTTATAAAATATTCCTATCTATTTCAAATCTCATTTAGTTATTAAAATAAGACGAAGATTGTCTAGATGTTACGAGTTGTCACATTTATTTTTGTGTACAAATTCAGAGGTTGCACATAAGCAGATGCAACATTGAAATGTGATAATTCATATATGACATGATAATGTTATATTTGAAATAGTTTAAGGCTATTACATGAAAAAATAAAAAAATTTACGGCAAAAGTAAGGATGTTACAGAAACCGACAAATTAGATAAATTGACCGAAATTTATCTAAAGGAAGTGGTCACTCGACATGGAGTGCCGATCTCGATAATCTTCGACCGTGACAGTCGATTTACAGCACATTTCAGGAAGTCCTTGCATAAGGAATTAGGCACGAGACTGGACATGAACACTGCTTATCACTCGCAGACTGATGGGCAGAGTGAACGAACCATTCAGATACCGGAGGACATGCTTCGGGCATGCGTTATTGACTTCGGCAGCAGCTGGGAGACTCATTTACCATTGATAGAGTTCTCCTAAAACAACAGTTACAACTCCATCATTAAGGTTGCACCCTTTGAAGCACTATACGGGCTTAAGTAAGATCACCTATCTGTTGGGCAGAAGTCGACGAAAGCCAACTAACTGGCCCTGAAGAAGTAGACGAAAGCCAACTAACTGGCCCTGAACTGGTGCATGAGACGACAGAAAAGATCGTGCAGATATGGAACGGAATGGCAGCCGCTCGAGATCGAAAGAAGAGCTATGCCGATAAAAGGCGCAAGCCTTTGGAATTCCAAGTAGGAGACAAGGTACTTCTTAAAGTCTCACCTTGGAAGGGAGTCATCCGATTCGGGAAACAAGGAAAGCTGAATCCTCGTTTCATCGGACCATTCGAGATTGTCAAACCAATTGGCCCTATAGCCTACGAACTAAACTTACTCAACCAGCTGAGCAATGTGCATAACGTCTTTAACGTGTCGAACCTAAAGAAGTGTTTGTCTGATGAGACGCTTGCAATTCCTTTGGTGGAAATTCAGATTGATGAACAACTACACTTCTTGAGGAACCGGTCGAGATCATGGACCGAGAAATCTAGAAGCTCAAACTCAGTCGCAATTCTATAGTCAAGGTGCGATGGAACTCGAGACGTGGACCGGAATTCACATGGGAGCGTGAAGACCAAATGAAAAAGAAATACCCATACATGTTCACCAACCCAACGAACACTGACAACGTGAGCTGAATTTCGGGATGAAATTCTTTCTAACAGGGGATGATTTGACACCTCGCAAATTCCAGGCCAACAAAGTATTTAGATGAATATGAATTTAATTGATTGTTATACATGTGACACTAGAATTGGTTTAATTTAGATTGACATGTGGCACGATAGTACAAACACAATCATAAAGCACGGTAAATCGAGGAATTATCGATAAACGCACACACATGTCGTAAAACCCACGAACGTTGGTGAACTTTGAACAATTTTTTTCAATCGAACAATAATTTAATTATATGTGAACAAACAAACAAAATCGAAGGTTGTGTGAACCAATGACAAACCAAGACAACACAAAAGTCGAAAAACGATAAATAATAACGAAAAACGGAAGAAAAACGGCATAAACAAATGAAAAATGGGCCATTTGGCCAAACCAGCACGCTTCACGGTACGCCAAGGGCCCTGGTGAGAACCTTGGCGGTACGCGAAGGTGAGCGTGGAAATTTGAAATCTCCGGATTTCTTCGCAGTACGCCACGACCGATCAAATTCCACCTCGGCGGTACACGGCGTGTCTCGGGAGAGAACCCGATTAAAATATTCTTTGAGGTACAAAATGTTGCTAGATGATGATCTTGACATAATATGTTAGCTTGAATAATGGATTATAGTTAGTATTGATGACGTTTGCATGATTTGTATGCTAGATTTGATGAAATGGGAGTTTTGGTCATGGGTTTCTATATTTAGAAACTTTTATGCAAGAAATTGGCCATGCATGTAGGTTTTAGCTAAGTCCAAGTTGTTTTTATGATGTTAAGGGTCTTATGAACCCATTTGAATAAGTTAATTATGGTTAAAATGAAATTTGTAGAGAACTTTCCAATAAAGGAAGCTTTATTTGCCGATTTTCATTAAATTGGGTTATTGGACAAGTTTTGATAATGATGAATGATCTAAAATGCTTTATTATGATGTTATGAAAAGTTTTTGTAAGAGTTTTGTTGTTAAACATAGTAAATATAAAAACTTACTATTTATAGTAACTTAAATTGAGAATTTTGTAAAGTAGAGACATTTAACTTGAATAAATATTAAATGTTATAGTATAATGATGTGAAGGAGTATACATGCCTGATTAGTTCAAAACATGGTAAATATAAAAACTTTCTATATTTAGTAACTTTATTTGCTTGAAAGAGACGTTGTGCTTATTTGATGATATGTACCAATGTGCTAAGTGTTAACGTGATCACTTAGGCTAAGTGAGCATGCTAGAATTGTTAAAATGTAATTTGATGCAAACATACTAAAAATGGAAACTTACTATAAATAGTAAGTTGTCTATTAAACATGACTTGTGTGTTTACATGCACTAAGTGATTGATAACGAACATTGAACGAGCAATAATAAACTAACTGTTCACCAACGGGCCGTCGAGTTGACACGGTCAAACCTTTTCAAACACGATCAAACCTCGTCAAGCACAGTCAAACATGGTCGAACATGAACGAACGTAACAACTTTGAGTTGTTGGGCACGAACACGAGAACGAGCATGAACACAAACACCAAACACGAACTTATATGTCCTATATGATATAGGTAACCAATAACAGACACGCAGGCGGATTTAGCATTCACGCAAGCATAACTCAGGTGAGTTTACGGCCTCTTTCTCAAACTGTTTTTCAAGCTTTTAAATAGAGGGAGAATACATGTTGTTATATCAAACTATTTGTACGAACATTTGTGTATGCTAGTTTATTGGGAACGAACATTAAATGTTGTGTATCGTAACAAGTCCTCGCACAGTCATACCGTTAATGTGTATACAAAGAGGTGAGTTTAGATTGTACTATTGGGTGTGACGAACCCCACGCGGCGCCAATACTGACTGAAGGTCACGAAGTGTGTAATATCGACCAATCGCACCATTGCTTTTACGATGGACATGGCAGAGGCAGAGACAAACAAGTCTAGTTCGATAGTGACGCAACTAACACTTGGAGCTTCGGGCTCGACAAACATTAATAAACAACATGACACACGACAAACATTATTTTGATTATATTATTGCTTATCAAAACCTATGAACTCACCAATCATGTGTTGATACTTTTTCTTAACATGTATTCTCAGGTAACTAGCTTGCACATGGATAAGGATGCACTTAGGGGAAATGAGCACAAGTCTTGCATTGTAGGCTTTTTGAAAAATAACTTTTATGTTGTTATGTTATATCAAACAGTAGTGTCTACTATTTTAATACCATTGCATGATACAACTTTATTTCCGCTGCTTAAAACATTTATATTTCCTCTGCATATTGTTAAACTATTTTGGTTTTGGATGTTATAACAAGTGTTTTTTACTAAGGCATATAGAATCGTTCTATATGACAAGAGCTTTGATCATGCCACGTCACACCCGGTGGCTTGACATCTTTAGTGGGAATGTAGGGTGTGACAGACTGTATTCAAGTGGTTATAGGGTATAAAACCCTCCATATTACAAGAATCAAATCCATTAAGTTGGTTTTTAATCCAATTCAAGACACATTTTCACCCTACTTTCTCTTTCACCAAAAACACACACACTTTCTCTCCATATCTAGTAGAAATTAACCTCCCATACCCTCTACTCCATCATAATGAAGGCCAAGAAAAAAGAAGTTGAGGCATTGTTATCGTCGTTGCGCATTTCGGTAAGCAATTGTGGTGTTTCCTTTGCAATTCTTTGAGTATTTCATTTCAATTTCAACCTCTAGATTCATGAACATTCATACTAATATATATAAACAAATATGAATGTTTAAAAACATCATCCATGGTTGTATGTAAGATCAAACACATCTTACACGCAAAATATGAACAAGTGATGAAAATCGTCATTTTCGACCATTAATCTTGCAAGTTCTTGAACTATGATTTAATCATGTGTAAAGTTTTGTTAAATATATCAAAAAAATAAAATAATACATATAAAATCATGTAAAAAGTAATCTTGCACAAAAACATTTGATATCATAATCAAACAAATATGTTGAGAACTCGAATCTGTGTTGTGCAAACAAAACAAATTGTCAACTTTGGAAGACCATAACTCACTCAATTTTAATCCAAATTAATCAATTCTTAAACCAAAAGTTTCTTTTTTACGTTAGCTTTCAAACCCTATTAGTTTGGAATAAATCCAATTTGGTTTTCACCTTCAACTATTGAATAAGATTTCAGTACACAATTAGATTTTGTTTTAGTGTTTACTATTTCTCTAAAGATTACTCAAGGGACTAATAAAACTCAATAAAATGTAAAAAAGAATATGAAATTTATTAAAACTTTTAAATATAACATATAAATTATTGAGGAAAAAAAGTAAAAATAAAAATATAAAAAGAGCATTTTAAAAAAGGCCTAAAAATCTTTAAACTTGACTAGTAGTAAAAACTCAATTTTTGACACTCAATTGGCTAATAATGTATAAATAGCACAAATATACTTATAAAATATAATGAAAGTATCATCAAATATGTTTGACCAAAAATCTTTATATATCATGAACATTTATCGCTTTTAGATTAAAGGTGACATCATGATTTACAATGTTTGACAAAGACAAGTGTTTCCATTACTCATACTCTAAGAGGTGAGTTCATAGTCCCCTTTACATGTTTTATATTTTATACTTCGAAACATTATAACATGTGAACTCACAAACTTTTTAGTTGACATTTTATGTGTGTTTTTCAGGCAATGACAATTACAATGAAAAAGATGTATTAGTACATCAAGACAAGTTTGTATGAAGATTGTTGCTATATGTTTCACTACTATTGAACAACTGTTGAGTGTTACTTTATCATATTGCAACTTTTGTCACTCTATTTGTTTCTTTTTGTATCTGCTTGTACAAATAACATTAGTTGATAGTAGAACCTATAATGTGATATGCCTTCTTAGCCAATTTGTCGAAAGTATGTCTTGCGCATTTAATGAAATAATTTATTAAACTAATGTGTTGTGGCATATGATCGGTCGCAAACCCGCGTTTTTGCCAAAGGCGGGGTGTGGCAGGTTGATATCAAAGCCATTGGTTATAGAGAATTATGTTTTCCTTAGTGAGGCCTAGATTATAACTTAAGCTCATCCTAGGACTTATGTACTGAACTCTTCTATGCTACATGATTATGATTGCTTGCTTATGTGATTATTATCTGTATATTAGTTAGTAGAAAAATTTTCTTTAGGAGTTATAGGAGACTGTAACTTTGAGAAAGCACTTGCATAGACACTTATTTATTAGAAACATACTTTTTAGTCTGATCTAGTTGATAAGTAGTATTTTTACACTTAAATCGATGAAAGATCTTTCATTTTTGGTATCCGTCAACATCACCTAAATGAATATGTCCCGTCTACAATGTGAAAAGTTGGACTTTCATATGAACACACCTATTAACATGACATTAGAAAAAATAAAGAAGCAACATGTACATAAGTCAGATGATTATACTTCTAGCTATCATACTAAATTCTTTCAGATATGTTCCAACTCAGTGCTTTCTTAATGAATCCCTCTTGTTTAATTTCAATTAATATGACTTAAGTATCAAGACTAAGTTCTTGAAATCCTTAGCCATAAACATCCTTAGTATATGTTAACATGTAATGGGAAGAACTTGAGTGATCATGCAAGGCAAAATTGCCATTATGAGTGCACACGTAATTTTAATTTGTAGTGCATATGAATTATGGCATATCCTATTGTGAATGTTGATAACTAGTACAAATCCCTTGTCACACCCCGACTGATGGCAGAATACGTTGGGGCGCGGTCGTTAATGCTCAAAAGCTCATGGTACTATTATAATGTTTCAATACTCAATGCATCATTATTACAAAACAATCATAACATTCATTGAATCACAAACATCATTACATGAATTGAATAATCAAAGTATTACAATTGAAAAGTCTATAAAATTGTTTCAAAGTTTAAACTAGGTCACTAAGCCTATCTTATCCCTTCATCATGTCTTCCTTAGCCTGTTACCCATGTAAAATAAGAGTTTTCCAACTATTTGCATAGTTGGTGAGATCATACACATAGTTTGAATAATACATATAAAAAGGATGCAAACTATAGCCTAACTACAATACGTATCATAATAATAACTTGAATACAAGTTTGAATAAATAGAATGAATAAATGAATAACCATAGCTTGTATCCAAACAAGTATCCATACAAATTGTTAATTCAAGTATGACCATACTATGAATTAACATTTGTATTTCAAAAAGTTTGCTATGTGTACTTTTCACCTTTTTCACACAATGACAAAAGCCAATGCGAAGATGGTATCTACACATCTTAGGATACTAAGTATTAGTTTGCTTGACTGGAAACACACATATAATCACACATAGAATCAACACATTGTATAAGCTTAGCATCTAATATATAAAGCTAACTAGGTCTAAGGATTGCATCATATATTGAATGAATAATATAATTGAATAAAGTTTGAATAAGACATGTGTAACATCCCAAAAACAAGAATGTAAAAGGTAGTGTGAAGAAACTCACTTGTTTAAATGCTTAGCTAGTTCCAAGATGTCCTTGAATGATGAATAAGGAAGCAATCTATCTACTCACCCTAAAGTTTGAGTAACACGTCTTAGCATCCTATATTTCAAGGTCAAGCTCCTATAACTATGGCATCCTAATGAGGTCCTAGTTTGAATGAATCTATATTGGAATCCATCATGTGGAATATTTATTAAATAAATATTCTTACAATATTGAAAAATAAATAAAATTGAATATAGAATATTCTTTTATTTATTTATCAATATTCTTAATTGCATGAATACACTAGAATGATAATTTGAGAGTATTTATAAATGTTTCTATGAGTTTGTATAATAAATAAAATAGAGTATTGAATATTCTATTTATTTTGTATTTCGTATTTGGAAATCCTAAGAATAGTAATTGAATAATATTCCATCCATTTCTTTGTTAAAGGTTTTAAGAGGTGAGAATTTATAAATAGTCATTTTAAAATATTTATACAAATCATTTTGAAGAATTTATGAAAATGTTTTAAAACTCTTGTAATTAAAAGACTGCACATAATTTATAAACATTTGCTTTAAAACAACTATTTGTTTTAGAATTCTATTTGGATTTTTATTAAAGAACTAATTGTTTTAAAATGACCCATTTATTTTGTTTAAAAATCATTTTATATTATTTTAAAACATTTTCTTTTTTTTTAATAACCTTTATGTTAATTTAAAACTCTAAAAGATTATATATATATATATATTTAAATATGAATACTACTAGATATGTATTAAAACGTTTTAGAATGCTTTTGTGAATTTAGAAATTAGGTTTAAACATATATTATAATTTTTAAATCATTTATTATGTTTATTTTCTTATAAATCTAATTAGATTTATAATTGAAAAATAATTTAAAACTTGTTCATTATCTGATTAAACTTTTGCAGCATATTTTAAGATTTATTTTAGGATTTTTAAAATTATTTTTTTTTGTAAAAAAATATGAATAGAATAGGAAGATAAGCCAAAAACCCAGTTTTGGGCATGGCTAAGAGCCTAGAACACGCTCCACTCCTCTCAGCCGACAGGCTTCGATCTTACCAGTGGGTTGAGAGAGTGGTACACTAAATGGTTTAGAATCCAATTAAACTTATATTGATCTATAAATCAGTGTTGTAGTCTTATAAACCCTAATCCCGATTTTAGATCCAATTCGCGCGAAAAGTTTAGGGCTATTGATCCTTACTTCAAAACGAGTAGATTGATGCTAAGAATCACCTGTTATGCTATCGGATTGGAGACAATCGACTGATTCACAGGTCGTGGTTGAACCTCCTGATTGATTCTTCGTTTTAGGGATTCTCAGAGATTGTTTTTGGTTTCGTTTGAGTCAGAAGAAGAACGTGATTGTTTCTATGTGTTTGATTCGGTTAGCATGTTTATGTTTTATTCGATTTAGCATTAGGAATACCCGGTTAATTACAGTTGTGATTAACGCGTCTAGGATCAATTATTTTTAGAATTGATTGAGTGATTAGGACCCTGATTGAAAGGAATACGCGTATGCTTTTGAATTTCAATTTTTGAAATGCGCTAGGTGTGAGTTGGCAGGCTCCCATTGAGCCTCGAACGCTTGATCGGGGGAGGGGAAGAAGAAGACTCACAAATGACTTTTAACTCCTGCACATTTAGTCCCTATATTTTATCTAGTCTATTTATTTTATGTAAAAGTGGATAAAAAGTTTTTAA
Organism: Mikania micrantha; assembly: GCA_009363875.1. Lineage (NCBI taxonomy): Eukaryota > Viridiplantae > Streptophyta > Magnoliopsida > Asterales > Asteraceae > Mikania > Mikania micrantha. Next base: position 14,674,625 of record CM018680.1, read on the forward strand.
AACTTTTTGTTTATGTCTTATTAACTAAAAGCTGTATAAGTTTCTATTTATTTTACATTTATTATTTTAAATCAATCATAATTAGTTATTATTACATATATTCTTAACGACATGGTATATCCTATAAGAATTCTTCTTGTTACTTTATTATTTCTAAATATAGTTTGTTGTAGTATTAAATTGTTTTATCTACACACCTTACTACTGCTGCTGCTAGTTTTATAAACTTAATAATTGTTTATTTGCTAATAAAATGCTACAATTTTATTATAACTAATTACGACTTTTTAAGCCTTTTAAGAATTATGACTTTTATGAATTTTATAAAAGCTTTGATTTTGTTTTGTAATATTAATAGTATAATCATTTAAATATATATAAATCTATAGATTTATGAATACAAATGTTTTCAAAGAACATTCAAGACTTTTATTTATTTCGAATTAAACACGATTACATTATTCGAATTCGTAACAGAAAACCTAGGGATTACATCCCTATTCTCAAATCCATAAGCATTTGAGACATATAACTATAATAAACTCAAACGATAGGTTAAAATAGTTTATCAAGACAACATATTGTCATTGATAATTTGTAAAATATTCATTAAATTCTCTTATATAAATTATAATGTCTTAAACTTCCTTAAAGCATAATTGGTCTCATTCTTTGTGGATTATTGTTTCACTCTTGCATTTCATCGATTGGTTTTCCCTTTAGTCATTTTTACTCGCTTGACAAGCTACATCTGTGATTAATATTTGTCCAATATTAGTCATATCTTTTTCTTTGTGGCTCCAAAATACAAACGTAATATACTGTTCTTACGAGTTGAAAAGAAGTGGACGAATTAGTTTGGATAAACTTCTTAGTTTACAATTGTCTAGACATGATCTTAAAGAATTGATTAGTTGTTTGAATATAATTATTCTTGAAGAGTTACATTGTAAAAGTATAAGACACTTTGAACCTACGTTCATTTATTCTTGTACTAGGTTAAATCCCGTGTGTTACACGGGTTGAAAACTGAAATGATATGTATTTAATAAGATAATTTATTTTAAAAAATTGTTTTTAAGAAAACTTATTTTTACAAAACCTTATGTTTTTCTAAAACTACAAATTTAAAATAATAATTTTTTTGAATACAAATATTCTTTAGAAAAAAATCATATTTTGTAAACTTTTTTAAGTGTGTTTTTTAATAAGAAAAGAATTCATTTTTAATTTATTAAAACTATTTTTTAATATGTAAAAATTATATGATATTATTAGTCATTATATTTACAATTATTTAATAATTTAGTGAATATAATTATAATTGTCATTTAATTTGAGAGAACATGAATGAAAGTATAAAAAAATGACAAATGGCCGGCAAGAATGATATAATAAATTGACATGTGCCAAAAAAGATTTTTATTTATTATAATAGTAAGATAAGATTATATACCACTTCATCTAATAAACCATTATTAACCTCATCTGTTGATGAACATTGTTTCTTTTCCTATTTATATTTTGTTTCTACTAACGTATTTAGCCGTGATTCAACAAGTATTAATCATCTTGCTAAAGTGTTAATTTATTAAACCATCAATGATTCATTTGTACCTGACAACTAATATAATAATACTACATAGTTTCTATGTAATTTTCTTTAAAGTCCTACCAAAAGCACTTACTACATTATATAATTGTCGTTTCTAAGTTCATAAATTGCAAGCACAATCATTTCGTAAAACGATCCAATTTTACGTTATCATCCTCTCTACATTTCATGCATACTCAAGTCATAGAATGTCAGTGGGTGCGCAAGTATTTGACCAGCATACGTTATACGAGCAGTCTACATGACCTGTACGTATGAATTAAATACGAGCGATGTATTGTCATACTTCTCGTATATATGGTGTCAAGATAAAAGTTAAAGATGCAATTTTAGCAACAAAAGCAAACATATATATATAAAATCTTTAAGTTACAAAGCACAAAATACATTAATTAAATTCCGGAATTAGTATTGATTGTTATCTATCTGAAATACATTCGGGTGGAACCTCCTTAACTTGAACTTAGGTGCCATCGAACTCATCACAGCTGCTCCATTTGAATCGGAAATCGGATTTCCAGTTTGGGAATCATCTGAAGGCCTCACATCCCCAGTAGACGGTGGTTCACCAGAAGCAGCATACTGAGTGTCGTCGCCTGTAAGCTGAGATATGTTTAACTGCCTAATAGCTCCAGTTGACGGTGGTTGAGAAGAAGCATAATCATCGCCTGCGCCAGAAATTTGTGAATTCTCTGACGGCCTCACAGCTCCAATAGACAGTGGTTGGGCAGAAGCATCGTACTCGCTGATCCCGGAGAGCTGAGAATTATTTAAAGGTCTCACATTAAGAGTAGACGGTATTTCATCATTACCAAAGTGATCGATGCCACCGGAAAGTTGAGAAATTTCTAACGGTCTCACAGCTATGAGAGATGGTGGTTGATCATCAGGGTCATGGTTTGTCTGGAGATTTTGAGATGGTTGTTGATCTTGATTCATTTTGTAGATTGAAATTGAAAATGGGATGTGTTTTATATGAAAAACTATATATTTCCCATGGAAGCATCGTGGAAAAGAAGTAGCAGCAGCTTGGAAGTTATGTTTGGCCGCTTCATTCGATTGGGTGGTCAAAAAAAGCATCTTGGAAATAACTATTTGATGCGAGGGAAGTGGGATAATGTGCCAAAAACTTCTCTCTTCCTTTATTGTTATTGTTATAATATGTATAGCAACAAGTGGGTACTCCACGCGTTGCCGCGGGTATACCATGTATCAAAACATAAATATGTGTTGTTACTATGTCGTAAAGACTTAAGAGGCAGCCATTGTAAACATGTACGTTCTACCTAAATCTCAAAAATAAATAAAAAGATATTTTAATATTTACCAATTCCATCGGTCCTCAAAAAAAAAGAAATAAGCAAAGTTTTATTCACCGAGGAGCAATGTGAACTAATTACGATCAAAATGATATAAATAATCGATAATGTACTGACACGTTAAAGTTTGTAAATAACATGAAAAAATTGTGAGATCATTTGAGTTCAAAATTTATATAAACATCCGTGTGGTAATTGCGTTTAAATTAATATAATTATGATTGTTATCTTATAATGTAAGAATGGTTTAATTTCATGTGAGCATTAGAAACATATGCGTAAAATAAGAGGGGATTTAAAAATATAAGAGTTCAGAGTTTAAAGTTAAAAGTTAAAACTGAAATATGAGAATTACACATGTATCATGTTTTTTAAGCAGTCATATTTATTTTTTTACATCTGTTTTGGAAAAACAAATATTATTTTATTCTTTTTCAGCGGTTGTCAACAAATAATGAAGCGGTTCTTATCCTTTTTTTAAGCAGTTTACACCAGTTTTATGATTTTTGTCGCAGTTCTAATATAAAACAAAAACATAGCGCATTACAACGAAAATTCCGTTACAATTGCGAATATCAAAACAAAGACATGAGCTTGTATATCAAAATATAAAATATAAATAGTATTATTTAAGTATTATTATTATTATGTAGTTAAAATAGCAAAGGGAAAAAATACTGCTATGAAGGGGATTCGAAACTCCGACGATGTGGTATAAATACTTGAGTTTTAGCCAACAAGCTAAGCAAACATATGCAGATAACTTTGAAAAATATATCAACTTATATAGTAATTATTATTATTTAATTAATTCTACTATTCCTAAGTAATAATGGCGGTTGTCAATTGTATATTACCTATATAATAAAAAGCAATGTCGGTGACCTAAGCTAAAAGACAAAAAAAACCTACAATGTAATATATATTTGTTGGCCAGACCCTAAACCATAGGATTATCTAGATGAGTTGGTTAAGGTGAGCAGCAACTTTTTGAAGGGTTCGATTCCCTCCGATGGCATTTCTTTTTCTTTCCTTTTTAATTTTTGGCTCCGATCGTGTATGTATATAGGGGAAGGTTCTCCTAAAAAGTATATTTTGCCTAAGAAGGCTAAGAAGGATTTTGAAAAACTCGAAAACCAACCCAAGCAAACTCCGATTGAATTCATTTTTGCATCATTGGAATCGTCTTGTCGAACCCTAAAACCTAAACCTTAAATTATAAACAATAAACCTTAATACTAAAACCAAAACTTTAAAAACAAACCCTAAATCTAAATATAAAACATAAAAGCTAAAAATCAAGCCCTAAAATCTAAATTTTGAAACTAGTTGTTAAAGGTAAAACTTAAAAGCTAATATTGTAGGGTTCGATGAGACGGTTCCAACGCAATCGAAATGAGTTCAATCATAGTTCGTTTGGGTCGGTTTTTGAGGTTTTGAAAATCCTTTTTAGCCTTCTTAGGCAAAATAGACTTTTTATTTGATCTTTCTCCTATGTATATATACATCTTTGTTGGCTACAATTCAAGTAAATGACATTTAGACGAGTTAATTAGCAAATCTCACTTTCATTTTTCAATCAAATCCGAGAATTTTTTGTCCTTCTCTCTTAAAATATAATCTTTAGAATTTAGGTTTATGTTGTAACGTTTTTTTGATAACAACTTTTCAATATAGGTATTAATCAAACGCACAAGTCTTCGTTCGGTTGCAAAATTTGGAAATTCTTTTCTTTGTGCAAATAAAAAAATCATTTATTTCACCAATCACACGTTCAATCCTTGTAAGTTTGTAACATTTAATAACAGATTTAAAATAATACAAGTAAAAATGAGTGGTAATTCTAGAAAATGTTTTTTAAATTTTGTTTTCATTAGTATCATTTTTATTTTAAAATTTTTTTATATATAAAGTCATTTAAGATAAGTCGCAAAGTAAACTTTATATTTTTACTTGTCATACCCCCTTCTTAACGTTTTTAAATATATACAAGTAAACCTTATATTTTTAGTTGTTAACTAAAAACATAAATAAGCATTTAAAATTAAAACAACTACAAACATCAGGGAATCATTATCATCATCAATTCATCGTTTAAAAATCAAATCAATATGAAATATAAGCTTAAATAACCATAGTCGAACGAAAACTCAAACTCTATTAAAACGAGTATAAAACTCAAAATTAATTGAACTCAAAATTAAATGGGTCAGGCTAAATATACCCCACATTCTGACTTGTGTAACCTCCCTCCCCCAAATATTAAATATAAATTTGTCAAAATCAACTTATATGATGACATTTATGCCCTAATCTGTTAGTACTAAACGAAGTTAATAGAGAAGGGACCGAGTTTGCAACATTTGAATACATAAATGATTGATTTTGATATTTTGAAAAATAAAAGACTATCTCTGAAATTTTGTGTAAACATAAATGGCCAAAAGTGTCATTTACTCTAAAACAACCATCCACCCTTAGTATTTGATCATTCATGAGTAAAAACAGTAAAGATTCATGGTTCACCATCCAAAAGACAATAAGACATTTCTAATCCTTTAAAAGATAAACCAAATGTTATGAATGAATTGTTCTTATATCTTAATTAGTATACTATTCTCATTTGTATACCTCAACTTAAAAATATAATTAAAGTAAATAAATAATGAAGCAACCATCCAATCATCGTTTCTTTATTTTGTTTCCATTGATGAACATGAAGGGAAAGTATCTAAATTTTTTTAATTAAATATGTTTTTTAGGTCAGGTAACATGCATGCGCACATGTTGTTGGTTTGTGTTTTGTTTGAGAGAGATATAGATTATTTGTTAACGATAAATACATTTGACATGGAACATTGGAACTTATAAAATGATGATAGAATACAAGAAAAATAAAACAAATTAAAAGAAAAAGCTGATAAAAAGATGAATGGGAACAAAACGAACCTAATCAAGTTTTGTGGGAGCATGTGGAGCTCATCATATTCATTCATTCATGCACTTAAATATCAATTAATAACTAAACCTAGGCCTTTCTCAAATTTCGATGATTGAATTATTGTCAAACGAATCCTGAATAAATTTATATGAATTATTATTTTAAAATTCATTTAAATAATCATAGAATAAAAATAAAAAATTATAGATTTTTTCCAAATAAAATTTTAAGATGCTTGTAATCGAACACACCGCTAAGCAACACCTTTTATACGAAACATATAAATCTATACAGAATTGTTTGGCAAATGTGTCATAGACTTGGCTTTGAGGGATTCATTTATAAGATTTATACTCAAACGTTGATCATATAAATATTATAACACATAGTGGAACTAAAATTTCATTACATAGTAATATGTCATGTTTTGAGTACAAGATAGCTGGAACTTACAACTGTTTGCTATAAATATACTAAACAAACCTCTTTCTTTAAAAGTAGCAAAATTGATACTTTTATTTGTTATGTACCATTATTATTTATTTCTTGCCATGTTCGAACTAACTATACATTTTCCTTATATGTATACTAAACTAATTAGCTTTTGCTAGTAAGTTTTAAGTTTGTAAACATTTTCTTTCCTTTACCAAACATGTTTTCTCATGGTTGTGACCAATTTTATAATTCCACCAAATCACAAGTACGTGTATATACATAGTAGATTAAGGCTAAAACAATTTATACATAAGTGTAGATAAAGAATCAAACTCATACACCAAAGTATTGTCTCTAAGCAATCAGCTATCTAGCATTATTTAACTTTTCCTTACACCTCTAAGCTATCGTCACCGTTTATACTTTATCATTTGTACAACCAACTTACCACCATTTACTAAACCATCCCTCTCAAGACTAGCTAACAATATATCTCACCAATCATGGTTCATTGTTTTGATATACCTTGGGTTTTCTTTATCACATTAATTTATCATTTTTTCCCACCCTTAAAGCTAGAGTAAGACATTTAGAAAATATTTTCACATTACTTTCTATTCTCACCATAGTATACTTTATCATTTTTCCCGCCTTAAAGCTCGCGTAAGACATTTTGAAAATATCTGCATATTATTTTCTATTCACACCATAGTAAAAAAAACTTTAAAATTTATCCCATGGCACCTAGTATATAATAATTTGTAATGTCGGTGCTGGGCGCACAACTTCACTTTTATATCAATACATATTATTTTGACTGTTAATGTGGGACTAGCCTACTTGGTAGAGGCATTGCCTCTTAAAAAGAAGGTCTTGGGTTCAAATTCAAGCAAGGAGGAATAATGGGTGTAGTTTAGGAGTGAGATAATATGGCTGTTCAAAAATAAAATAAAAAAAACATATTATTTTGACCAGGAAACTAACTAATTAGGTTGGTAAACAATGACGTTTTAATGCTCAAGCTCATGAGTTCGAAACCCACTCTGCCTTTTTTATGAGCTTTCAAAACCCACCCCTGACTTTTTGTTTTTTACTCAGGTTATTCGTAATAGGCGACAATTTAAATATTTTATTTAACAACATATTTTTTCACCTTTGTCTACTATGAGACTAGAACCTTCAATCTATTTTAGGGAAGAATACCTTTACACACCTTGATACCATTGAGACAAATGTTTTTTGGTGAGAAGATCTCCTTTGCAATTTAATTAGTGACTATTGTTTTTCAGATCGCAATTTTATTGAGGAAAATAAAATGCTTCCTAGAGATTAGATGGTGATTGGAGTGGGCTTCAAAAAAGCATGTACACTATCATCACTAATATTTTTCAAATCACAATTTTAATTAGTGGCTATTTTTTCACTTAAACAACTGTAAAATAGATTAACCATACCTAGAGTCCTCCTTAAGCGAATAATCCTATCCAAAACAAGCAAATTGTCAGTGTAGGACAATATATCAATGTTTAAGAAGATTTATTGAATCATACATGAGAGTTTTTTATTCATGAAACAATTTGAGAACTCTTTGATTATCTCATATGAGTAATCAAGATGCTGCAAGTGTCACTACAAAGGTTCTCTTACTATGTCTTGTGGATTTGTTACTACCTTGTGTTTAAATGTGTCATAAGCTTATTTTTTTACCATTCCTTTTGGTTGAGAAAAAAAAAACATCAAATTCATTTGTTGTAGCATCACCAAAGTATTGTTTATTTAGATCTGTAATTAATATTTTCAATCTTTGTATAATGGGTTTGGATTTGTTTGAGTGGCATAATCCAAAGTATTATTTATTAAGATCTATAATTAATATTTTCAATCGTTGTATAATGGGTTTAGATTTGTTTGAGTCGCATAATCCAAAGTATTATTTATTTACATCTGTAATAAATATTTTCAATCTTTGTATAATGGGTTTAGATTTGTTTGAGTGGCATAATCCAAAGTATTGTTTATTAGACTGCCCATTTCACCAATAAGGTATCGACAAATTTCAGAAATGTTTATTACACTACGTACCCGAGTATGACTAAAATCATCCATAAATACAAAAAAAAAGGCTCTTCACTTTCTTGCCAAGAGTTTCAATATGGTTCCGAACAAATAAAATTGAAGGTCCTCAATCCAGATCCCATTGCATTCTCATTATCAATTCTATTATGTGCAGAACATGTAATCAATTGACGTATGCTATTAAAACTGAATTGAATAGATTTAGAAGATGAGTTTAGAATAAACAATATGCAAAGACTGTAAATTCGTTATGTTCATTCCAATCAAAAGTTACATAAAAAACAAAAATACAAGAATAAATACAACCTAGTGTTGGAGCCTATGTACTATTAGTATCGGAGCATTGATACTATTTATATCGGTGGTCTTTGTCGATGCTATTAGTATTGGCATAAATAGACTGTCGATACTAATACTGTGGGCAGACACAAAATCAGTATACATAAATGCTAAATCTATGCGTCAAAAACAAATAAAAATAACATAGTCTTCACATGACGGTCTTGACGACTCGATCTTCAATTAGGTATGTGAAGCTATTGCTAAACAAGTGTACCAAGAGACTCTCCGGTAAGTGGTTGTCAACATGTATCTTTTGCTAGACACAGATATCCAGTACGTGTTGAAACTGCATCGCCTCCGTCTTATGATCACTATGAATATGTATCAATTTTCTTTGTAGTATAAGAAAACCAAATTCAGAAAGATTAACCAATTTGATTGGAGAATTCAGGTCTGATTATCAACAAAAACTGCTTTTGAAGTGTATTTGTAACCTTTAGAGTTTTTCCGTATTTAATTCAAAATTTTTAATTATGCTAAATTAGACTAAAACGAAGTTCTTGGCTTCATTGTAATTTTGTATTCATAAACCCATACCGGTACATAAGAATATATATATATATATATATATATATATATATAGGGCAAGGTTCAAATGGTAACCCACTGTTATTGTGGTAACCCAGTGAACTTTGACCAAAAGTGCCCGAATCTTTGGTTTTTTTTTTCCATGGTCTTTATTATACATATTTAGGGGGGGTTTCTTCTTTGTGTTTTGGCTAATTCGCAGTGCAAATCGAATTTACCTCGGTGTAAATTTGAGTTACATTTCGCAACATTTAGAAAAGTGCAAAAACTTTACACCGATGTAAATTCAATTTGCATTGCGAATTAGCCAAAACACAAAAAAGAAACCCCCCCTAAATATGTATAATAAAGACCATGGAAAAAAAAACCAAAGATTCGGGCATTTCTTGTCAAAGTTCACTGGGTTACCGTAATTACACAGGGTTCTTATTTGAACCAAATCCTATATATATATATATATATATATATATATATATATATATAGGGGGCGGTTATTGTACATAGCTTCTGGAACGTACAAAGCGTAAGAAGGAACTATAACCGTCGATCCGTTTTTTTTAATGGACAGGATTAACGCGGTGGCATTATTGTAATTAAGTGTATTTTTTATTTATTTCAAAGAGTCCGGATTGTTAAAAAAGGACAAAAACGTAAATTTCTTTTTTCAAACAAATAACCTAATCCTAAAAACAAGGGAAATTATCAAAAATCATCCCATAATTAACGCTCCTCTTCGATTTTGAATTTCTTAGTAATTGAAACTATATTAGATTTCGAATAACAATGGAGAAGACGACTAACATCAGTACAAAGCGTAAGCATGTTTTTTACTTCAATCTTTCGTTTTTTTATAAGTATTTGTTTAAAATGTAGTTTTTTATAATGTAATCACGCTCTTTTTGTGTTCTTCGATGTCGAAATAGGGAGCATTTGGATTGCTGCTAACACAGATGCTTCAAGAGTCTTAAGCGAACGAAGATCAAAGACTAATAACGATAGGCGCGCTGCGAGAAAGAAGAAAGGTTTGCATGTAATTTGTCTGGTCTGTAATTTTTTGATTTTGGGGTAATCCTTTTAATGGTTCGTAATTTTGATTCATATTTAATTAATTGTAATTTTATAAATTTAAATGTTATTCAATTATTATCAATGAGTATTTGTAACCCGTAATTTTGTGAATGCTAATTGTAATTCGTAATTTGTAACCTATTGTAATCCGTAATTGTTAACCCTTATGTGTGCTTTTTATTAATAGGCTGTAACTATTGTATGTAGTACGTAATTATTGTATTTAGTTGTTAAAAATGACTAGTCAATGAGTATTTGTGGTTTCTTATTTAGTCCGTAATTTTTTGGTACGTAATTTTTTGGTACGTAAATATGTTGTTTTACCATTCCTTAGATAACATGACTCCAATATCTATCCAAAGCTATGAGAGTTCTGATGATGATGATGGCTTTGTTCGTCCACCAAAACGTCGGAAACAAACATCCAAACCAGTTGACCAAACAAATGAAGATATACGTCCACCATTTATTGATTATATGGATAAAAAATTGAAAGGCAGGGTAGGTGTTGTTAACCTAAAACACAGTGTCACCGGTTTATCAAAACAACAAAAAAAGGCTATTATTCAGATGGGTTTCAAACCATTCTTGTGAATTGCTGTTGATACAATACCAACAAGACTTGCACACTGGTTAGTTTCAAATTATGACTGTGAAAGAAATGAGTTGAATGCTGGTAATCATATTATCAAATTAACATCTGATACTGTTAAAGATATCTTGGGGGTGCCTCTTGGGAAAATAACAGTTAATGAGAAAAACAAACCACGGATTGGGTTATCAGATACTTTAAAAATGTGGAAGGAGCAATATGGTGGGAAATCAAGGATAACAGTTAAAGATGTTTTGGACAAAATGAAGACAGGAGATAACGGGGATTATCTGTTCAAGCTTAATTGGCTAGTTGTCTACAACACAGTGCTAGGCTGGACAACTAAAAGCACCACAGTAAACCAAAGATTTTTGAATTCTATTACAAGTGAATCAGACATTCCCAAAATCAACTGGTGTGATTATTTGATTACTTGTCTTAAGAGGACAAAACAGGAGTGGAATAATGAAGAAACTTTCAATGGGCCTCTGCTTTTCCTTGCAGTACGTGATAATTTACAAAAATCAATCATATATTTTGTATTATTAGTATTTGTTGTATACTTGTATGTGAATTTTAAACTTACAACTCATGTTTAACTATTTACAGCTTCTATACGTTCATCAAAAGCGTAAACGATATATTGAAACACCACCACCAATTCCAACAATTACAAACATTACTAATAAGCTTCTCATAGAGCTTGATACTCATCTCTTTGAAAATGGTCCATTCACGGACTATGATGAAGGTGATGGTGATGAAGGTGATGCTGATGAAGCTAATGGTGATAAAGGTGATGCTAATGAAGGTGATGGTGATGAAGCTGGTGGTGATGAAGCTGATGGTGATGAAGGTGATGCTAAAGAATCTGATGGTGATGAAGCTGATGGTGATGAAGGTGATGCTAATGAAGGTGATGGTGATGAAGCTGATGGTGATGAAGGTGATGCTAAAGAATCTGATGGTGATGAAGCTGATGGTGATGAAGGTGATGCTGATGGTCATCCAAATGATTATGCTGTTGATGAAGATGTTGATGTGGTTGTTTGTAACTCCCCCTTATCAATCTCTGTTGGTATAGCCCAGGATGGGGATAATGTTCAACAACCTTCACCAAATATTCCAATTACAACATCATATTCTGTAAGTAAAAACTAACAAAAATGTTAAAATTACTTTCTAAACAAAGTTAATTACGTCCAAATCATAACATATTTTATGATTAAATAAATAAAATAGTAATTACGTCCTACTAATATATATACATATTATTTTCATATAATTACGTTCTGTATAATGTTAATTACGTGTTGTATTAATGATTTCCAGGAAAATATAAAAATAATCAACCAAAAGATCTCAACTTTTGAAAGTTTGGGCAAAGAAATCAATTCTTTTTTCACAGATAAAACATCTGAATTTGCAAATAATGAGGAGATGACAAATATTAAGAAAAAATGGGATGATGCAATTAAAGCTATCTCAACACTTGCATCAGTTGGAAATCTAGCATCGGATCATATTCCACAAGAATACCATCTTGATGATGTTACTCCAACGTTTGTGCAAGAGATGGTCCAAGCATGTGAACAGGTTGAAATATCAAGATCTATCTCTAAAACAGTCCACCCTGTATCTGAAAATGTTGATTTGGCTGTAAAGATAGACCCCAATGTTGATTTGGCTTCAAATATAGACACCGTGATCACAACCATCCCATTTTTGCAACCTGTCAGCATTGAAAATAAAGATCAACAAAGTGATCCTCTTGAGAAAGATGATACCAACCAAACTCCAGCCTTACCTATCAAACACACATACAAACGACAACCAAGGGAAAAATTTGTTACTGAATCCTTAAGATCACCCTTTGTTGAACGTTCAGTTGTTTTGGGTAGCAAACTAACAAAAGAAGAAACTGTATTATCAAGATACATGTTTGACCCCAGAAATGATCCACAGTAAGTGATTATATGTTTTATCTTATTAGTTAAATTTATAAAAAAATCCCCTTATTGTTTATTTATACGTTTTTTTGTTTCAACACAGCACACTTGTGTTCATGACACAAAGTGAAACCGAATTCTACAAAGTTATATTTGAGAGCCTATTCCCTGGCATTTATGTACATATTGGTGTTTTGGAATCATGGATGCATATACTTAATGCTGATGAAAAACATCGTGGACCTGGATCTCCATTGAGGTTGTTTTTAACTCCAAACATAATAGTAAGTGAAACTAAAGCTGCTATCCTATCTAGTTTTTAAAATTTACGCTTTTTATTACCTGTTTTTTATTTTTTATTTTATCCTAACATTAACTTCAAAAATTTCAGCCCTTGCCTATGCTTGAGAAAGGAATCCCTGATAAATCAAGGATGGAAGTTTTTCAATCAAGTATTGATGTGCTGTTGACAAATTGCAGCATCAATAACATCAACAAAGTTGATTTGATTTTCATCCCAATAATAAAAAGCGAACATGTTTTTTTAATAGTGTTTGATTTGAAAAATCCATCAGTGGTTATCATTGATAACATGGAGACTACCAATCAATCAGGGGATAGATACTCTCACATTCCTTACATAATGGTTAGTAATAACAAATACGTTTTAGTTATGCATTATATCATTTATCATCCATATTACAAAATTACGTACTGTTAATTACGTACCATAATAACTAACTAGAAATTACGTACTACCATTCTAAAAATTACTAATTTACATGATGGTTAGTTTAAACAATTACGTTTTCATAATATTACAAAATGCATTATTTTAATTTATGAATTACTTACTAAGTATAAATCACCCAACAAATTACTTAATGTTAATTACGTACCCATTTAATTATTACGTACTATGTTCAATTGTATTACGTACTTAACCTTATTAATATGTTATTGTTTACTTGTTTATGCAGAAAGATGTTTTGACAAACTATCTGTTATCAAAGGATCATCCAAGCGCACTCAAAATCAGTAACCAGACTCCACAATCTATAGACCTTCCATGGAAAACAACACAAAATGGAGTAGATTGTGGTATATTTTGTATGAGACATATGGAGACTTACATGGGTGGAGGGCCCAAGAAATGGAATTCTGGATTATTGAATGAATCTGAGGGACAGAATAAACAACTAAACCAACTAAGATTCAAATATCTTTGTAAAATCCTTATGTCAAATGTCAACTTCTTGAAAGAAGATATTCTTGCACTATCTAGAAAGCATGATGAGATGGATGAAAAGAAGAAGAAATGGCCAAAAACAATTACAAATATGATCAAGAGTTGGCAAAGAAAACACTTATGAAATGTATTCACGTACTAATTACTTATCCAATCCTATGAATTTAGTTATTTTGTTATTTATATTCATAATTTTTTATATTATTGCTATCATCTTATCCTTATATATATAAATCTTTTACATGCATGTTAATATAACCAAACAATAAAAAAGAAATACCAGATTAAACCACATCAAGATCAAAATTTTTATATATACGTGCTTATATTTAACATCAACATCATAACATCAACAAAACATCTTCCAAAAAACACAATCACCCAAACAAAAAACACACAAACCACCACAACCAAAACACCACCACCACCACCACCTAAAACTTCTTAATCTGTTCCACCCCCTCCTTCCTCTTCTTGGTCTTGTCAATGGTGCCGTCAACCAACTTCTTGACAACACCATGGATTTCTTCGTTCATCATTATTTGGTTGATCAGATAGTCTTGTGCCAAAACATCACCTTCATTCAACTGATCATCCACAAACTCACCAAGTGTTGCAATGTTTGACCGAATATCAGAAATTACTAACCCATTCAACATACCAAATGAATTACGCATTCCCCTCTCAGTTTTCTTTTCTTTTACAGTGTTTTTCTCCAGAATCTTCATTACATTCTCGTCCTTTGCAAACTTGTAACTTGAAGACGAAGATGCCATTTTTCTTTTTCTGTATGTTGTTTTGTTGAATGTGAATATTCATGCATGCTTTTGTTACATATATACAAGTTATAAAAAGTTGGTGTCATAACTTACTAGTCGTTCCGTATTCCAATACTGGTTGTTGAATAACATTTACTCCCGTTTAAACCGATTAATTATCCAAATTAAATTGGGTGGTTGAGAAGGTGGGAAATCGTCTGAAATTAATAACTAGTAATAAATGTCTACTGTATATATATTGACGATCTCTATAGCAATCAAACACCCTACTCCTATTTTTTCAAAAGATAAAAAAATGTCTTCTTCCTCATCAACACCCGGAAATGACAAGAAATCTAGGCTTACATCAGAAATACTAAAACAATACAATAAAGATCTCCTGTACATGGACGTCTTGAAGCAAAGCTTTGAAAGTCTTGATGAAAGTATCAAGAAAAGAGACAAACTCAGTAAAAAATTGCTTCAACTCCCACCCACTGCTATACGTGATCTTGTCATTCTGTTCATGATCGATGAAGATGCAACCGATGTTCAACAACTTCATTTAATTGCTGACATCATACAGAAGTTACGTTGTTCAATGAAGCTAAAGGTTGATTTCCTAGATGCTTATATGTAATTTTAATGTTTGTAATCTTTTATCTATGTGTTCCTTTTTAAATTATTGCATTTTAATCTTTTGTAATATTAATTAAGTAATGTTTAATCTATGTTTTATCTATGTTTGCTTTTTTTTTAATTAACGTACCGTTCAATATATATCACGTACAAGTAACATAAATCCTATTTAATATATATAATAACTTTCTGTTAACCACGTCCCTATACTAAAAAACATAATCACGTACCAATAATCACGTACCAATAATCACGTAGCAATAAATAATGAACAAAACATAAACGTACCAATAATCACGTACCAATATTCATACATCTTAAAATCACGTACCATTTCTAAAACAACAATAAATCATGTCATATATCTTATCTCATGTAACTATCAAGTCTTCTGGGGGCCTCTTAATGCAGGACATGTGCGCCTGTCATGTCCAGCTTGTCCACAAGCATGGCAACCTCTCGATCTTTTTCCCATCCTGCTTATTGCTTGTTCACGCTTTGACTTGAACCTTTTGTGTGATCCTGAACCTTTGTTTCTTATACCAGATGGCACACGAACATCAGACGTTAATTCTTCATTATTTGGAACAAAAGAAGACACAATGTCCTTCTGTTTTACTGATGGCCTATCTCTTGTATCAACATCTGTTTGTTCCATTAAGTTCTTTAAAGTGTCTCTGAAAATAGACAACTTCCTCATGTCTGTTACCAATTTGTTTACAATATACTCACTGGATGTCATTATCTCACGCACCATATTGTCCACCTCTGGGTTTATTCCGCTTAAAATATGTGGGTTAATTATGCAATTATTTGACATGTTTGGTACCACATCTTTTGTCCATCTGCGTGTGATATATTTTTCTGGGAAAACCTTTACACCACATAACCTTAAAACATAAAAGCAATGTCTGCATAATAACCCATAACACTCAAACCGTTTGCAACTACACCTCACTGTTATCTCATCCTCATCCTGACCATATAACACCTGTGATATGAAAAAAAATGCATATATTACAACATTAATGATATTACGCACCATACTATATAAAATCACGTACTACATTAAAAAAAATAATTAAATAGAAAATAAAACATACCTCCAAATACCCATTTCCATATGCTTTTAAATCTTTTATTAGAAATTTTGTAAAATCACCTGATTGTGATGTACACACAGACAAACAATTATGAATAGAATCATATATTTCTTCTTGCACGTCAAAAAATATACTTCTTGTGTATATTTTATGGGTCTGCTCTTCAAGAGGATAATCTGTCCACAAATCAGCATTTGTGTTCCTTGATACATGGTCATTTTTCCTATGCATATCCTCTGAGCCTCCATAGCAGTGTCAAAATGTGTGAAAAATTCAAGTAAGGTTAACTGGCAATTAGAAACTTGTCCAAAATAATGATTTTCGCTCTTGGATCTTGATGTTGTTCGCATAAGGCCTGACATTGGCTCATCCCTATAAAAAGCAGGAATCCACATATCCCTAATCTCAAACATATATCCAAACCAATCAACATTGCTCAACTCATAATCATCCATAATTGATAACCATTCTCTATCAAAGTCTTTTGGTGACACCGAATCAGTCCATACTATGTTACATAAATGTGACTTGAATTCATCATTGTTACATAGTGCTGTCCCAACCTGTAATATGTAATAAATAAATATGTAAAATCATCTATAAAAATAATTAATTTATAAAATACGCACCATATACTATAATTACGTACCATAACAATCCCTACTTATGGGCTAAAACAAAAAAAATAATAATAATACGAAAATTATACAAATACCTTGTCAGACACCTTTGTCATAATGTGCCACATGCATAACCTATGCCTACTAGAAGTCCAAACAGATTCTACTGCTTGCTTTATAGCAGCATCTTGATCCGTCACTACAACTTTGGCGCCATACCAAATGCATTTGTAAAACATTCTAGTAACCATTTGTAAGATGTTATACTTTCAGAACCTAAAAGTGCGGCTCCAAAGCTAATGTTGCAATGATGATTGTCAATACCAGTAAATGGAACGAATACCATTTTGTATCTATGGAAAAAAAAATATGTGTATATACAAAAAAATTAAAAAACATTAACAACTAATATTGTAACATTAAATGACATATTAAATATAACTTAAAATTCTTACTTGTTGGTCCTGAATGTTGCATCAAATGAAACAACATTACCGAATACGATATAATTCTTTTTCGCATGCCCATCTGCCCAAAATAAACCAGTAAGTTGGTCTTTATTATCCTTCGTATACTCAAATGAAAAATCTGGAACAAACTCCTTCTTCTTAAGCAGCATACTAACAACCATATCCGCATCATATTCACCAACAAACAAATTCAATTTTTTTTAAAATTCTTACAATCAACAGATGTAATTCCCACTTGATCAAAACCACCATACTTGGTACGCATTATATTAAACGCTCTAACAGGTCCAATATTGTGTTTAGACAACGAACACATCATCTGCATTTGTTCGTACGTTAATTTTCTACATGATTGCAACATGTGAATATCTTCTTGTGCCACAAATCCATGGTTATGCTCCTCAACAAATTTGTTAACTTTAAAAATAACTCCATCATCAGATTTCAAAACAACATGAGCTAAGCATCCCGTCCTTTGTGTTGGCCTATTCCTCGTTTTAATTTTCTTTCCATTATCCATATTATTATCACTATAATTACAACTTTTTATAGGTTTATATCCCTCCTTTGAACATACCAAATATTTAAGTTTTATAACGTTACCCAAACAATACTGAGATCCTCTGCGAGCAACAAAACCACTGGTTTTAGCATATTTTTGATAAAACTCAAATGCATGTTCAATTGAATTGAAAATCATTCCTTCCAAAGGTTTGCATGATATCGAGACATTAGGTGTGTAAAACTTCTTTCCTGATTTGGGTGAAATACGTTGCAATCCAATAGTAATTTCCTCAATAATACAACCTGCATCAATAGTACAAATTATTACTTACTCATACAATTATTACGTACTGATTCTAATTACTCATTGATAATTACGTACTAATAATACGTACTTATATTAACGTACTAATAATTACGTACTGTAAGTTATAAAATATTAGACATACAAACTGCATCGATTTTACATTTTATTACTTGCTAAAACAATTATTACGTACTGATTCTATCTCTCTTATAATTACTCATTGATAATTACGTACTTATATTAACGTACTAATAATTACGTACTGTAAGTTATAAAATATTAGACATACAAACTGCATCGATTTTACATTTTATTACTTGCTAATACAATTATTACGTACTGATTCTATCTCTCTTATAATTACTCATTGATAATTACGTACTTATATTAACGTACTAATAATTACGTACTATCTTTATACAACAGAAGTTGTTATTAGCGTACTATTTAATACGTACTGCTAACTTCATTATCACGTTCTATGTTTAATTATTTTTTTTAAACATATCATAACTTGTCATTGTTTTGATATTTCACCATTCAACAAAATTCATAATACAAACTTTTAATGCTTTTAAAATGCCTTTAATCAACAAATTTAACTCTAATACAAATTCTGCATAAATCTGTCGACAATATATCAATAACCAACGCATTGGAAACAAAAACATGCTTGTAAAAACAAAACATACATATGTATATTCATAAAAAAAATTAATCAAAACATACCTTCTCGATCTCTATCATCGGCCATCGACTTTGTATATATGTATAAACGACGGCTTCAAATGCTCTTAATTTATCAAAATACGAAGAAAACCAAATCTATATACTAATATCAATTATTATAATTAATATAATAAAATTAAACAATAAACTGAAACCGCATAATTCGGTCTTATATTAATTTTTTTAATCATATCCTTAAATAACCAACTCATATTTTACCGAAAATGACCCTCCGTCTAATATTACTAATTGTACACGTGTCATTCTTTATGTGGCTTCCTACGCTTTGTACGTTAAATCTCCTTTGTATTGGATTCGTCTCCTATATATATATATATATATATATATAGGGTAAGGATCAAATAAAAAGTCTTTTTTGCCTAAGAAGGCTTATAAGGATTTTTAAAAACTTTAAAACCGACCCAAACGAACTCCGATTGAACTCATTTCGATGGCATTGGAACCGTTTCATCGAACCCTACAGTATTAGATTTTAAGTTTTCGTTTTAACATCTAGATTTAGATTTTAGGTTTTAGGGCTTGGTTTTTAGCTTTTAAGCTGTATCTTTATGTTAAAGATTTGTTTTTAAAGTTTTGGTTTTACTATTAGGGTTTATTGTTTATGATTTAGGGTTTGGGTTTTAGGGTTCGACAAACCGTTCCAATGACGCAAAAATGAGTTCAATCGGGGTTTCTTTGAGTCGGTTTTCGCATTTTAAAATCCTTCTTAGCCTTCTTAGGCAAAATAGACTTTTTAGGGGAACATTCCCATATATATATATAATATATATATAATATATAATATATATATATATATAGGATTTGAATCCTGTGAAAACCCGATCTTAAAAAGAAAAACCCTTTGTGGACCATTGATCAAGATTTAATTAGATTATTTCTTTATTTTATAGTGAAGGGTATATTGGGACGTTTTCTATTTAATCCCTTTTTAATCATCAATCTATCATACATCATTGGACCTTTTCAATTTAATCCATTTTTAATCATCAATCTATGAGACATCATCGGTACATACATTTCACTCCTTTTCTCTCTTCAATCACACTCAAATATATCTTTCCATCTTCTTCTTTGGCAGCCATGGAAGATTTCTAATACATGAAAAACATTTCTGTTGAAGAACGAATTAAGGTGAAAATGGAAGCTGGTGACAAAAGGTAAGGCTCTTGTGGATTTTGTGAAAACCCTTGATGTTGAAGAACGAAACACAATGACTATGGAAGCTAGTGAAAAAAGGTAAGGCTCTTGTGGATTTTGACGACAACGACAAGATTTCCATGGAAGTCGGTGAAGATGGACTTTGGTGTTGTGGTGTTGACGAAAATGGTAAGAAACAAGTATACTATGGTTCGACATACTGTAATCAATTGCATTCTCATTATCAATTCTATTATGTGCGGAAAATGTAATCAATTGACGTATGTTATATAATATTAAATAATAAATAAACAAACAAACATCATCATCATCATCATCATTATTATTATTATTATTATTATTATTATTATTATTATTATTATCTAAATAATAAAAATTCTGAATAATCATAAAAATAATAATTATTTTATAATATTAATTTTAGCTGTTATATAATAATAATAAATGTTTAATTAATGATCAAAACTTTTGCACATAGTTTGATTTATTGTTTTATGATACATTGACTGTTGTTATGATTGCTTTTTGGTATACATTTTGATTTTCGTGATCCTATTTCTATAGCAAGATGGTATGATTTAAATTAACTATTAGACAATGGAACAAGATCTAATAATCCATTTAGTTGATGGAAGAAGATGGGGGCAGGTCTGAGAATCAACCGGTAGTGCGCGAGAGGGTCCAGAGCTCTAAGACAGATGAGACAGAGAAAACAGAAAGTATTCGTGTATATATTTTACAGAACGTGAAATATAAGTAGGTGATAAGGCTTTTGTGGATTTCGACGACAATGACAAGATTTCCATGAAAGCTGGTGAGGATGGACTTTGGTGTTGTGGTGTTGACGAAAATGGTAAGAAACGAGTATACTATGGTTCAACATACTGTAATCAATTGCATTCTCATTATCAATTCTATTATGTGCGGAACATGTAATCAATTGACGTATGTTATATAATATTAATAATAAATAAATAAACAAACATCATTATTATTATTATTATATAATGTCTAAATAATAAAAATTCTGAATAATCATAAAAACAATAATTATTTTGTAATATAAATTTTAGTTGTTATATAATAATAATAAATGTTTAATTAATGGTCAAAACTTTTGCACATAGTTTCCTTTATTATTTCATGATACATTGATTATTGTTATGATTGCTTTTATGTATAAATTTCGATTTTCGTGATCTTATTTCCATAGCAAGATGGTATGACTTAAATTAACTATTAGTCAATGGTAATATTATTCGGCTTATAATTGTTATTTATATTTAGAGATGGTAGCCAAGTGTAATATATATATATATATATATATATATATATATATATATATATATATCTTATTGCTATCGATCATAATCAATCAAATACAATTTCTGTTTCATGTTATAACATGGTAACAGAGCTAAAGAAACCCCAACGGCCATCGCAGCTTTCTTCTCCGTTCCTCTTTTTTTTTTGATGCACCAAACACTATCAATAACCGATCATGGCAATGATCCCAGCCTTTACCAATGTGGAGAAAACTGCACATAATTCCCATTAATTTGTCTTTAAATTATCCCCTACAAACTATGGGTATAAGAAAGCCATGATACACCCATTCTTAGTAACCAACAATTTTTTGTGTTTACATTGATGGAACGATTGACTACCTATTACTAAAGACAATAGTCACCACTAAAACCCTTTCTGTTGATAACCCCAACCACCTTTAATGGATTTCTAACAAAACACATGTTTGAATGCCTCTTATCTCTACCGTCTCCGAGTCATCGTTTCAATATGTGCAAGGAATCACATCCAGAGATATGTGGCTTGCCCTAGAAAAGGCCTATGCACCAACAAATTCTTCTCGAGAATATAGTATCAAAAATCAACTCCTAAATACTGAGATGAAAGGTGATGAAATTCCTCTCGCGTATCTCTTACACGGCCAACAATATTCAACTACTTTAGCCAATATCGGTGAACAAATCAAGGATAAAGGTCCGGTAATGCTTATTATCTCTTGATGTCACACCCCGGGCCGACGGGGTTGGATCGGAGTCCCTGTCGGGCGGAAGGTTCTTGGGGCGTGATATCGTGAGTGATAATCGTGATGATCAGATTGTCTACATAGCATCAATGTTAAGAATATCTAAAGCACATAGACCTTTAACTAAAATCTAAAAAGTTAAATAACAATTTCAATGTTTGATAATTAAGCCAAGTAAACATATCAAAATGAATCATAAGTTCACTATCTTGTATTAGTACAAGATATCAAAAATGATTCACAATGATTAACAAAAGATGTGCTTTCCGAAACTACTAGGTCCTCTAACTGAGCATCCTAACATGCAATCCAAATCCTTAGCTTAAACCTTTACGTCATCTGAGAAAGCATGAAAATAAAACAAGGTCAACACAATGGTTGGTGAGTTCATATGATTTTGGTATTTGAAAATAGTTTTGCAAACCTTTTAGGTAAAAATTTAACCTCATTATCAACACTTGTATCATCCAACTCGGTATGCTTATATATAGGGCATACCCCTGAGTCGAGCCTACGACCCGCCCAGACGCCGTCCCACCACATACTAAGTCACATAGGATATTGTTGTTAATGATAATTAAGCATTTTACCTACCATTCCCTTATATGATCATCTGAGATTTAAAGCACTCTGTTTAACAGTTTATGACATCAATAAAAAATGTTCATATTTCCCCCAAGGTAACAACCTTAATCTCATTAACATAACCAGTATCATCCAACTCGGTATGCTTATATATAGGGCATACCCCTGAGTCGAGCCTACGACCCGCCCAGACGCCGTCCCACCACATACTAAGCCGCATAGGACATTGATCTTAATGATAATTAAGCGTCTTACCTAACACCTACTTCTATGTTAAAAGACTTGATTTCCAAAATTTGAAATAAAACTGTTTTACTAGGTTAACCATGTCTTCATGATTTCCTAAAAGCAATTATAGAAATAAAATGTTAAATGTTTAATTAAATAAATAAATAAACATTTACATGCAACTAAGACATGATGATTTCCAAAATTTGAAATAAAACTGTTTTACTAGGTTAACCATGTCTTCATGATTTCCTAAAAGCAATTATAGAAATAAAATGTTAAATGTTTAATTAAATAAATAAATAAACATTTACATGCAACTAAGACATGATGATTGGGCCTTATTTGACTCAATCAATTAGACTTAGTTGTTGGTGGTTGTCCAAGTTGTACCCTCTCACACGTGACCCATATCAGGCATAACTCACAAGGAGTATACCTGAGCGTGCCGGGATTTTAATGTTTTGCCCATATCAGCTTGACCCTCTGTCCTACTGTATGCGTCGGGACTTTAAGGATATCCTTTGATTCTTGATCTCTTTGATTCTCTTGATTTTGATATTGATTTCATTTGATAGTTCACGTTATTGCCCATATAGCTTGACTACAAGAGTCTACTATTTATGCCGGGACCTTATGTGTGTTACACGTGATCTTGATTTCTATAAAACAGACATCCACCTTAACTCAAGTATTAATGATTTCATTAGATTTTAATGATTTCATTATTCAATGATTCACACACATTTATGCTTTCTGATTCCTTGAGTTCTCTTGATTTGATCTTTAGAATTTCCATGATTTCACAATGATCTTAGATTCATGAGTAGAATCCTGAGTTTATTGATCACACACTGGATTAGATTCCATTGCATTTGATCTTTAGCTTTGATTCTTTTGATTTCACTTTGAATTTAGATTTTGGAATTTGTACTTGATGGACTAAGGGTTTATTTAGAGTTTAGAATTAAGGTATTACTCATAAGAATAATTTAATTAACTTGCTTAATTAACTTGATAGTTAATTTAGCCTGGGATTTACCTAGACAGGAGTCTAGGTGTATAAACAATTATATATAAAGTATATAATAAGTAAAAGCATTTTAAGTAAACAATTTAATGAAAACAGTTTACGCATGCTTCTCAGCCCCGCGTTTGAAAACAAAAATGTGTTGCCATG
Source organism: Mikania micrantha (assembly GCA_009363875.1). NCBI lineage: Eukaryota > Viridiplantae > Streptophyta > Magnoliopsida > Asterales > Asteraceae > Mikania > Mikania micrantha. Next base: position 14,699,091 of record CM018680.1, read on the forward strand.
CTATTGAACCACAAAGGATATGCGCGCTCTTTGATTGTTGCCTAAGTATCTTTAGCACCTGAGTTATTTTAGGAAGATTCATAGACGATAAGTATTTATAATAGTCGTATCTAGGGTTTGGTCTCGGTGTGCAACTAAGTGTCCTATGATACTAATGCGATTCTACGATCCTATCTAATTAATCTAACATATTACCCGTAAGTCTCCCATGTCCCAAGATTATTCATCAATAAACCCTAGATGAGTAGGGTTTATTCTAATTACATTACAAGTCTTTAATTAAACATTTTTAAGTTAAGTTATTTTAAGTTAAACTCTAAGTTAAAATTATTTATTTTAATTTAATAAAGTTTACAATTTAACTTCTTTTATTAAAAACATAATTAATTTAATTGAAAGAGTGTTTAACATATGATGGGCTTAGATTAAGCCCATTGGGCCATCCTCGGGCCCATTTATAAGACTTTGATGTCCAATTGATTTCCTTTCAATACATAGATTAACTAAGCCTTGATAGTTTACATAAACCATCTCGGTTAGTTACTTGCCTTTATGGATTTTTCGTAAGGTTTAGGTGTTAGCGGTTACATTAACACACTAAACCTTAGTTTAAGATTTCTCAATTATATTAACCAAAAGGATATTCAGATTTCTTGTTTGAACAATAATATGAGTTTATGTGAATTTTCTTTAGTGTTGAAGACTCACTCATGATTGTTTCATATACTTCTATGTGTGTTAACCCAACTTGTTTTTCATTTTCATGATCCAACCTTTTCTCATTTGAGTGTGTTAATATGAAACCCTAGTATGCTTCTCATGCACACACACATTTACTTACTCCCCATGCATGTAATCCATGCACCCAGCCTATCCACTCAAGCCGTGTACCCCAATCCAGGAACTAGCCGAATACGATCATCCATGCGATTGAGCTTTGGTGGAATAGGAGAAAACATGCGAAAAGAGTCCTTTGCCGGAGGAGTCTGATCCGAATGTGGTTCACCATAATGGAGCCTGACGGATTTACCCTGGCCCGAATCAGTTGCCCGAAGGAATGGGAACTTGGCCATATTGAATGAGCCACTTGACCATGTAGTTGGGCCGGCCGAATAAGGCTTAGGCCGAATAGGGTTTGGTCGAGTGAAGTGGGGTTGGCCGAATGAGTGACAGGTCGAATGAAGCCCTGGCCGAATGGGGTTGCTGCCGAAGGGGTGGGTCCCGAGCAAATGGATCTAGACGAAAGAGGAGCCAACCGAATAGGAGTTGGGACGACCGAATGAGGCTTGCCGAGCGAAAGAGGAGCCTTGGCCATTCGGCCGAAGGAAGACTTGGCCATTCGGCCCACCTGATCCTGGCCATTCGGTCGTTTGAAAGTTTCAGCAATGTAGCCATGGTTATCGAGCTGATCGTGTATGGGTTGGTCTAACACTTATTCCTACACTATCTTAAAGGTTTAGTGAGTGTTTCTCTAAGGTTTTATGGGTGTTTAACTGGCCAAAGAAAGGGGTTCGAAATAGGGTTTTCAAAACCCTAGAATCGTGACAAAAATCAGATTTTTACCTCGAATCAGCCGGATAAAAGCTTAGATCGGTTGTACTTTCAAAATCTACAAGTGAAGGGGGTCGTGTAGACACCAAAATGGCTCGATTTCATGGAGAAATGGAGGAGATATGGTGATTTCTTCTAGAGAGAGAAACTAGAGAGAGAAAGTGAGGTGGTGAGGTTGAAGATGAGAGAGTTATGAGGGAAATAGGGTTCAAAAGCCTCTTTAAAGGCTTTCAACATCCCCGGGTGTTCGGTCTCGTTCGGTTTCGCTCGATTTCGCGTAAAAGTGTTGGTTTCGTTTCGTTCTCATAACGAAATGTCTCGGTTTTAAAATAAGGTTAATAAAATTATTTTAGGTTGTGATTCCTAATAAATTAACTAATTATCTTCCGTTTATTTTAAATTTTCGAAAATATTTAATTTACTGTTTGATAATCGAATAGTACAATCGTCGCGCGTATTCGTTCGAATCGTCACCCGTACGAACACTGCGATAACTATACTTTTCAATATGGTTTTCTAGTTATCAGATATCATTCAGAACGTTAAAATTTCAGATGTATTCGTACATATCGTCACCTATACGAATAATCCGTCAATTTAGCATTCACATAACGACATCCGTTTTGTTTTGTTCTGTAAACTCTCCCATACGTTTATACATAATAACATCCTAACAAATAATCACATGATGTTTCTGTATTGCCAGGTAATTATCTGACTGATGAACCATGTTTCTGAGTTTCATTTCTGAAATAATTCTGAAACTGTGCTATTATAACATAAAGTGATATTGATATATGAGCAACAACTGGTATGTGTACCTGATTTACTGTTCATTTTACTGTACCGATCACTGTTTCGGTGATGTTTCCGGCACAGATGTTACAGTCTCCCCTTGTTAGAGAAATTTCGTCCCGAAATTTAAGAATAATTATCGGGTACAGCTTTCTCTGTAAACAGTTGGGGATTACCTTAATTTCACATGATCTTCGCATTTCCTAAATAAACTTGAGTTTGCGCTTTGAATCCAAATGAGACTTAGCAATCGGAGTACGGCTTCGCCTTAGTTGTTTAACTTAGCGAGGCATACTCTTCGAAGATTCTTAGATAAAGTATAAATGTTCATTAAATCGAATTTCTTCAACTGATATGAAGAGCGATTTGCCATGAAGGCATTTCTTTTCAAAACGGCTTACATCTTTCCATGGGAATACCTTGGACATGTCAAGGTTTCTCACTTGAAATTCCAACGGCTTACGCCATTTATTGGTTCAACTCTTTTGTCTGCTCATTACTGTATGTAGCCTTTGTTGAATCTGAGCAATCTTGTCAGTAGTCTCTCGACTAAGCTCTAGTTTAATTGTTCGATTACCTCCTATCTCGGTCCAACAGTTTGGTGACCGACATTTCCGGCCTTAATGAGCCTCGAATGGTGCGCATTCAATGCTACTATTGTCAATGTCGCTGTAGGAGAATTTAATCAGTGGCAACTGGGAGTCTCAATTCCCACCGAAATCTAACACCTCAGTCTCAACCTATCCTCCAGGGTCTGAATAGTACGTTCGCTTTGACCATCTGTTTGTGGATGGTAAGCTGTATTCAGATTTAAGTGCGTCCCTAGAGATTTCTGTAATGATCTCTAGAACCTTGTTGTGAATCGGCTATCTCTATCCGAATAATTGACAATGGCACACCGTGGTGTACCACTATCTTATTAATGTACAATCTCGCCTGTCTATCCATCATGAAAGTTTCACGTATCGGCAAGAAAAGGGCAGATCTCGTCAACGATCGATGATAACCCAAATTGTATCGCGACCACTGGAAGTGCGGGATAGCTTGGTAATGAAGTCCATAGCTACTTGTTCTCACTTCCAGAGCTGGATTTCAGACTGTTCCAGTAACCCTGACGGTTTCTGGTGTTCCGCCTTTACCCTTGCACATGTAAAACATCTGCCAACGTGTTCGGCTATGTCTTTCTTCATTCCCAGTCACCAATAAAATCTCTGTAAGTCTCGGTACATTTTATCGGCGCCCGGATGCACTGATTATCTGACCCGTGTGCCTTCTCAAGAATAAGTCTTCTTGATTTACCTATCGCCAGAATCCACCCACTATTTTGGTAGTAGGTATTTCATCCGGTTTATCACAAATTGTCTTTCGGCTCTACAATCTGACACACTCCTTAAAGTTTTCGTAGGTGGCTCTCACAACTCTAGGTCTTGATCTTCAGATCGAGACCCTTGAGTCACACATGGTGAATCCTTAGGTTATTTGATATAACCTTATACATACTTCACCATTTGTTTAATCTATTCTCAGCTTTGAAAGTGTACTTTATACGTCGGGGAGGTCTACCTAAAATGTGGTAGTCCTATTAGCATAAATGTAATGATTTACCTTTTAAGTAATCCTATACCCATCTGCGAGATGATGTAGATTTACCTTACTTCTACCCGAAAGTCATGTGACTTACGGAAGCCCGTTGTAACTGTTGTTCCAACTGTTACTTATTCTTATCCTAAATTCACACTTGAAGAATTTAACATAGAGTTGTTCTTCCTATAACAGCTCTAAAATATCCCTGAGATATCGTTCGCGTTCTGATATACTTTAATTTATACATATTATTCGACTCAAATTCCACCGGTTTTAACGTTAATAACATGCAAATTCATTCACAAATAGTCCTAATTATTGTTTTTTGTGAATTTGTAGGATAAACGGCCTTGCTCGGAAGAAAATCAAGCGTTGTATGAAATTTCAGCATTTTCTGAGCAAATCCCCAGATGCGCACTGTCATGCCAAATCTTACACTGGCAGTGCTGGCCCATGCACGACCGTGCACAACTTTGCACGACTGTGCAATCAGGTAGTGCTAGGCCATGCATGGCAGTGCTGGCCTATGCACGACCGTGCACCTTCTTGCATGACCGTGCAACCAGGTAGTGCTAGGCCATGCATGGTAGTGCCGGCCTATGGACGACCGTGCATAAGCCAAGCACGACCGTGCAGACTAGCCAGTGCCGGCCAAAGCAAGGCAGTGCTGGGCCAAATGGAGGTAGTGCCGGCCATGACGACTTGCGCACGACCATGCGACTTTTGGCACGACCGTGCCTGACACCTCGAGTCAATTTTCGAGACTTAGCTGAAAATGGCAACTTCGACAACCGTCCCAGACCAAAAGTAGAATACTGTTGCACCTTGCACGACCGTGCACCTATGATGCACGACCGTGCCAAGTTCCAGAATTTCTATAAATTCAGCTTTTCACCTCATTTCAAAAGGTTGGACTTCCTGGAGCTAAAATACCTTCTGGACATAATTCTTGGAGCTTTCTAAAGGAGATTGTGAAGGTCTTGAAGATCCAAGGAGCATCTAACACTATCGTGTTTCAATCCTTGCTTGCTAGTGGTTTGCATTTTGTTATTTTAATCATGTCTCTTGTTAATCTTAGCTACTTTGTTATTGTTCTTGTAAGCCTTATGGGCTAAACACTCCATTGTCTAGATTATGATGAAACTTTTGTTTATGTGATGATGAATTTATGAATTGGTCAAATGGGTTTATGTCAAGATTCAAGATGAAGTTATGATTGAATTCCTATGATGTTGTAAATTTGTGTAGGTTGATTAGTGTTCACGAATGATGAATGTTTAGTCATATTATGTTGGAAAACCATGATCAAGCATTTGTTTATAATCTTACAACTTGTTTTTAAGATTATGCCATGAGATTAGGAATGATAATTGGTTTCTTGAATATTATAAAATTTGCATAAGTATACTTTCTTTCACTAAAGTTTGGAAAAACCATGGTGATATTATGATTTGTTGAATATGATTAACACGTGAGTTAGGAAATTATGGCCAAATGACCTCATTTGCATGATTGTGTTCATAAATTGTAAGTTGGAAGAAATCATGACTTTGTTGAATTTATGCAACTTAGGGTGATTAGTGTGTATAAGTCATATTAGTTTTCCTTAAGTTGTAGAATTAAGATTCTTGATGGATGACTAATTCTTGATTAAATCTTGACATAGACCTTGACATTAGGCTTCATAGAATAATCCTAGGTGATTAGAATGTGTTTATCATTTTAATTTTCCAAAAGATTATAGGATTAGATGTCTTTGACCGGAATCTAGTCAACATTTGTTCTACCAATTCATAATAATCACATCACTAAACTAAGTGGATTCATGATCTAGGCAATTTTCTTAGACTTTATATTATTTAAAAATCCTTCTTTTAGTTATTATTTTTTTAATTCACAAAACCCGACATTTTCATGTTGTTGCTAAACATCGACTGAGATTTAGTATCGAGAGCTATCGTGTCCACGGATTGATATCCGGTTCTTACCATAAGCTATATTGCTATGCGATAGGTACACTTGCCTGTTGTGTGTGATTTAGTTCTTAGTAAAAACCATTTTTAAAACTAAAATCTGTGTGAAAACCCCATTTAATAAATATATAGTTTCACGCACATCTAGTTTTTGGCACCGTTGCCGGGGACACGGTGATTTCAAGAAATATCAGAGTTGGTGATTTAGCTTATTTTTTAGTGTAAAAAGATTTTTATTTTATTTTATTTTTATTAGTTTGATGTTTGACTCTTAGTTTTTATTAATTATTTTAGTTTATTTTTCAAAATTTTATTTTATTTTATTTTACTTTTATTTTTTATTTTTATTTTTAACAGGTTTGATTCGGTAACTCGTTTATGCATTAAGTGTGTATGTCTTCAACCCCCGAGCCGGACATTTTCGATCCTAGATCGGAACTGGAGCGGTATTTTAAGCAAAGGTTGTGGGAGCGGTCCTGCGTTGTAGCAAACACCATCGAAGGAGAAGGAGAGACCGACAATATCTTTGGCACGGGAGACACGACCATGGCAGACCAAGATGATGACCGGATGATTTCTGACTTCGTGAAACCATCACTTGGAGGATTGGAGCCAAGCATCACCCGACCGACTGTTGAGGCTAACAATTTCGAGATCAAGTCGAGTATCATCCAAATGGTTCAGAACACTGTTCAGTTTGACGGGAAGGATCACGAGGATCCTAATCTCCATATCGCAGGATTTCTGGAGATTTGCGCCACTTTCAAGATCAATGGCGCGTCTGATGATGCCATTCGGCTTCGTTATTCCCATTCACTCTACGTGACCGAGCCAAGACATGGCTGATTTCCCTTCACTCGGGCTGTATTACCACTTGGAATCAGATGTCTGAAAAGTTCTTTGAGAAATACTTTCCTCCTGAGAAAACTGCAAAGCTGCGAGCTCGGATTCTTTCGTTCCAGCAAGATGATGGTGAGACGTTCTACGAGGCGTGGGAACGGTTTAAGGATCTGATGAGAAAGGTTCCACATCACGGTTTGGAGTTATGGAGGCAGTGTGAGACATTCTATAATGGTCTCGATGTGAGCGGACGACAGTGGCTTGACAGCTATGCAGGTGGAGATTTTGGAGCGAAGCGATCGAGAGAAGGTTGCGACTGAGATTCCTGCTGAGGTGCATTCCAGGCCAGGCCCAGCAAGTACAGCACAAGCAAAGGAACCAGTCAAGGACTACACTCCTCCTGTTCCATACCCCAGCTGGTTGAAGAAGCAAAAATTTGAGGAGCAATATGGTAAATTTCTGGAATTGTTCAAGCAGTTGCACATCAATTTGCCATTTGTTGAGGCACTTGCTCAGATGCCTAAGTATGCCAAGTTTTTGGAGGACATCCTCACCAACAAGAAGAAGTTGGAGGAGTTATCACATGTTACATTGAGTGAGGAGTGTTCTGCGATCCTTCAAAACAAACTTCCTCAGAAGATGAATGATCCTGGGAGTTTCACTATCCCATGCTTGATTGGAAGTTTATCAGTCAGTAATGCATTGGCTGACTTGGGGGCTAGCATCAATCTAATGCCCTATGCTGTGTTTGAGAAACTTGGTGTTGAGGAACTTAAGCCAACCCGAATGAGCATCCAGCTTTCCGATCGGTCAGTCAAATATCCGAGAGGCATAGTTGAGAATTTGTTGGTTAAGATTGATCGATTTGTGTTTCCTGTGGACTTTGTGATCCTTGATATGGATGAAGATAAGAATGTACCTCTCATTTTTGGTCGTCCATTCCTAGCCACTGCTAGAGCCCTCATTGATGTTTGCTCGGGCAAACTGACACTTAGAGTTTATGATGAGGAGGTGACCTTTGATATCGGAAGGTTAATGAGGCATCCACAGAGTCAGGACAATTCACTCTACTTCATTGATGTTGTTGATTCATGTATGAGTGATCCATCACAGGATGGGTGTGTTGTGGAGGTGTTTGACACCCAATTGTTAGGAGGGGAGGATGTAGACCCAGTTACTGAGGGTCAATTTGATGAGGAGATGGTGGCATTGCTTAGCCACGATCCTTCCCCTCAGGATGAAGTGTTTGAAGTCATGGATCGCAAGGATGAACCTAAGGCATTACCTTCTGTTGAAGACCCGCCATCTGTTGAGCTTAAGGAGCTTCCCGGTCATTTTGAGTATGCATTCTTAGATGGTGAGTCTCGGTTGCCCGTTATCATCTCGTCTGCGTTGACGAGTGGAGAGAAGGCCAAATTGCTTGAGGTTCTGAAGATACACAAGAATGCGATCGCATGGAAGATCATGGACATCAAGGGCATCAATCCATCTTTTTGCACTCATAAGATCTTGATGGAGGAGGATTTTAAGCCTGTAGTGCAGCATCAGAGACGTCTGAATCCCAATATGCAAGACGTCGTGAAGAAGGAGGTTATCAAGTTACTTGATGCAGGTTTGATTTATCCTATTTCTGATTCCCCTTGGGTGAGTCCGGTGCAGGTTGTCCCGAAGAAGGGTGGGATGACAGTGATTACCAATGAGAGAAACGAGTTGATTCCTACTCGTACCGTTACTGGATGGAGAGTTTGCATCGATTACCGCAAACTGAATGATGCCACCAGGAAAGACCATTTCCCCTTGCCTTTTATTGATCAGATGTTGGAGAGATTGTCAGGCAAGACGTACTATTGTTTCTTGGATGGTTTTTTCGGGATACTTTCACATGTCCCTATGGCTTATTCACGTACAGGCGAATGTCCTTTGGACTGTGCAATGCCCCTGCCACATTTCAGCGTTGTATGGTGGCTATTTTTCATGATATGATTGAGGACTCCATGGAGGTATTTATGGATGACTTTTCTGTCTTTGGGAGTTCCTTTGATCATTGCTTGGAAAATCTGAGGAAGATGTTAGCTAGGTGTGAAGAAGCTAACTTGGTGTTGAATTGGGAAAAATGCCACTTCATGGTGAAGGAGGGTATTGTTTTAGGGCATAAGATTTCACGTGACGGGCTTGAGGTCGACCGAGCCAAGATTGAGACCATTGTCAAGCTTCCGCCACCCACTTCTGTGAAATCTATTTGGAGTTTCTTAGGGCACGCAGGGTTTTATAGGCATTTCATCAAGGATTTCTCAAAGATAGCTCGCCCCATGACTCAGCTTCTTGAGAAAGATGCCCCGTTCGTGTTTTCTGATGAATGCCTTCATGCATTCAGGTTTTTCAAGGAGAAGTTGGTTAATGCTCTTATCATGATCGCCCCCGATTGGGCACTCCCGTTTGAGCTTATGTGTGACGCAAGCGATTTTGCTGTTGGGGCAGTCTTGGGTCAAAGGAAGGACAAGCACTTCCACCCGATTTACTATGCAAGCAAAACTCTGAATGATGCCCAGGATCACTACACCACCACTGAAAAAGAGCTCCTAGCTGTGGTCTTTGCATTCGATAAATTCCGTTCCTATCTTGTCCTTTCAAAGACCATTGTGTTTACAGATCATGCAGTCCTTCGTTACTTGTTTAGCAAGCAAGATGCTAAACCCAGGTTGATTCGTTGGATTCTGTTGTTGCAAGAATTCGACATTCAAATCTGTGATAAAAAGGGGGCCGAAAATGTTGCAGCAGATCACCTCTCCCGTCTCGAGTGCTCAGCTTCATCAGAACTTGTGGGGTCACACATAAATGACAATTTCCCCCATGAGTTCCTTATGCACATACAAACGCAGGATGAGGAATGTCCTTGGTTTGCTGATTTCGCGAATTATCTCGTGTGTGGGATTGTGTTGAAGGGCTTGACACATCAACAGAAGAAGAAGTTCTTTTCTGATGTCAAGTATTATCTGTGGGAGGATCCTTACTTGTTTAGGATTGGAGCTGATCAGATTGTGCGTAGGTGCGTGTATGGAGGTGAAGCACACAAGATTTTGAGGCATTGTCATGAGGGACCGACTGGTGGTCATCATGGAGCGACTCTTACTGCGAAGAAGGTTTTTGAAGCCGGATTCTATTGGCCCACCATCTTTAGAGATGCTCATGATATGGTTCGAGCTTGCAATGCTTGCCAAAGGGCAAGCAACATCTCATCACGGGATGAGATGCCCCAGAATGGAATCCAAGTCTGTGAAATTTTTGACGTCTGGGGTATTGATTTCATGGGGCCGTTCCCAACATCTCACGGTAACCGATACATTCTAGTTGCAGTCGACTACGTTTCCAAGTGGGTAGAGGCCCAAGCCTTGCCCACCAATGATGCTAGAGTGGTCGTGAGATTTCTGAAATTGTTGTTTTCTCGCTTTGGTGCTCCCAATGCACTCATTAGTGACCGTGGGACTCATTTCTGCAATTCCCAACTCGACAAGGCGTTGTCACGCTATGGAGTGAACCATAGATTTTCAACGCCATACCATCCACAGACCAGTGGACAGGTAGAGGTCACTAATTGGGGCATCAAGCACATTTTGGAGAAGACGGTTGGTCAAAACCGCAAGGATTGGTCGGTGAAGTTGAATGACGCTTTGTGGGCATTTCGAACAGCTTACAAAACTCCCATAGGAACCACACCTTTCAAACTGATATATGGGAAAACGTGTCATCTCCCCGTTGAACTTGAGCACAAGGCTTATTGGGCGCTGAAATCCATCAATATGGATTTGATTAGTGCAGGGGAGAACCGGTTCTTGCAGATCCACGAGATTGAGGAGCTGAGGAATGACGCCTATGATAGCTCCAAGAGGTACAAGGAACGTACCAGGCGCTACACGATAGCCACTTGAAGAACAACAAGCAATTTCAAGTGGGTGATCACGTTCTACTGTACAACTCGCGTCTTAGGTTGTTCCCAGGCAAATTGAAATCTCGTTGGTCTGGCCCGTACACAGTTCGAGAAGTCTTTCCGTATGGAACTGTGGAAATCGGGCATGAGGATGGCAGAATTTTCAAGGTGAACGGCCATCGGTTGAAGAAATACTTGTCCGGACCCGTCGAGCCAGCATTGGAGGTTGTCGTACTCCACCCCAAGGACTACTGAATTCGGGGACTCGAGTCGAGCTGAAGACTCAGTAAACTTAGCCCTCCCGAGAGGTTCTCGGCAAAAAAAATCTGTAGGTCCGCATGACCGTACGACTAGCTGCACGGCCGTGCTCTTTTGCTGATGCACGTCCGTGCGGCCCGTACGCACGACCGTGCAACGCGTCAGATTTCCCCAATAATTACTCCATTTGAACCCACTTCCCTCATAATTCGGTTCTACAACTTCCAGTGTGGTTCCCCATCATTTCTCTCGTTTTTTCTCTTCCAAATCAAGAATCTAAGGTACTAATCTCTTCCAATCCTTCAATTGATCTCTCTTATCAATGAAATTCCTAAACTTCTTAGATTTGTTCAAATTAGGGCTTGTAAATACACCATTTTGGTTTAGAATTGTTAGGATCTGTATAAATGTTGTTAATTTTTGGGTTGTTGATGGAAAATCTCGTGTTTGTTCGACTTAGATTTCGGTTCTACATAGTGCACCACCGTGCTGCTATACCGCACGACCGTGTGGCTCGATGGTGCAACCCTTGCACTGCCAGTGCAGACTCAAAATCAACGGCGCACGACCGTGCGCTAACCACGCACGACCGTGCTCAACGACAGTGCTACATTTGCACTGCCCGTGCGATGAACAAACTCACGAGGTGCACGACCGTGCATAGACCTGCACAACCGTGCGGTGTGGCTGTGCAACCCTTGCACTGCCCATGCATAGGTCATTCTGAGGGTGGCATGACCGTGCCTTAGACATGCACGACCGTGCGCCTTGGCTGTGCCAGCCCTGCTTTGCCAGTGCATGCTTCATTTTGGGTTGGCATGACCGTGCAAGTTTCTGCATGACCGTGTATATGTCCAGATCGACTCAATTTTTGTTCCTTTTTCGTTCGATTTCTTTTCTTTTCATTCTAGGAAACTAATTTTTTAAGGAATTTTCTTGAACAGATGGATCATTCATTCTTGCAATTTGACCCGACTGACGAGCGTGATGCCCCCTGTATTCCCATTTTACATTCTCTGTGGGGGCGTAGGCACCAGATCGAGCCGATGAAATGCCTTAGTTGGGACCTGGTGGTCAATCTTAATCAACAAACACGTCTTCAGCAACTGATCACCGAGCCGTGGTCCCGCCTTTTTTATATTAATCGTCCTCGGTACCGTGAGCTGATCTTGGAGTTCTTTTCGTCAAACTCCTTCAGTTTCCCTTCCCAAGATGTTTACCGGAAACTTTTTGGATTGACTTTCCGCTTGGGGGGGCGCTGAGGAAGCTTTCGGTCGCACAATTCGCGACTAGGATGGGTATATATACAGAAGGAGAGTTAGCTTCAAAAGTGTTTGATGGATTGCATGACTTCGAGGACGAGATTGAGAAGGCCAAGTTTTGGGCTGAGGTTGCTGAGGGGGTTTATGATCCCCGAAGTGCGAAGGCCACAAAACTCCTCAACCCGCTGCAGAGGTTTATTCATCAGATACTGGTAGGTACCATCTTACAGCGAGGCGACAGCTTGGGCAATGTGCCAACTAGAGATTTGTTTTATCTCTACTGCTTGTTCAGGGGCATCCATTGTAACATTGACCATTGCTTAGCCTTCTTTCTGACTACCAGTTCGGGCAAGGAAGCGTCCAACCACATTTGCGGGGGCGCCTACATCACTCAGCTGGCTGATTCCTTTGGGCTTCTGACTGAAGAGAACATCGCCGGCTTCACTCATGTATGTGATACATCCCCGCTTGATATGCGAACTCTTCGTTACATGAAGATAGTGGAGCAGACACCGGTCGGGATGCGGTTGAAGGGTGGGGATGGTCGGATCTGGGATCCAGTCCCTGAGGAGAATGAAGAAGAGGAGGAGGAAGAGGAACACGAGGAGGAGAGGGGCCCCGAAGGAGGGGGGCCACATGGTTTGGGACCTGGGGGGTTTGACTACATGTATCCCCCCATGATGAGTATTTCGACTTTGCACCCGCTCATGGTCCGGACCCCCCGTCCAATCTGGACTTGTGGCACCAGTTTTTGGGACTGCAGATGTCCCAGGAGGAGCTGCACACTAAGCAGCAAAGATTTAATCAGCGTATAGATAATTTTCAGACTGAGCAGACCAAGCAGTATGAATTGCTGCATCAGATACAGGACGACCAGAGACGGAGCTTTGTGTGGCTTTTTGCGTCTCATCAGTCGGCTGCGGCATTTCATCAGTTCGATGTTTCTGAGCCACCACGGTTTGACTATGGCTATTCTTCAGGTGGTGCGCAGAAAAGTTCCTGGGGAGGTCATGATGGAGAAGTGAGCGGTTCGGGACCGCATGATGAGGAGGAGGACTAGTCTGATGTCTTCCCTCCCCCGCAGTTTAGCTTAGTCTGATGGTTATCTATATTTTTGAGAGTTATACATTTTGCTGTACGTATTAACTCTGTTTAGTGTAGTTTTTATTTTTTTTTATTATTTGGGTTGCAAACAATATTTTTGGTTGATTGTTTTATGGATTGATGGATCTGATGCTTTGGTTTTGGTCCCTTGGTTGTTGTGAGTTGTTACTTTCAGCTTTGTTTCGTAGATGATTTTTAGTGCAGGTACACGACATGTTCTTATCGTTGCACGGCTCAAGCAGATTTTACACGCCGATCTCTCCAAAGACCCGTAGGGAAGTCTTATTCCTTTTCACACTCGTGCAAGATCACTCTTATTTTTTGCATGTTTTTGTTTCACAATAGGGACATTGTGCAATTCAAGTGTGGGGAGGGGTATACTTTCGGGGTATACGTTTATTGTTGATATAACTTTGTTTGTCCAAGAGTAATAAGCATTTTTGCAAAGAACCTTTTTTATTGTTTTTGGTGCAATTAATTTGTTTTGTAATCAACAAGTTAAGCTAACAAGTTTTTGATAATTAAAACGAGGCTTGTTTTGATAAAGGGTATCTTAATTTGGAATTCTTAACAAGTGAAATAATTTTTTTTGTTATCATCAATTGTGATTAGACGAAAGGAGGAACTACAAGTTATATCTTATATTTTTACCCATTCCTTCCATTTTTTGTGAGAATTTGAAACCTTGAACATTAGTAGTCATTGCATATTTTATGGATTGAGTGTGCCAGATGTTTCATTCAAATTAATATTTGTTTAAAACATACATCTCCATAGGCATAAGTTTGAACAAAGTTGTATTTAATCAAAGCCCTAGAACAAACCCTCATCACCACTTTCTTTATCAACCCATTTCTTTTATTGAAATCCAATCTCAAAGTTGGCAAGGAGTTATATTTCCTTTTAGTAGTTCTTGTGGAACAAATAATTAAGCAACACATTGTTTGCTTGTTGATGTATAAAAAAAATCATTTAAGCCAAAAAGGCTTGGTAGTATATTGTCACACCCCCAATTTCAACTAACGGAACCATACCGTTTGGGAGCATGACAAACCAGGATCTCAGATCATTAGACATAGCGAAGACCTCTATATGAATTTCAAAAAACATACGTTGGTCTTTAAAACAAACATAATAACCAGAGTTTACAAAAAGTGCGGAAGCGTTTAAAAACCATAAACTGTTGTAAATCAAACATTACAACTCAAAGTACTTAAATATTCAGATTTAAATAATCAAAGTAAAAGAAATGCATGAGACTCTATCTTCCTAGTCCATGCCAGCTGTTACGCGCGCCTTAGCGTCCTGAGAAAACATGCAAATCAAGTCAACACAAAGGTTGGTGCATAACACAGGTTTTAAATAATCATAGAGTTCAAAACATCAGTTTAAATAACAAGTTGTAGATAACATAATCACAATTGCACAGTCATGATAGCTAGTCATATAACTATTTACATACGTGTTCGACACCGAAGCTGACTAGTTGCCATGCTATAGCATGTTTTCGCCTTGCCACTATTGTCTATCACAACAATAGTAAATGTGTGTTTGGTCAGTCAAACACCTGCGTAGATCCCATCTACCAGGTGAGGTTTGTCAAACCTAATAGATCTATTTCCAACTACCACGCTTTGCATTACAGCAAACTAAACGGTTCGAGGTGTGTAAGGACTTTCAAGTTGATATGTTTTCACATAATGTAAACAGATAACTCATGCAAGTGTTATGTATCTAAAAATCAGTTTGTTGCACATGTTTTCTCCCCCAAAACAGTTTAAAATAAGAAAGGGGCCGTGTACGCACCTTTGATAATAGTAGAATGATCAAACACGTGTGAACTTGCGTAGAAATCCTCTACGAAGAATCTGTGATTTAAACAATAACCTATTGTTATTCGAATAATCGTTTTGTGCTTGAAATCACATACGTGTCAACACACGTATGTTAAAGTGTGAGAATTAGGCATACGAAAGTACGCGTGTCACTGAAATCGATTAAATAAAATCACATTTGATTTTATTTAATTAAACGTAATTATACGCGATTTCGTGTTCGGACTAAAATATGAATTTTATCATCCTAACACGTTCGTATTCTCGTTACGGTTCCAACGCAACTTGAACGGACTTAATCGGAGTTCGTATGTGGAAGTTATGACCAAAACATTAAAATGATCAAAATATAAAAAAATCGGTTGGGCCGGGACTCGAACCCGCGACCCTCAACTCCACACACACCGCATCTACCATCTCAGCCCGCTAGGGTTTCGCGATGGTTATCAGAAATCAATTCTTTTAAACTCTAACCCACTGGTTCTCTTCGATCCTATTATAGCCGAAGCATTCTATTTCAAATTGGCTATGAATTCGATCCAGATTATCCATGAATCCATAGGGATTTCATTACAACAGAAATTTCGAAGCTAATAGTGTCAATTAATTTGAACATAACAATCGTTTGACTAAAAATCCCCAATTCGTTTTTCCTTAAGAACCCTAGTTATCAAATCCTCTTAATTCGATGTTTAAACCAGAAATTGTTCTAAGTGTAAGCTTAATCGATCTCTTCTGAAGTTATCCATAACCTTTAATTCGATTCTACAATTCAATTGATACGAAATCCCCAAAATCCGTTCACTATAAGAACCCTAGAACCCGTTTTCCCACAATTCGTGATGTTTTTCAGAAATTGAAACTCGTTTTAGATTAACCGAGGTTGTCTGAAACTAATGGTAACAACTAATTTGATTTTCAATCCAGTTAAATCAACAACCCCCAAAATAACTTTATTTCGAGCCCTAATTACTTGAACCCTACCAATTCGATGTTAGCCGCTGAAATTGATTTAGGATAACCTTTAGTCGGCTGTTTTGGATGGTGTAGGTGTCGAGAATTACCTGGTTAAGTATCGAATTGATGAAGATCAACTTATGGCTTGAGTTCGGCCAACCCCCGATCGCTTTCTTCTGTTCAAGCTTCTTGAAATCCAATTGCCGGTTGTGATGTTCTCTAAATGTACCGAATATGTTTTAGGAGACTTCAATTTTGAGCATCATAATCGAATTTAACGAATTCAATCATGAGCATCTACGGTTACAAACTCTTGAACGCCATTTGAGTTTAATTCAGCAATTATGATCATGTTAACTGCTAATAACCGCTGGCTACCATCATTATATGTTTTATGTACCATCAATTCGATTAATTACATCATAAAAGTTCGAAATTCATAACTCCCCTTGTATACATGAACGAATTTTGACTTTTAGGAGTCAAAATTGTGTATTTTGACAAATCACTAGTAAATTCTTATAATTCTAAACGTTCTAGATTTGTTTTGCTTAATTCTTATTTCTATATACTAATCCGGATCAATCACATATTGTTTTCGATTTACAAATCTACTTTAAAAATCCCTAATCATCACTACATAGGCCAATTAGCACATTGTTGGGTTAAATTAACCAAATTGGGCCTACATTAACCTTCCTGGCCTTCCTAACCCTCATTGGGCCTCCCTGGGCCTTGTTGGGCTTTAACTTGTTTACATTGAGCCTCATTTAAACTTGTTGGGCCTTACTGGGCCTCTCTTGACTTATTGGGCCTACATTGGCTCTGTTGGGCCTACATAGACTTCGTTGGGCCTAATTGATCTTGTTGAGTCTTCCTTGACCTTACTGGATCTTCTTTGGCTTTACTGGGCCTTCATTGGTCTTGTTGGGCCTTCATTAACCTTGTTGGGCCTTCATTGGCCTTATTGGGCCTTGATTGTCCTTGTTGGGCCTTGATTGTCCTTGTTGGGCCTGTGATAGCACCAACTCCCGTTAACAGAGTTAGTGTGAAAAGTCGGATTGTCACATATATATTTTGTTTTCAAATTATTAGCCAACGGATTTCCCTTATCTCAATCCTTCTACCCCCAACCATCCTCCAACCCAAACACAACCGAATAAAAGGCCTCTTGATGAAACTGTGCTTTGTTTTTGCTATGTGATTTAGAGTTGATTTTTATTACAAATATCATATTTGTTGATCCATTGTCTTGGCAATTGAGTGTTCTATACATACACATTACATGTATGTATCCGAAATAAATCGAGTATGTGTGAACATTGTGAGAAATATAGGATGTAACATGTTAGTCAATCCTCTTGTTTATAAACTCTTGATGAAAATTTTAATTTTATTTTCTTGCTAACAACTTCAAATTTGGTAAACCTTTGAAAAACAATCTAAGTTTTTTTTATTTGATTCATCTTTGCTTACAAGTTAATTTTTGCAAATTGGTTTCACCATTAAGGTTCATTGTTTGCTTGAGGACAAGCAAAGTTCAAGTGTGGGGATGTTTGATATACTTTAATTTATACATATTATTCGACTCAAATTCCCCCGGTTTTAACGTTAATAACATGCAAATTCATTCACAAATAGTCCTAATTATTGTTTTTGTGAATTTGTAGGATAAACGACCTTGCTCAGAAGAAAATCAAGCATTGTATAGAATTTCAGCATTTTCTGAGCAAATCCCCAGATGCGCACTGTCATGCCAAATCTTTCACTGGCAGTGCCGACCCATGCATGACCGTGCACAACTTTGCACGACCGTGCAATTAGGTAGTGCTAGGCCATGCATGGCAGTGCTGGCCTATGCACGGCCGTGCACCTTCATGCATGACCGTGCAACCAGGTAGTGCTAGTCCATGCATGGTAGTGCCGGCCTATGCACGACCGTGTATAGGCCAAGCACGACCCTGCAGACTAGCCAGTGCCGGGCCAAATGGAGGTAGTGCCGGCCATGACGACTTGCGCACGACCGTGCGACTTTTGGCATGACCGTGCCTGACACCTCGAGTCAATTTTCGAGACTTAGCTGAAAATGACAACTTCGACAACCGTCCCAGACCAAAACTAGAGTACTGTAGCACCTAGCACGACCATGCACCTATGATGCACGACCGTGCACCTATGATGCAGATGCACGACCGTGCCAAGTTCCAGAATTTCTATAAATTCAGCTTTTCACCTCATTTCAAAGGGTTGGACTTCCTTGAGCTAAAATACCTTCTGGACAGAATTCTTGGAGCTTTTTAAAGGAGATTGTGAAGGTCTTGATGATCCAAGGAGCATCTAACACTATCTTGTTTCAATCCTTGCTTGCTAGTGGTTTGCATTTTGTTATTTTAATCATGTCTCTTGTTAATCTTAGCTACTTTGTTATTGTACTTGTAAGCCTTATGGGCTAAACACTCCATTGTCTAGATTATAATGAAACTTTTGTTTATGTGATGATGAATTTATGAATTTGTCAAATGGGTTTATGTCAAGATTCAAGATGAAGTTATGATTGAATTCCTATGATGTTGTAAATTTGTGTAGGTTGATTAGTGTTCAAGAATGATGAATGTTTAGTCATATTATGTTGGAAAACCATGATCAAGCATTTTTTTATAATCTTACAACTTGTTTTTAAGATTATGCCATGAGATTAGGAATGATAATTGGTTTCTTGAATATTATAAAATTTGCATAAGTATACTTTCTTTCACTAAAGTTTGGAAAAACCATGGTGATATTATGATTTGTTGAATATGATTAACATGTGAGTTAGGAAATTATGGCCAAATGACCTCATTTGCATGATTGTGTTCATAAATTGTAAGTTGGAAGAAATCATGAATTTGTTGAATTTATGCAACTTAGGGTGATTAGTGTGTATAAGTCATATTAGTTTTCCTTAAGTTGTAGAATTAAGATTCTTGACGGATGACTAATTCTTGATTAAATCTTGACATAGACCTTGACATTAGGCTTCATAGAATAATCCTAGGTGATTAGAATGTGTTTATCATTTTAATTTTCCAAAAGATTATAGGATTAGATGTCTTTGACCGGAATCTAGTCAACATTTGTTCTACCAATTCATAATAATCACATCACTAAACTAAGTGGATTCATGATCTAGGCAATTTTCTTAGACTTTATATTATTTAAAAATCCTTCTTTTAGTTATTATTTTTTTAATTCACAAAACCCGACATTTTCATGTTGTTGCTAAACATTGACCGAGATTTAGTATCGAGAGCTATCGTGTCCACGGATTGATATCCGGTTCTTACCATAAGCTATATTGCTATGCGATAGGTACACTTGCCTATCGTGTGTGATTTAGTTCTTAGTAAAAACCATTTTTAAAACTAAAATCTGTGTGAAAAACCTATTTAATAAATATATAGTTTCACGCACATCACGTTATGTATTGCTACTAGAATAATTCAGTATGTCATCCCTAATGACAATGACAAACTAATCCAGATACAGTTTGCACGCTCAATTCATGAGGTCCATGAAAACCATGGGTGCGTTCTTCTATCCGAAAGGCATTACCGTAACTTGAAATGCCCATATTTCATTCGGAATATTATCCCTGGCGTATCTTCATCTTTGCATTCACAACTAATTTTCCCCTGATCTACTTATCTAGTTTAGATAAGAACCCAGCACGATTCTAACATTTATCCTTTCCCAACATCCTTGAACCGGTGTTCTCAAACTTAAGTAACTCAAACTCTAGGAGGTCTAGGCAAAAAATGAAAGTCTACCCACTAGCTTTGGCATTTTGAATTCCTATGGCTTCTAGTGTTCTATTTAAATAAGGACCTCTTCCTAAATACAGTACTTAAAATGTAATTAAGAATTTCTCTATCTCTATTTAATCATTTAACGCTCACTTAACCTAGAGGGTTCCTTAAGTCATGATTTCGATTATCTTTTTGGCACCGACTTTGTTTACGGCTATCTTAAATTTATTGTTTCTAAAACTACAACAAACTATGCATTTCTAATTAGTACACGAGTAAATAATTTAATGTATCATGCTGAAATTTGCTTACCTACGGGGTCATCGGAGGCATTCTCCTAAGGCAGTCCCTTGCAAAATGTCCATGCATTCCGCACGTATAGCAGTTGTTGTTGTGTTGAGAGGAAGTAGAGGTGCTCGCTTTTTGTTCCTGTTTCCTAGTGGAAATAAACCAACACTGTTGGATCCAGTGTCCGTATCTTCCACAATTCAGACAGTGTCTACAAGGTTTCTTCTCACCATAGTGAAAACCACATCTGGCACATTTAGGGAATGTACCAACATATTGACGGGGAGTAGAGGTTATTGATGACCTACACTGCTGCATCTAGTGCCCCGTATTTCCACAGTGTGTGCATTGTACACATGAAAGTTCAGCTCGATGATGGTAGTAACAAGCCGAACAAAGAGGGGCTTTTCCTTCATAAGGAGTACTGACTCCGGTAGTCAAATCTGGCAGGATTTTACTGATAGGCACAACTTCAGTGTAGTTCATAGTTTCTTTTCGCCTTTTTGCAGAACGATGTTCAGGTTGCTTGTTGGTTTCTCCTTCTTCAGGTTCCTTCTTCTCTGCAGAAAGTAGTGGGAAGTTCCTAGCAAACTTGTGACAATTCGGTATTTCCGGATAAATTCCGTTAATCAGAAATTAACATAAACAAGACGAAATAATATGAAATAAAACTAGAAGGATTAAATTTGAATAAAACAAGTTTATAAACATCTAAGTTATAAGAAATTATGTTAAAATTTCATAAAATGTTTAATCTTGACTTCCAAAGTCAAAATTCAAGTGATACAATCATGAAAAATTCAGAATTAGCATGTATCTGTCACAATTGATTAAATTAACCATCCATAAACTCCATATTTATGATTTCGAACGATTTGTATCAGTTAACAATCCATTAATTCTCGAATTTAATCACTTAATCATTCATAATGTCGAAATTGTTTCTAATTGGTACTAAATTCCTATAATCCGTTCACAATTCACCGAAATCGAACTCTAGCATACACTAGTCGGCATACTTAGAAGAGATTACAAGCAACAATTGAATTCCAGAAGCTTGGGTGTATGAATTGGGTTGAAGGTCGGCCGAATATCAACCAAAAAGTCGAGATACCTCAATTGGACATCAAAACAAGTAAGTGATCACTCCTACAACACCTAACAATACCCACATGTCAATTTCATAAAAACATAATGAATTGTTCATGAACGATTTCTAGGGCTCATAACTCAAAACGATTTGGGGATTTTTATCAAAATGAAATTAAAAATCAAATTCGATGGTACCCTTAGTTTTAGAAGATGCCGATTGAAGATAAACCTATATCAATTTCATTAAACAATAATGAATTAAGGGGTTTCTAATTCTAGGGTTTGTGGGTCACGACGGTTTGGGGTTTTTGAGGAAATTGAATTCGAAAATCTAATTAAATATTACAGAAGGGTTCGTGAGAATCATTTTAATAGAAACCCACTGTTAATTCCACCAAAACAAAACGAATTCAATGATTTCAATTATTAGGGTTTATGTAATAAAAAGTTTTGGGGATTTCGAACTAAAAGAATTCGTTATTCGAATTAATCATCACAGAAAGTTTCGAAATCCCAAGTTCAATCAAAACCCTATGCTATTTCAAATTTACATCAATGATTTAAACGAATTCAAGTTGAGGGTTTGAACTTAGGTTCAAATGTGATTGGAGTTGCAAAATTTCATGATTTTGATCGAAATGTATCAATTAAAAACACAAAAGAACTCGATGACATTTGTATAAACAAAGCCCCATGTTTCTGAGATCGATTGGGTTCGAATAGCGGGTCTATTAGGAACCATATGGTTCGGTTAGGATTAAATAAAGGGGCCCCGATCTGTTGTTGCTTAAAACCAATTAGAAACCAACTCCATTGCTAAAAATTAAGGTAGAGTGACTGGTTGGAGTTGTGTGTTTGGACTTGGAGGTCGCAGGTTCGAACCCGGGCTCTACCTATTTTTGATCTTTAAACCATTTTTAGTATTTTAAGCATAACTTATTCATTTTAACTCCGATTCGATCCGTTCGAGTTGCGTTGGAAATGTAATGACAATATGAACAATATGAAATAATAAAATTCATATTTAACACGAAAACGAAATCGCGTATAATTACGCTTATTTAAATAAAATCGTATACGGACTATATGATTTTATTAAACGACTTTAAAGTCACGGGTATTTACTTGTGCACGTTTCTAACAGTCTAACACACGTGTGTTGACACGTATGTGATTTCAAGCACAAAACGACATCCCGAATAACACTAAGTTATTGTTTAAACACAGATTTTTCGTGGAGGATTATCTACGCGAGTTCACACTTGTTTGATCATTCTGCTACATTCAAAGGTGCGTACACGGCCCCTTTTCTTATTTTACTGTTTTGGGGGAGAAAACATGTGCAAACAAAGCTTTTAAATACATATCACTTGCATGAGTTAGCTATTTACATTAAGTGCGAACATAGCATTATAAGTCCTTACATATCGAACCGTTTAGTTTGCCGTAGTGCAAAGCGTGGTAGTTGGAAATAGATCTATTAGGTTTGACAAACCTCACTTGGTAGATGGGATCTACGCAAGTGTTTAACTAGCCAATTCATATTACTATTGTTTGTGCTAGACAATAGTGGAAAGGAAACCAACGTTCAAACAGTCAGCTTCGGTGTCGACCGCTTATGTAAATAGTACAAATGTCTAGCTATCATGACTATGCATGTGTGATTATGTTATCTACAAACATTTTTTTCAAACAGTTGTTTCAAACATTTGTGAATACTTAAACCCGTGTATGCACCAACATTTGTGTTGACTTGATTTACATGTTTTCTCAGGACGCTAAGGTACACAAGCAAGCAAGCATGGACTAGGAGATCGAGTCGCATGCATATTTTACATTCCAATTGTTTTGAATTTAAACATTTGAGACTTTGCTTTGTAATTTACAGTTTTCAAACTGTTATGTTTGTTTTTGTTTTAAAAACGCTTCCGCAACGTTAGAACTTTGATATTACAGTTTTAGACCAAAGTATGATTTGAAAATCATATAAAGGTCTTTGTTATGTCTAATGATCTAAGATCCTGGTTTGTCACGTCCCAAACGGTATGATTCCGTTAGTTGAAAATTGGGGGTGTGACAGAATGGTATCAGAGACATTGGTTATAGCGAACTAGGTTTGCATTAGTAGACTCAGACTATAACTGTTAGACATTGCTGAGGGGAGGTTGATTGCATTGGAGGAGCAGTTTGTATCAGAAGCAGAGGAGGAAGAGGAAGAGGAGGATATACCAGCACAGGAAGTTGATTCTGATGCTGATTCTACTATTGAGGATGCATGATTTTTCTTTATTTTGTTTAAACTTATTAGGGGCGGGTTGTGTCCCTACATTAGATGTTTGAAAACCTATGTTTTGATTTTAAAAGTATTGTAATCAAATCAGATTATTATCTATTGAAAAACTATTATTTATTGCCAGCCATGGTGTTCAACCATACAGTTGCATGTTTGATGTTTGTTGTATTGTTTACACGTTTCACATTGGACTTTGATAACACTCTAACATTTATTTTAACTAGGAAGATAATGGCTAGGGATAACATACACATGACAGTTGCTGAGCTCAATGAGCTAATCAATAACAGGGTCGCGGAGGCTATCGCGAATTACACCTAGACACACACGACAGGACCATCCAGCAGGGGGATTGGTGAACCCACAGGTGTGCACATTCAAGATGTTCTTGGACTGCAAGCCACACAACTTCAAAGGATCGGAAGGAGCCATTGGACTCCTACGATGGATTGAGAAAGCCGAATCAGTGTTTGAGATGTGCAACTGTCCTGATGAGAATAAGGTTCAGTATGCTACTGGAACTTTGGAAGGTCCAGCATTGACTTGGTGGAACTTCAATGTTCAAACACTGGGATTGGGTGTGGCCAATGCCCTAACTTGAAATGGTTTCAAGACCTTACTTCAAGAGGAGTACTCTCCTCGTAGTGAAATGCAGAAACTGGAAGAGGAGTATTGGCACCTTAAGATGGATGGGTCTAACATCGAGGAGTACACTACTCGATCTCATGAACTAGCCAGACTCCTATCTCACATGACTACTCCAGCAAGTAAGTGGATAGAGAGGTACATAGGAGGGTTGGAGCCTCAGATCCAGGGATTGGTTACATCTGCAAATACCACAACGATTCAACAAGGTGTTATGCACCAATTGACTCATCAGGCAGTTTTACAAGGAACTTTGCCTAAACAAACAGCAACTACTAAGGTGGGAGACCACAAGAGGAAGTGGGATAGCAGCAACTCCAAGAATTTCAACCAACAGCCGTTTCAGCAGAACCGAAAGCAGCATTCAAACAAGTCTTATCACAATTCGAACGGTGGTCAGCAGTCATCATCATCATGGGGTATATTTATAAACACCCAATGTGAAACAAGTGTGGATTCCATCATATTGGGAATCAGTGTGATAATTATAAGTGTCAACGGTGTGGTAAAGGAGGGCATGCAGCTAAGGATTGCCGCGTAGAACTTCAAAACAACTCCAACAATCAGAACAACAACCAGAACAACACACAGAAGGGTTGTTTTGAGTGTGGTAAGCCGGGGAACTTCAAAAAGGATTGCCCACAACTCAAGAAAGGCGGGACTATTGATGCAAATGTCAACGGCAACGGCAATGGCACCAATAACAACAACAATGGTGCTAGGGGCAGGGCGTTTGTGATTGGAGGTGGACAGGCACGGGAGGATCGCAACATTGTCACGGGTATGTTCCTCTTGAATAATCACTATGCCTCTATGCTATTTGATACTGGTGCAGACCGGAGTTTTGTATCTAGCTCATTTTCTAAGTTGCTAAATGTTAGTCCTATTGCCTTAGAAAATCCATACACTGTAGAACTAGCTGATGGCAAGTTAATTGTAGTTGAACAAATCCTTAAGGGATGTATCCTTGATTTGATGGGTCAAACACTGGAAATTGAGCTTATGCCTATCACCTTAGGCAGTTTTGATGTAGTCATTGGCATGGACTGGTTGTCCAAACACCAGGCTGAAATATATGCCATGAAAAGATCGTTCGTATACCTCTTTCGCATGGAGAGACATTGTATGTACAAGGCGAGAAGAGCAGTACGCCACTGCGTCTCATATCTTGTATGAAAGCACACAAATGTCTGCATAAAGGTTATACAGTAGTTATAGCACTTATAACTGAGAAGCCGGTAGCTGAGAAGAAGATCGAAGACATCCCAGTAGTTTGTGAATTTCCTGAAGTATTTCCAGAAGACCTACCGGGATTACCGCCTATCAGACAGGAGGAATTTCGAATCGACCTTACACTAGACGCAGCACCGATAGCTAGGGCGCCTTATCGACTTGCACCATCTGAGATGCAAGAGTTATCTACACAACTGCAAGAGTTGTTGGATAAGGGTTTCATACGACCTAGTTTTTCACCATGGGGAGCCCCAGTCTTATTTGTCAAGAAAACGGACGGGACTGTCCGTATGTGTATCGATTACTGGGAACTTAACAAGGTTACCATCAAAAACCGGTATCCGTTACCTCGAATTGACGATCTGTTTGATCAGTTACAAGGTTCAAGTTACTACTCGAAAATTGATCTTAGGTCTGGTTATCATCAACTCAGAGTTCAAGAAGAAGATATTCCGAAGACAGCATTCAGGACGCGCTATGGCCATTATGAGTTCTTGGTCATGCCATTTGGGTTGAAAAACGCTCCAGCTGTATTCATGGATCTTATGAATCGTGTTTGTAAACCTTATCTTGATAGGTTTGTCATTGTTTTCATTGATGACATTCTTATCTATTCTCAGACTGAGGAGGAGCACGCTAAACATCTTCGATTGCTGTTGGAATTATTGAAACAAGAACAACTGTACGCGAAATTCTCGAAATGTGACTTTTAGATGCGAGAAGTTCAATTCCTGGGTCATATAGTCAATGAAAAGGGCATACATGTTGATCCAGCGAAGATAGAGGCGATTAAGAATTGGGAAGCACCAAAAACCCCTACCGAGGTACGACAACTCCTTGGTTTGGCGGGTTATTACCGACGATTCATTGAGATATTCTCAAAGATCGCTCAACCACTTACAGCTCTTACGCACAAGGGAACGAAGTATAACTGGACGGATAAACAGGAAGCTGCATTCCAGTTATTGAAACCGAAACTTTGCAGTGCACCGATTTTGTCCTTACCGGAAGGGACAGAAGACTTTGTGGTGTATTGTGACGCATCTGCACAGGGTTTGGGATGTGTGTTGATGCAACGTGATAAAGTGATTGCTTACGCTTCAAGGCAACTGAGACCACACGAAAAGAATTACACTACTCATGACTTGGAGTTAGGAGCAGTAGTATTTGCTTTGAAAATCTGGAGACACTATCTATATGGAACTAAGTGTACCATTTACACTAATCATAAGAGTTTGCAACATATATTTGGTCAGAAGGAACTTAATATGAGACAGCGACGGTGGGTCGAGTTGTTGAATGATTACGAAGGCGCAATCAAGTACCATCCGGGAAAAACTAATGTGGTAGCTGACGCTCTAAGTAGAAAAGACACAATAGGAACAAGACGGGTTCGCGCACTTATGATGACGATACATAAGACTTATCTGACAAGGTACACAATGCTCAGCTTGAAGCCTAAGAAAAGGATAACTTGGTACAGGAATCCTTACGAGGGATGGAAACACAATTGGATGTCAAGCCTGATAGAATTCGATATTTCATTAATCGACTGTCGATACCTTTACATGGTGGTTTAAGGGAACTCGTGATGGATGAAGCACACAAGTCTAGATATTCAGTCCATCCGGGATCAGACAAAATGTATCATGACTTGAAGGCACTGTATTGGTGGCCTCATATGAAAGCCGACATTGCATGAAACGACAGAGAAGATAGTTCAAATCCGGAGCCGTATGGCAGCAGCCCGGGTCGACAGAAGAGTTACGCTGACAAACGTCGTAAGCCATTGGAATTTCAAGTAGGAGACCGAGTTCTTCTAAAGGTATCATCTTGGAAAGGTGTGATACGATTCGGTAAGCGCGGAAAGCTTAGTCCGCGCTATGTAGAA
This sequence comes from Mikania micrantha, assembly GCA_009363875.1. Lineage (NCBI taxonomy): Eukaryota > Viridiplantae > Streptophyta > Magnoliopsida > Asterales > Asteraceae > Mikania > Mikania micrantha. Next base: position 14,726,405 of record CM018680.1, read on the forward strand.
CCATTTGAGATCCTTAAAAGGATTGGTCCGGTCGCATATCAACTCCAACTACCGAATGAACTCAGGGGAGTTCATGATGTCTTTCACGTTTCAAACTTGAAGAAATGTCTTTCTAACGAGACGTTGATTGTACCACTTGAGGAAATACAAGTGGACGAACAGTTACGATTCATTGAAGAACCAGCTGAAATCATGGACCGAGAGGTCAAACAACTCAAACAAAGCAAGATTCCGATAGTTAAAGTCCGGTGGAATTCAAGACGTGGGCCTGAATTCACATGGGAAAGGGAAGATCAAATGATGAAGAAGTATCCTCATCTATTCAAAACGACAACTGCAAACAATATGAATACACGTTAAATTTCGGGACGAAATTTCCTTCAACAAGGGGATGACGTGATGCTTCACACATCAGCATTTCAGATTTCAAACTATAAGCACAAACACTTTATATAATTGGTTTTGTTACAAACATTGTGCTACATTACATTTTATGTGCTACATTTCATATGTTACATGTTATGGTAGTACTTACATGATTAGTTTCAAACATTTTCTATGTGCAAGGTTACATAGTACAAACAGTTGCACACACTTACTATAGACAAGATTACATAGCACAATATGATCAAGCACAAACATTCACAGTTTGGAGTACTAACTAGGGTGCACGCAAACAATTACCTAGAACGATCACACTTAGGTGTGATATTGCAAACATTGGGTTTTGTGTGTGAGCACACACAAGCACACAGAATGATCAGACATCACACTAACACATACGATTTGAACTCACAAGTAGTTTCCTAACTACTTCTAACATTTAACAATTTTCGGGACGAAAATTCCATCAACAAGGGGATGATGTGACAAGTCGGTATTTCCGGATAATTTCCGTTAATCAGAATTTAACAGAAACAAGACGAAGTAATATGAAATAAAACTAGAAGGATTAAATTTGAATAAAACAAGTTTATAAACATCTAAGTTATAAGAAATTATGTTAAAATTTCATAAAATGTTTAATCTTGACTTCCAAAGTCAAAATTCAAGTGATACAATCATGAAAAATTCGGAATTAGCATGTATCTATCACAATTGATTAAATTAACCATCCATAAACTCCATATTTATGATTTCGAACGGTTTGTATCGGTTAACAATCCATTAATTCTCGAATTTAATCACTTAATCATTCATAATGTCGAAACCGTTTCTAATTGGTACTAAATTCCTATAATCCGTTCACAATTCACCGAAATCGAACTCTAGCATACACTAGTCGGCATACTTAGAAGAGATTACAAGCAAAAATTGAATTTCAGAAGCCTGGGTGTGTGAATTGGGTTGAAGGCCGGCCGAATATCAACCTAAAAGTCGAGATACCTCAATTGGACATCAAAACAAAAAAGTGATCACTCCTACAACACCTAAAAGGGCCGACTAAGGTTAAACCTAAGCCAATTTTGACTGATAACATCGAATGCTTTGAATTCTAATTCAATGGTTCTAAGTAAAAACGATTTTGGGGGATTCGGATGTGATGGGTTTAAAAGTTAAATCAAATAGTACTAGCAGGTTCAGAACCCACCGATTAACAATACCCACATGTCAATTTCATAAAACCATAATGAATTGTTCATGAACGATTTCTAGGGCTCGTAACTCAAAACGATTTGGGGATTTTTATCAAAATGAAATTAAAAATCAAATTCGATGGTACCCTTAGTTTCAGAAGATCCCGATTGAAGATAAACCTATATCATATTCTTTAAACAATAATGAATTAAGGGGTTTCTAATTCTAGGGTTTGTGGGTCACGACGGTTTGGGGTTTTTGAGGAAATTGAATTCGAAAATCTAATTAAATATTACAGAAGGGTTCGTGAGAATCATTTTAATAGAAACCCACTGTTAATTCCACCAAAACAAAACGAATTCAATGATTTCAATTATTAGGGTTTATGTAATAATAAGTTTTGGGGATTTCGAACTAAACGAATTCGTTATTCGAATTAATCGTCACAGAAAGTTTCAAAATCCCTAGTTCAATCAAAACCCTATGCTATTTCATATTTACATCAATGGTTTAAACGAATTCAAGTTGAGGGTTTGAACTTAGGTTCAAATGTGATTGGAGTTGCAAAATATCATGATTTTGATCGAAATGGATCAATTAAAAACACAAAAGAACTCGATTACATCTGTATAAACAAAGCCCCATGTTTCTGAGATCTATTGGGTTCAAATCACGGGTCTATTGGGAACCATATGGTTCGGTTAGGATTAAATAAAGGGGGCCCGATCTGTTGTTGCTTAAAACCAATTAGAAACCAACTCCATTGCTAAAAATTAAGGTAGAGTGACTGGTTGGAGTTGTGTGTTTGGACTTGGAGGTCGCGGGTTCGAACCCGGCCTCTACCTATTTTTGATCTTTAAACCATTTTTAGTATTTTAAGCATAACTTATTCGTTTTAACTCCGATTCGATCCGTTCGAGTTGCGTTGGAAATGTAATGAGAATATGAACAATATGAAATAATAAAATTCATATTTAACACGAAAACGAAATCGCGTATAATGAAGCTTATTTAAATAAAATCGTATACGGACTATATGATTTTATTAAACGACTTTAAAGTCACGCGTATTTACTTGTGCACGTTTCTAACAGTCTAACACACGTGTGTTGACACATATGTGATTTCAAGCACAAAACGACATTCCGAATAACACTAAGTTATTGTTTAAACACATATTTTTCGTAGAGGATTATCTACGCGAGTTCACGCGTGTTTGATCATTCTGCTACATTCAAAGGTGCGTACACGGCCCCTTTTCTTATTTTACTGTTTTGGGGGAGAAAACATGTGCAAACAAAGTTTTTAGATACATATCACTTGCATGAGTTAGCTATTTACATTAAGTGCGAACATAGTATTATAAGTCCTTACATATCGAACCGTTTAGTTTGCCGTAGTGCAAAGCGTGGTAGTTGGAAATAGGTCTATTAGGTTTGACAAAACTCACTTGGTAGATGGAATCTACGCAAGTGTTTAACTAGCCAATTCACATTACTATTGTTTGTGCTAGACAATAGTGGAAAGGCAACCAACATTCAAACAGTCAGCTTCGGTGTCGACCTCTTATGTAAATAGTACAAATGACTAGCTATCATGACTATGCATGTGTGATTATGTTATCTGCAAACATTTTGTTCAAACAGTTGTTTCAAACATTTGTGAATACTTAAACCTGTGTATGCACAACCTTTGTGTTGACTTGATTTACATGTTTTCTCAGGACGCTAAGGTACACAAGCAAGCAAGCATGGACTAGGAGATCGAGTCGCATGCATATTTTACATTCCTATTGTTTTGAATTTAAACATTTGAGACTTTGCTTTGTAATTTACAGTTTTCAAACTGTTATGTTTGTTTTTGTTTTAAAATCGCTTCCGCAACGTTAGAACTTTGATATTACAGTTTTAGACCAAAGTATGTTTTGAAAACCATATAGAGTTCTTCGTTATGTCTAATGATCTGAGATCCTGGTTTGTCACGTCCCAAACGGTATGATTCCGTTAGTTGAAAATTGGGGGTGTGACAAAACTCCTCACTGTTCCAAATCCGGGTGATGATTCCAGGGAGAACCGCCACCAACTGTTCAGTGATCAGGGTTGCAAGTGCATCGACTGCTGGGTCCGTCTCATGCGAAGGGAGAGGCAGTGATGGTTGTCTTCTTGGCGACATTCTAATCATAACCAATAGAAAATTGGTTAGTGCAATGATCGAATGTAGAAGACACAATGCATGTAAATTCCTAATTCCTATGTTCTATACATGCAGGGTCCCTAAGTCATAGTTTACGCCAAACTGTTTTAAGTAAATGACCAATTATTCTCTATAACCTTGAGCTCTGATACCAATCTGTCACACCCCGGGGCGTGATATCGTGAGTTATAATCATGATGATCATATTGTCTACATAGCATCAATGTTAAGAATATCTAAAGCACATAGACCTTTAACTAAAATCTACAAAGTTAAATAACAATTTCAATGTTTGATAATTTAAGCAAGTAAACATATCAAAACGAATCATAAGTTCACTATCTTGTATTAGTACAAGATATCAAAAATGATTCACAATGATTAACAAAAGATGTGCTTTCCGAAACTACTAGGTCCTCTAACTGAGCATCCTAATATGCAATCCAAATCCTTAGCTTAAACTTGTACGTCATCTGAGAAAGCATGAAAATAAAACAAGGTCAACACAATGGTTGGTGAGTTCATATGATTTTGGTATTTGAAAATAATTTTGCAAACCTTTTAGGTAAAACCTTAACCTCATTATCAACACATGTATCATCCAACTCGGTATGCTTATATATAGGGCATACCCCTAAGTCGAGCCTACGACCTGCCCAGATGCCGTTCCACCACATACTAAGTCACATAGGACATTGTTGTTAATGATAATTAAGCATTTTACCTACCATTCCCTTCTATGATCATCTGAGATTTGAAGCACTCTGTTTAACAGTTTATGACATTAATCAAAAATGTTCATATTTCCCCCTAGGTAACAACCTTAATCTCATTAACATCACCTGTATCATCCAGCTCGGTATGCTTATATATAGGGCATACCCCTAAGTCGAGCCTACGACCCGCCCAGACGCCGTCCCACCACATACTAAGCCGCATAGGACATTGATCTTAATGATCATTAAGCGTCTTACCTAACACCCACTTCTATGTTAAAAGACTTGATTTCCATAATTTGAAATAAAATTGTTTAACTGGGTTAACCATGTCTTCATGATTTCCCAAAAGCAATTATAGAAATAAAATGTTAAATGTTTAATTAAATAAATAAATAAACATTTACATGCAACTAAGACATGATGATTGGGCCTTATTTGACTCAATCAATTAGACTTAGTTGTTGGTGGTTGTCCAAGTTGTACCCTCTCACACGTGACCCATATCAGGCATAACTCACAAGGAGTATACCTGAGCGTGCCGGGATTTTAATGTTTTGCCCATATCAGCTTGACCCTCTGGCGTATTGTATGCGTCGGGACTTTAAGGATATCCTTTGATTCTTGATCTCTTTGATTCTTGATCTCATTGATTCTCTTGATTTTGATATTGAATTCATTTGATAGTTCATGTTATTGCCCATATAGCTTGACTACAAGAGTCTACTATTTATGCCGGGACTTTATGTGTGTTACACGTGATCTTGATTTCTATGCAACTAACATCCACCTTAACTCAAGTATTAATGATTTCATTAGATTTTAATGATTTCATTATTCAATGATTCACACATATTTATGATTTCTGATTCCTTGAGTTCTCTTGATTTGATCTTTAGAATTTCCATGATTTCACAATGATCTTAGATTCATGAGTAGGATCCTGAGTTTATTCATCACACACTGGATTAGATTCCATTGCATTTGATCTTTAGCTTTGATTCTTTTGATTTCACTTTGAATTTAGATTCTGGAATTTGTACTTGATGGGCTAAGGGTTTATTTAGAGTTTAGAATTAAGGTATTACTCATAAGAGTAATTTAATTAACTTGCTTAATTAACTTGATAGTTAATTTAGCCTGGGATTTACCTAGACAGGAGTCTAGGTGTATAAACAAATATATATAAAGTATATAATAAGTAAAAGAATTTTAAGTAAACAATTTAATGAAAACAGTTTACACATGATTCTCAGCCCCGTGTTTGAAAACAAAAATGTTTATAAAAGGGGCAATGAACTCACCTGTGTTGTCGTGCTACTGAACCACAAAGGATATGCGCGCCCTTTGATTGTTGCCTAAGTATCTTTAGCACCTGAGTTATTTTAAGAAGATTCATAGACGATAAGTATTTATAATAGTCGTATCTAGGGTTTGGTCTCGGTGTGCAACTAAGTGTCCTATGATACTAATGCGATTCTACGATCCTATCTAATTAATCTAACATATTACCCGTAAGTCTCCCATGTCCCAAGATTATTCATCAATAAACCCTAGATGAGTTGGGTTTATTCTAATTACATTACAAGTCTTTAATTAAACATTTTTAAGTTAAGTTATTTTAAGTTAAACTCTAAGTTTCGAAATAGGGTTTTCAAAACGATAGAATCGTGACAAAAATCAGATTTTTACCTCGAATCAGCCAGATAAAAGCTTAGATCGGTTGTACTTTCAAAATCTACAAGTGAAGGGGGTCGTTTAGACACCAAAATGGCTCGATTTCATGGAGAAATGGTGGAGATATGGTGATTTCTTCTAGAGAGAGAAAGTGAGGTGGTGAGGTTGAAGATGAGAGAGTTATGAGGGAAATGAGGGTTCAAAAGCCTCATTAAAGGCTTTCAACATCCCCGGGTGTTTGGTCTCGTTCGGTTTCGCTCAGTTTCGCGTAAAAGTGTCGGTTTTGTTTCGTTCTCGTAACGAAATGTCTCGGTTTTAAAATAAGGTTAATAAAATTATTTTAGGTTGTGATTCCTAATAAGTTAACTAATTATCTTCTGTTTATTTTAAATTTTCGAAAATATTTAATTTACTGTTTGATAATCGAATAGTACAGTCGTCGCGCGTATTCGTTCGAATCGTCACCCGTACGAACACTGCGATAACTATACTTTTTAATATGGTTTTCTAGTTATCGGATATCATTCAGAACGTTAAACTTTCAGATGTATTCGTACAGATCGTCACCTATTCGAATAATCCGTCGATTTAGCATTCACATAACGACATCCGTTTTGTTTTGTTCTGTAAAGTCTTCCATACGTTTATACATAATAACATCCTAACAAATAATCACACGATGGTTATGTATTGCCAGGTAATTATCTGACTGATGAACCATGTTTCTGAGTTTCGTTTCTGAAATAATTCCGAAACTGTGCTATGATAACATAAAGTGATATTGATATATGAACAACAACTGGTATGTGTACCTGCTTTATTGTTCATTTTACTGTACTAATCACTGTTCCGGTGACGTTTCCGGCACAGATGTTACACTTGACTAGTGATGAATATAAAGGTTTGAAGAAAAACATTTTAAATCGGTCTCCTTCGGTTAATTTCAATAAACTTCATGGTCTTATTAATGATCATGATTACATGATATGTTGTACCATTTGTGCAGTCCCACAAGCCTTCACAGCCTCTGCCACGTATCCCTCATCACCGTTCCTTACTCTTCTACGATCTCAACTTCAAACACTACAGTAGCTCGTGTCTCACTTCCGGCACCAACTTCACCCCATCAGTGCTCAACATACTCAACCTCAAGCCTTCCTTGCTAATAGCCCATCCTTGAATTATCGTGGAAATAATCTTGTCAATTCAAATGGTAACAATTCTTGTGGAAAACCACAACCGGAACCGTTGTGACACACGACAATTTTAGGTAAATTGAAACTCTTACACTCTATGTATTTGACATTCATACTTGTTGCATTTCATTTAATTATGTTTAATTAGATGAGTCAGACATAAACAATTGCGAAACGATAGTTTGAGGAACTATCGAATAGTACATTGCACATTAGTTTTGGAAACCAAGTGTGACAAACACAAATACAAACGCAAAACAATAATTCGGGGAATTATTGGATTGTGTGATACATGTTGATTATGGTTAATCGATCATGCGAACGGTTCGTAGCAACGAACACAAACTATCCAAGATAATTCGAAGAATTATCGAAACACACACACACACGAGTCTCACGAACGTTTGTGATCAATCAGTAATCAAACTTATGTGCTGTGACAATCCGAATTTTTAGATTAACTCTGTTAACCGAAAATAATGAAGTCACAAATATGAGGCCCAATGTAGGCCCAATAAGGCCCAAGGTAGGCCCAATTGTAAATAAGAAGCCCAAGGTAGGTCCAATTGTAATTATTAGGCCCAAAAGGGTTAACCTAGCCCAATAACGTTCTAATTGGCCCAATTAGTGTCAATTCGGGAATTTAGTGTAATTTTGTTAATCGTAAGATAAGGAAATCATAGGAGAACAAACTACAAGGGTTAGTATTGATCAAAACAAGTGTAAAAACACTTAAATTATAAGGATTAAGCATGTAATTTGAAGAAATACACAATTTTGACTTTAAATAGTCAAAATTCTTTAAAAATTAAACTTAAATCCGAAATTACATTAAGAATAAGCAATTAATAGAATTAAACTAGTAATAATCATCACCTTATTGATGATTAACCGTTAGAACACATTATTGTCCCATTAACATTCGAATTAAACGAAATTATGAGCATAAATGATGAAACCGTCACCATCAACTATCAAAAACACAAAATTCGACCACATTTCAAGAAATTGAACATACAGAAACATTAGTCGGTACTCTTAGGAGGTTTAACATCAATCAATTTGATATAAGAAGCCACGGATCGAAGAAATCAATCGAGAGGCGGCCGAAACCCAACCCATTAGTCGATCTACACCAATTCGAAGTCAATCCAGGTAATAATCTATTCCTACAGTACCTAAAAGGTCCGATTATGGATAAACCAAACCCAATTTTTGGTTCTAAAAGCCAATTATACGATTGTAGATTCTAGGGTTCTTGAGTTTAAGCGTTTTGGGGGTTTTGAGGCAAACGTGTTTAGAAATGAAATTAAACACAACAGAAAGTTTCGAAATCAAGGGTTTAATGAAAACCATAAATCAATTTTATCAAACAATATCGGATTTGTTGATCTCGATTTCTAGGGTTCTTAGGTTAAAACGATTTGGGGGATTTGATGAGAATGGGTGTAAAAATCAAATTAAATGTTACAGGCATGTTCGTAGGTGTTATGTAAATGAAATCCCTATGTTAATCACATCTAACAAGATCGAATTTCATGATTTCGATTTCTAGGGTTTTAAAGGTAATCGGATTTGGGGATTTTGACCCATATGAACATGAAATTCGAATTGAACATCACAGAAGGATTCGAAAACAATGATTTAATGAACACCCTATGAATCTAGAACAGATCGATCATCAATTCAACTGATTTGAATTTGAATTAATCAAAATCGGGATCGAACGTGATTAGGGACTATTGAACATTAAAACTAAACTAAAAATTCAAATTGAAACCACCCTTGAACTCGTTTGGGTTTCTAGAAACAAACCCCTATGTTTTCAGGTTCGATCGAGATTGAATCGAGTCTCAATTGAAGCTCATTTGGTTTGGGTTAGTAAAAATAATAAGGAAACCGATTTATTAAGGGATAAAACAATTTAGAATGGAATTAGTTAACAAAATCAAGGATAGATGGACTGGTCGGGGACGTGTGTGTGGTTCGAGAAGTCCCGGGTTCGAACCCCAGGACTGTCGGGTTTTTGAATTCAAAACCAATTTTGATTTTTCAACCATAACTCCTTCATTATAACCCCGATTTAACCCTTTCAAGTTGCGTTGGAACCGTAACAGAATCTCGAACAATATGAAATAATAAAATTTATATTTTAACACGAAAACGAAATCGCGTATAATTACGCTTATTTAAATAAAATCGTATACGGATTATATGATTTTTTTAAACGACTTTAAAAGTCACGCGTACTTACTTGTACTCGTTTCTAACACTCTAACATACGTATGTTGACACGTATGTGATTTCAAACACAAAATGAAATCCCGAATAAGACAACGTAATTGTTTAAACACAGATACTTCGTAGAGGATTATCTACGCGACTGCACGTGTGTTTGATCATTCTGTTCACTATCAAAGGTGCGTACACGGCCCCTTTCTTATTTTAACTGTTTTGGGGGAGAAAACATGTGCAACAAACTCTTTTTAGATACATATCACTTGCATGAGTTAGCTTTTTACATTAAGTGCAAACATAGCATTACAAAGCCTTCCATTTCGAACTGTTTAATTTGCCGTAGTGCAAAGCGTGGTAGTTGAAGATAGATCTATTGGGTTTGACAAACCTCACTTGGTAGATGGGATCTACGCAGGTGTTTGACTGACCAAACACACACATTACTATTGTTCGTGCTAGACAATAGTGTTAAGGCAAAAACATGCTATAGCATGGCAATCGTCAGCTTCGGTGTCGACCACTTATGTAAATAGTACAAATGACTAGCTATCACGACTATGCATGTGTGATTATGTTATCTGCAAACTTTATATTCAAACTGTGGTTTCAACATCTGTGAATGCTTAAACCTGTGTATGCACCAACCTTTGTGTTGACTTGATTTACATGTTTTCTCAGGACACTAAGGCACAAGCAAGGACTAGCAGGGACTAGGATATTGAGTCTCATGCATACATTTCAGTTCAAGTGTTTTAGCTTTGATCAATTAAGACATTGAATACTATTGGAATTGTTTTTTACATTTTCAAACCATTATGTTTTATTGTTGTTTTTAAAACGCTTCCGCAAACATTGAAATTTTGATATTACAGTTTTAGACCAAAGTATGTTTGAATATCATATAGAGGTCTTCGTTATGTCTAATGATCTGAGATCCTGGTTTGTCACGCCCCAAACGGTATGATTCCATTAGTTGAAAATTGGGGGTGTGACAGATTGGTATCAGAGACATTGGTTATAGCGAACTAGGTTTGCATTTGTAGACTTAGACTATAAATGTTAGACATTAGACACTTACTTACACGATAGTTTATATGCATTTACATATGGCATTTTGTAACAGACATGGCATCATCATCTACACCTACTCACACTAAGGGACAAGTAGTAGCATTGTCAGAAATCATGACAAGGAGGATCGAACCAGTGGATGGTACGATCCACTATGGGGAGGAAACACATGTTCAACAAAGGGGGAACAACCAATATTGGCAATGGTTTCCTGATCTCATAAACAGCTGGGTGTGGGAAGAACGAGTGCCACCACCACCAACTGCCAACACTGCTAATAGCCTTTGGACGTTACCTGCTCTAGGATATCCACTCGAACAGGCATTTGCTGCTTTTGTTGCACGCATGGAGCATGAAATCCGCAACATGCGGGAAGTAGCAGGGATGATCACAGAATTGCTTGAGAATAACAACTGGCTGACACAAATGTGGGATAACCTCACTGAGGAGTTGGTTAGGACTAATGAAGAACAGGAAAATTTGGTGGAAACGATCTGGATGATGCGAGGGACGATCCTCGAACTCACTGCACGACTAGAAACTACTGAGTTACGTGTAGCTGTAGCCGAGGCAAGGGCTGAGGAAGCCAATGCACGGGCTGGTACAGCGGCGCTTGAAGCCAATATAGTGAGAGATTTGGCTGGGGAGGCCATGACCCTCATCACTGGGCATATGCGTTACCAACATGATGCAGTGACTGGTCCAGCAGAACTGGAAGATTCATCATCCACTGTTGGTCAACCAAACGATGGAATCTAGTTATTTCATTTACTTTCTAATTAACAAACTTATATGAGTTGGTTGTACTCATAAAAGTAGATTCCGTGTTTAGTTGTTTTGCATCTCTTTGACAAACAATTGTAAGCACTAGTTTATCATAAATGATTAAGAATTGTTACCTTAATGGCTATGGTAGTGTGTTACATTTACTTTGTGCATGAGTGATGATTATGCGATGGGTGTAGTCTTATTATGTATATTTGTAAATAGGAAGATCATGGTTGGAGGAAACATTAACATGACCGCAACGGAAGTTGAGGCCCTTATTAACACTCGAATCACCGAGACAATTGCAAACTATACACAAACACACCAAACAGGACCACATGATCCAACGGGGGAACTGGTAAACCCAAAAATGTGCACGTTCAAGACATTCTTGAACTGTAAACCACGTAATTTCAAAGGATCGGAAGGAGCCATTGGACTTCTTCGATGGATTGAACAGTCAGAATCGGTATTTGAGACGTACAATTGTCCGGAAGAAAACAAGGTCATATACGCTATTGGTACTTTGGAGGGTTCAGCCTTGACATGGTGGAACTCTATCGTACAGACACTCGGTTTGAATAAAACCAATGCACTTGCTTGGAACGGATTCAAAATCCTGTTGCAGGAGGGGTATTGTTCTCGTAATGAAATGCAAAAACTTGAGGATGAATACGGACAACTCAAGATGAAAGGTTCTAATATTGAGGAATACACTACTCGATTCCAGCAATTAGCAAGACTCTTACCGCACAGGGTAACCCCATCTAGCAAATGGATCAAGAGATACATTGGAGGGCTGGTATCTCAGGTTCAAAAATTGATCATATCTGCAAATCCTACTACCATACAGCAAGCTGTTCGACTGGCACACCAACTGACTGATCAAACGATGCAACGGGGAACATTACCCAAACGAACAGTAACAGCTAAGGCGGGAGACCACAAAAGAAAATGGGATAGCATTGATTCCAAGAATTTCACTCAGCAGTCATTTCAGCAAAATCGCAAGCAGGAATCCAACAAGACTCATCACAATCCAAACAATAACCAACAGTCATCGGGAGGGTATAAGGGTAGATGTCCGAAGTGTAACAAATGTGGATTCCATCACTTTGGGAATCAATGTGACAAATACCGATGTCAGCGATGCAGAAAGATAGGTCACGTAGCAAAAGACTGTCGAGGGGAGCTGCGGGTCAGCTCACTCAACCGGAGCAACACACAGAAAGGATGTTTTGGGTGTGGCTTATCAGGACATTTCAATAAGAAGTGCCCACAACTCAAGAAAAGAAGGGCTAATGACATAACTACAAAAGGAAACAGCAACAACAACACAAATGTTGCTAGAACAGGGCTTTTGTGATTGGAGGACGCCAGACACGGGAAGATCCCAACGTCGTTACAGGTACGCTTCTCTTGAATTATCACTCTGCCTCTATGCTATTCGACACCGGTGCAGATCGGGGTTTTGTATCTAGCAAATCTTGTGAATTGCTAAGTATTAGTCTTACTGCTTTAGAAAACTCATACACTATAGAACTAGCTGATGATAAGTTAGTTGTTGTAAACCATATTTTAAAGGATGTGTTCTTGACTTGATGGGTCAAACACATGACATTGACTTTATGCCTACCTCTTTAAGCAGTTTTGATGTAGTCATTGGCATGGACTGGTTGTCCAAACACCAGGCTAAAATAGTATGCCATCAAAAGATAGTTAGTATACCTCTTTCGCATGGAGAGACACTGTATGTACAAGGCAAGAAGAGCAGTATGCCAATGCATCTCATAGCTTGTATGAAAACACACAAATGTCTGTGTAAAGGTCATACGACAGTTATAGCACTTATAACTGAGAAGCCGGTAGTTGAGAAGAATATAGAAGACATCCTAGTAGTTTGAGAATTCCCTGAGGTATTTCCAAAAGACTTGCCGGGATTACCGCCTATCAGACAGGTGGAATTCCGAATCGACCCTACACCAGATGTAGCACCGATAGCTAGAGCGCCTTATCAACTTGCATCGTCAGAGATGCAAGAGTTATCTACAAAACTGCAAGAGTTGTTGGATAACGGTTTCATACGACCTAGTTTATGACCGTGGGGAGCTCCAGTTTTGTTTGTAAGAAGAAGGACGGAACTTTCCGTATGTGTATCGATTACCGGGAACTGAACAAGGTTACTATCAAGAACCGGTATCCGTTATCTAGAATTGACGATCTGTTTGATCAGTTGCAAGATTCGAGTTACTACTCGAAGATTGATCTCGGATCGGGTTATCAGCAACTAAGAGTTCAGGAGGAGGATATTCCAAAGACAGCATTCAGGACGCGCTATGGCCTTCATGAGTTCTTGGTCATGCCACCTGGGATTGACAAACGCTCCAGCTGTATTCATGGATCTCATGAATCGTGTTGTAAACCTTATCTCGATAAGTTTGTCATCGCTTTCATTGATGAGTCTGAGGAGGAACACACTGAACATCTCCGATTGCTACTAGAATTATTGAAACAAGATCAACTATACGCTAAGTTCTCGAAATGTGACTTCTGGATGCGAGAAGTACAATTCTTGGGTCATATAGTCAACGAAAAGGTCATACATGTTGATCCAGCAAAGGTTGAAGCGATTAAGAATTGGGAAGCGCCAAAGACCCCTACCAAGGTACGACAATTCCTTGGTTTTGTGGGTTGATACCGACGATTCATTGAGGGTTTCTCAAGGATCGCTCAACCACTTACAGCTCTTAAGCATAAGGGAACAAAGTATAATTGACGGATAAACAGGAAGCTGCATTCCAATTATTGAAACAGAAACTCTGCAGCGCACCGATTCTGTCCTTACCAGAAGGAACAGAAGACTTTGCGGTGTATTATGATGCATCTGCACAGGGTTTGGGGATGTGTGTTGATGCAACGGATAAAGTGATTGCTCATGCTTCAAGGCAACTACAACCACACGAAAAGAATTACACTACTCGTGACTTGGAGTTAGGAGCAGTGGTTTTTGCTTTGAAGATTTGGAGGTATTACCTACATGGAACCAAGTGTACTAATTACACTGATCACAAGAGTTACAACATATCTTTGATCAGAAAGAACTCAATATGAGACAGCAAAGATGGGTAGAGTTGTTGAACGATTACGAATGCGCGATTAAGTATCACCCGGGAAAAGCTAATGTGGTAGCTGATGCTTTAAGCAGAAAAGAGACATCAACAAGACATATGCACGCACTTATGATGACGATACATACTGACTTACCTGACAAGGTACACAGTGCTCAGCTCGAGACTTTAAAAAAGGAAAACTTGGTACAAGAATCCTTACGAGGAATGGAAGAACAACTGGATGTTAAACCTGATGGAATTCGTTATTTCATTAATTGACTGTGGATACCTTTGTATGGAGGTTTAAGGGAACTCGTGATGGATAAAGCACACAAGTCCAGATTTTCAGTCCATCCGGGATCAGACAAGATGTATCATGATTTGAAGGCACTGTATTGGTGGCCTCACATGAAAGCTGACATTGCTAAGTACGTTAGCAAATGTTTGACTTGTTCGAAAGTCAAAGTTGAATACTAGAAGCCATCTGGTTTACTGCAACAACCAGAGATACCGATGTGGAAGTGGGAACAGATTTGATGGATTTCATTACTAAGTTACCCCGTACACCGTGTGGTTGTGATGCGATATGGGTAATTGTTGATCGATTAACGAAATCTGCACATTTCTTAGCAATCAAGGAAACTGATAAGATGGAGAAACTGACTCGCATTTACATCAAGGAAGTGGTAGCACGGCATGGCGTACCAATCTCTATCGTATCAGATCGGGATGCCCGATTTACTTCCAACTTTTGGAAATCACTTCATAAGTCATTAGGGACTCGCTTGGATATGAGTACCGCATATCATCCACAGACCGACGGTCAAAGTGAACGAATGATTCAAACGCTCGAGGATATGTGACGAGCTTGTGTAGTTGATTTTTGTGATAGTTGGGAAAATCACTTACCATAAGTGGAATTCTCTTACAACAATAGTTATCATACAAGTATTCAAGCAGCACCGTTTGAAGCTTTGTATGGTCGCAAATGTCGTTCACCAATTTGCTGGGCTGAAATTGGTGACAGTCAGATTACAGGTCCTAAACTGGTGCACGAGACGACAGAGAAGATAGTTCAAATCCGGAACCGTATGGCAGCGGCCCGGGATCGGCAGAAGAATTATGCTGACAAACGTCGTAAGCCGTTGAAAATTCAAGTAGAAGACCGATTTCTTCTAAAGGTATCACCTTGAAAAGGTGTGATATGATTCGGTAAGCACGGGAAGCTTAGTCCACGTTACGTAGGACCTTTTGAGATCCTGAAAAGGATTGGTCCGGTTGCGTATCAACTCAAATTACCGGATGAACTCAGTGGAGTTCATGATGTCTTTCGCATATCGAACTTAAAGAAATGTCTTTCTGATAAGACATTGGTAGTACCACTTGAAGAAATACAAGTGGACGAACAGTTACGATTTATCGAGGAACCAGTTGAAATCATAGATCGAGAGGTCAAACAGCTCAAACAAAGCAAGATTCTGATAGTCAAAGTTCGGTGGAATTCAAGACGTGGTCCTGAATTCACATGGGAACGGGAAGATCAAATGATGAAGAAGTATCCTCATCTATTCAAAACAACAACTGCAAACACTGTGAAGACACCTTAAATTTAGGGACGAAATTTCCTTTAACAAGGGGATGATGTGATATTTCACACTCTAACTGTAAGCAAACACTTCATACTATTTATTTTAGTATAAACAACTGGGTTGAACACCAGCTTTGCAGAATGCAAACACAAACATTTCATAGTAGTACATACATGATTGATTTCAAACAATGTATTACATTTCAAACATTACATTTGATGTACTAAATTTCATGGTGGTACAATCATGATCGGTTAAACAAGGGTGGAGTTACATATAGAAGGAACCAGAATAATTGTGTAAGGTAAATTGACGAATACAGGGGCCCATGTACTCGTGAATTTACAGGTACACATGAATTTTGGAAGTTTCTATTTTGTCGACTACATTCAAACATTTGCTATGTGTGAGATTACATAGTACAGTATACAAACACTTTATTCAATTGGTTTTGTTACAAACATTTGTGCTACATTACATTTTATACATTTTATGTGCTACATTTCATATGTTACATGTTATGGTAGTACATGCATGATTAGTTACACACATTTTGCTATGTGCAGGGTTGCATAGTACAAACAATTACAGACACTCACTATGTGTGAGGTTACACAGCACAGTATGATCAAACACAAACAGTCACATTTAGGTGAACTAACTAGTGTACACGTAAACAGTCACATTGAACGATCACACTTAGTTGTGATGTTGCAAGCATTAGATTTTGTGTGTGAAGCACACGGAATGATCAAACCACACTAACACGTACAATTTGAACTCGTAAGTAGTTTCCTAACTACTCCTAACATTTACTAATTTTCGGGACGAAAATTCCTTCAACAAGGGGATGATGTGACAATCCGACTTTTTAGATTAACTCTGTTAACCTAAAATAATGAAGTCACAAATATGAGGCCCAATGTAGGCCCAATAAGGCCCAAGGTAGGCCCAATTGTAAATAAGAAGCCCAAGGTAGGTCCAATTGTAATTATTAGGCCCAAAAGGGTTAACCTAGCCCAATAACGTTCTAATTGGCCCAATTAGTGTCAATTCGGGAATTTAGTGTAATTTTGTTAATCGTAAGATAAGGAAATCATAGGAGAACAAACTACAAGGGTTAGTATTGATCAAAACAAGTGTAAAAACACTTAAATTATAAGGATTAAGCATGTAATTTGAAGAAATACACAATTTTGACTTTAAATAGTCAAAATTCTTTAAAAATTAAACTTAAATCCGAAATTACATTAAGAATAAGCAATTAATAGAATTAAACTAGTAATAATCATCACCTTATTGATGATTAACCGTTAGAACACATTATTGTCCCATTAACATTCGAATTAAACGAAATTATGAGCATAAATGATGAAACCGTCACCATCAACTATCAAAAACACAAAATTCAACCACATTTCAAGAAATTGAACATACAGAAACATTAGTCGGTACTCTTAGGAGGTTTAACATCAATCAATTTGATATAAGAAGCCACGGATCGAAGAAATCAATCGAGAGGCGGCCGAAACCCAACCCATTAGTCGATCTACACCAATTCGAAGTCAATCCAGGTAATAATCTATTCCTACAGTACCTAAAAGGTCCGATTATGGATAAACCAAACCCAATTTTTGGTTCTAAAAGCCAATTATACGATTGTAGATTCTAGGGTTCTTGAGTTTAAGCGTTTTGGGGGTTTTGAGGCAAACGTGTTTAGAAATGAAATTAAACACAACAGAAAGTTTCGAAATCAAGGGTTTAATGAAAACCATAAATCAATTTTATCAAACAATATCGGATTTGTTGATCTCGATTTCTAGGGTTCTTAGGTTAAAACGATTTGGGGGATTTGATGAGAATGGGTGTTAAAGGATTCGAAAACAATGATTTAATGAAAACCCTATGAATCTAGAACAGATCGATCATCAATTCAACTGATTTGAATTTGAATTAATCAAAATCGAGATCGAACGTGATTAGGGACTATTGAACATTAAAACTAAACTAAAAATTCAAATTGAAACCACCCTTGAACTCGTTTGGGTTTCTAGAAACAAACCCCTATGTTTTCAGGTTCGATCGAGATTGAATCGAGTCTCAATTGAAGCTCATTTAGTTTGGGTTAGTAAAAATAATAGGGAAACTGATTTATTAAGGGATAAAACAATTTAGAATGGAATTAGTTAACAAAATCAAGGATAGATGGACTGGTCGGGGACGTGTGTGTGGTTCGAGAAGTCCCGGGTTCGAACCCGAGGACTGTCGGGTTTTTGAATTCAAAACCAATTTTGATTTTTCAACCATAACTCCTTCATTATAACTCCGATTTAACCCTTTCAAGTTGCGTTGGAACCGTAACAGAATCTCGAACAATATGAAATAATAAAATTTATATTTTAACACGAAAACGAAATCGCGTATAATTACGCTTATTTAAATAAAATCGTATACGGATTATATGATTTTATTAAACGACTTTAAAAGTCACGCGTACTTACTTGTACTCGTTTCTAACACTCTAACATACGTATGTTGACACGTATGTGATTTCAAACACAAAATGAAATCCCGAATAACACAACGTAATTGTTTAAACACAGATACTTTGTAGAGGATTATCTACGCGACTGCACGTGTGTTTGATCATTATGTTCACTATCAAAGGTGCGTACACGGCCCCTTTCTTATTTTAACTGTTTTGGGGGAGAAAACATGTGCAACAAACTCTTTTTAGATACATATCACTTGCATGAGTTAGCTGTTTACATTAAGTGCAAACATAGCATTACAAAGCCTTCCATTTCGAACTGTTTAATTTGCCGTAGTGCAAAGCGTGGTAGTTGAAGATAGATCTATTGGGTTTGACAAACCTCACTTGGTAGATGGGATCTACGCCGGTGTTTGACTGACCAAACACACACATTACTATTGTTCATGCTAGACAATAGTGTTAAGGCAAAAACATGCTATAGCATGGCAATCGTCAGCTTCGGTGTCGACCACTTATGTAAATAGTACAAATGACTAGCTATCACGACTATGCATGTGTGATTATGTTATCTGCAAACTTTATATTCAAACTGTGGTTTCAACATCTGTGAATGCTTAAACCTGTGTATGCACCAAACTTTGTGTTAACTTGATTTACATGTTTTCTCAGGACACTAAGGCACAAGCAAGGACAAGCAGGGACTAGGATATTGAGTCTCATGCATACATTTCAGTTCAAGTGTTTTAGCTTTGATCAATTAAGACATTGAATACTATTGGAATTGTTTTTTACATTTTCAAACCATTATGTTTTATTATTGTTTTTAAAACGCTTCCGCAAACATTGAAATTTTGATATTACAGTTTTAGACCAAAGTATGTTTGAATATCATATAGAGGTCTTCGTTATGTCTAATGATCTGAGATCCTGGTTTGTCACGCCCCAAACGGTATGATTCCATTAGTTGAAAATTGGCGGTGTGACAGATTGGTATCAGAGACATTGGTTATAGCGAACTAGGTATGCATTTGTAGACTTAGACTATAAATGTTAGACATTAGACACTTACTTACACGATAGTTTATATGCATTTACATATGGCATTTTGTAACAGACATGGCATCATCATCTACACCTACTCACACTGAGGGACAAGTAGTAGCATTGTCAGAAATCATGACAAGGAGGATCGAACCAGTGGATGGTACGATCCACTATGGGGAGGAAACACATGTTCAACAAAGGGGGAACAACCAATATTGGCAATGGTTTCCTGATCTCATACACAGCTGGGTGTGGGAAGAACGAGTGCCACCACCACCAACTGCCAACACTGCTAATAGCCTTTGGACGTTACCTGCTCTAGGATATCCACTCGAACAGGCATTTGCTGCTTTTGTTGCACGCATGGAGCGTGAAATTCGCAACATGCGGGAAGTAGCAGGGATGATCACAGAATTGCTTGAGAATAACAACTGGCTGACACAAATGTGGGATAACCTCACTGAGGAGTTGGTTAGGACTAATGAAGAACAGGAAAATTTGGTGGAAACGATCTGGATGATGCGAGGGACGATCCTCGAACTCACTGCACGACTAGAAACTACTGAGTTACGTGTAGCTGTAGCCGAGGCAAGGGCTGAGGAAGCCAATGCACGGGCTGGTACAGCGGCGCTTGAAGGCAATATAGTGAGAGATTTGGCTGGGGAGGCCATGACCCTCATCACTGTGCATATGCGTTACCAGCATGGTGCAGTGACTGGTCCAGCAGAATTGGAAGATTAATCATCCACTGTTGGTCAACCAAACGATGGAATCTAGTTATTTCGTTTACTTTCTAATTAACAAACTTATATGAGTGGGTTGTACTCATAAAAGTAGATTCCGTGTTTAGTTGTTTTGCATCTCTTTGACAAACAATTGTAAGCACTAGTTTATCATAAATGATTAAGAATTGTTACCTTAATGGCTATGGTAGTGTGTTACATTTACTTTGTGCATGAGTGATGATTATGCGATGGGTGTAGTCTTATTATGTATATTTGTAAATAGGAAGATCATGGTTGGAGGAAACATTAACATGACCGCAACGGAAGTTGAGGCACTTATTAACACTCGAATCACCGAGACAATTGCAAACTATACGCAAACACACCAAACAGGACCACATGATCCAACAGGGGAACTGGTAAACCCACAAATGTGCACGTTCAAGACATTCTTGAACTGTAAACCACGTAATTTCAAAGGATCGGAAGGAGCCATTGGACTTCTTCGATGGATTGAACAGTCAGAATCGGTATTTGAGACGTGCAATTGTCCGGAAGAAAACAAGGTCATATACGCTATTGGTACTTTGGAGGGTTCAGCCTTGACATGGTGGAACTCTATCGTACAGACACTTGGTTTGAATACAACCAATGCACTTGCTTGGAACGGATTCAAAATCCTGTTGCAGGAGGAGTATTGTTCTCGTAATGAAATGCAAAAACTTGAGGATGAATACGGACAACTCAAGATGAAAGTTTCTAATATTGAGGAATACACTACTCGATTCCAGCAATTAGCAAGACTCTTACCGCACAGGGTAACCCCATCTAGCAAATGGATCAAGAGATACATTGGAGGGCTGGTATCTCAGGTTCAAAAATTGATCATATCTGCAAATCCTACTACCATACAGCAAGCTGTTCGACTGGCACACCAACTGATTGATCAAACGATGCAACGGGGAACATTACCCAAACGAACAGTAACAGCTAAGGCGGGAGACCACAAAAGAAAATGGGATAGCATTGATTCCAAGAATTTCACTCAGCAGTCATTTCAGCAAAATCGCAAGCAGGAATCCAACAAGACTCATCACAATCCAAACAATAACCAACAGTCATCGGGAGGCTATAAGGGTAGATGTCCGAAGTGTAACAAATGTGGATTCCATCACTTTGGGAATCAATGTGACAAATACCGATGTCAGCGATGCAGAAAGATAGGTCACGTAGCAAAAGACTGTCGAGGGGAGCTGCGGGTCAGCTCACTCAACCGGAGCAACACACAGAAAGGATGTTTTGGGTGTGGCTTATCAGGACATTTCAATAAGAAGTGCCCACAACTCAAGAAAAGAAGGGCTAATGACATAACTACAAAAGGAAACAGCAACAACAACACAAATGTTGCTAGAACAGGGCTTTTGTGATTGGAGGACGCCAGACACGGGAAGATCCCAACGTCGTTACAGGTACGCTTCTCTTGAATTATCACTCTGCCTCTATGCTATTCGACATCGGTGCAGATCGGGGTTTTGTATCTAGCAAATCTTGTGAATTGCTAAGTATTAGTCTTACTGCTTTAGAAAACTCATACACTATAGAACTAGCTGATGATAAGTTAGTTGTTGTAAACCATATTTAAAAGGATGTGTTCTTGACTTGATGGGTCAAACACATGACATTAACTTTATGCCTACCTCTTTAAGCAGTTTTGATGTAGTCATTGGCATGGACTGGTTGTCCAAACACCAGGCTAAAATAGTATGCCATCAAAAGATAGTTAGTATACCTCTTTCGCATGGAGAGACACTGTATGTACAAGGCAAGAAGAGCAGTATGCCAATGCATCTCATAGCTTGTATGAAAACACACAAATGTCTGTGTAAAGGTCATACGACAGTTATAGCACTTATAACTGAGAAGCCGGTAGTTGAGAAGAATATAGAAGACATCCTAGTAGTTTGAGAATTCCCTGAGGTATTTCCAAAAGACTTGCCGGGATTACCGCCTATCAGACAGGTGGAATTCCGAATCGACCCTACACCAGATGTAGCACCGATAGCTAGAGCGCCTTATCGACTTGCATCGTCAGAGATGCAAGAGTTATCTACAAAACTGCAAGAGTTGTTGGATAACGGTTTCATACGACCTAGTTTATCACCGTGGGGAGCTCCAGTTTTGTTTGTAAGAAGAAGGACGGGACTTTCCGTATGTGTATCGATTACCGGGAACTGAACAAGGTTACTATCAAGAACCGGTATCCGTTATCTAGAATTGACGATCTGTTTGATCAGTTGCAAGATTCGAGTTACTACTCGAAGATTGATCTCGGATCGGGTTATCAGCAACTAAGAGTTCAGG
The DNA here is from genome assembly GCA_009363875.1 of Mikania micrantha. Taxonomy (NCBI): domain Eukaryota; kingdom Viridiplantae; phylum Streptophyta; class Magnoliopsida; order Asterales; family Asteraceae; genus Mikania; species Mikania micrantha. The sequence continues at coordinate 14,749,165 of CM018680.1, forward strand.
AGGAGGATATTCCAAAGACAGCATTCAGGACGCGCTATGGCCTTCATGAGTTCTTGGTCATGCAACCTGGGATTGACAAACGCTCCAGCTGTATTCATGGATCTCATGAATCGTGTTATAAACCTTATCTCGATAAGTTTGTCATCGCTTTCATTGATGAGTCTGAGGAGGAACACGCTAAACATCTCCGATTGCTACTAGAATTATTGAAACAAGATCAACTATACGCTAAGTTCTCGAAATGTGACTTCTGGATGCGAGAAGTACAATTCTTGGGTCATATAGTCAACGAAAAGGTCATACATGTTGATCCAGCAAAGGTTGAAGCGATTAAGAATTGGGAAGCGCCAAAGACCCCTACCAAGGTACGACAATTCCTTGGTTTTGTGGGTTGATACCGACGATTCATTGAGGGTTTCTCAAGGATCGCTCAACCACTTACAGCTCTTAAGCATAAGGGAACAAAGTATAATTGGACGGATAAACAGGAAGCTACATTCCAATTATTGAAACAGAAACTCTGCAGCACACCGATTCTGTCCTTACCAGAAGGAACAGAAGACTTTGTGGTGTATTATGATGCATCTGCACAGGGTTTGGGGATGTGTGTTGATGCAACGGATAAAGTGATTGCTCATGCTTCAAGGCAACTACGACCACACGAAAAGAATTACACTACTCGAGACTTGGAGTTAGGAGCAGTGGTTTTTGCTTTGAAGATTTGGAGGTATTACCTACATGGAACCAAGTGTACTAATTACACTGATCACAAGAGTTACAACATATCTTTGATCAGAAAGAACTCAATATGAGACAGCAACGATGGGTAGAGTTGTTGAACGATTACGAATGCGCGATTAAGTATCACCCGGGAAAAGCTAATGTGGTAGCTGATGCTTTAAGCAGAAAAGAGACATCAACAAGACATATACACGCACTTATGATGACGATACATACCGACTTACCTGACAAGGTACACAGTGCTCAGCTCGAGACTTTGAAAAAGGAAAACTTGGTACAAGAATCCTTACGAGGAATGGAAGAACAACTGGATGTTAAACCTGATGGAATTCGTTATTTCATTAATTGACTGTGGATACCTTTGTATGGAGGTTTAAGGGAACTCGTGATGGATAAAGCACACAAGTCCAGATTTTCAGTCCATCCGGGATCAGACAAGATGTATCATGATTTGAAGGCACTGTATTGGTGGCCTCACATGAAAGCTGACATTGCTAAGTACGTTAGCAAATGTTTGACTTGTTCGAAAGTCAAAGTTGAATACTAGAAGCCATCTGGTTTACTGCAACAACCAGAGATACCGATGTGGAAGTGGGAACAGATTTCGATGGATTTCATTACTAAGTTACCCCGTACACCGTGTGGTTGTGATGCGATATGGGTAATTGTTGATCGATTAACGAAATCTGCACATTTCTTAGCAATCAAGGAAACTGATAAGATGGAGAAACTGACTCGCATTTACATCAAGGAAGTGGTAGCACGGCATGGCGTACCAATCTCTATCGTATCAGATCGGGATGCCCGATTTACTTCCAACTTTTGGAAATCACTTCATAAGTCATTAGGGACTCGCTTGGATATGAGTACCGCATATCATCCACAGACCGACGGTCAAAGTGAACGAATGATTCAAACGCTCGAGGATATGTGACGAGCTTGTGTAGTTGATTTTTGTGATAGTTGGGAAAATCACTTACCATAAGTGGAATTCTCTTACAACAATAGTTATCATACAAGTATTCAAGCAGCACCGTTTGAAGCTTTGTATGGTCGCAAATGTCGTTCACCAATTTGCTGGGCTGAAATTGGTGACAGTCAGATTACAGGTCCTAAACTGGTGCACGAGACGACAGAGAAGATAGTTCAAATCCGGAACCGTATGGCAGCGGCCCGGGATCGGCAGAAGAATTATGCTGACAAACGTCGTAAGCCGTTGAAAATTCAAGTAGAAGACCGATTTCTTCTAAAGGTATCACCTTGAAAAGGTGTGATATGATTCGGTAAGCACGGGAAGCTTAGTCCACGTTACGTAGGACCTTTTGAGATCCTGAAAAGGATTGGTCCGGTTGCGTATCAACTCAAATTACCGGATGAACTCAGTGGAGTTCATGATGTCTTTCGCATATCGAACTTAAAGAAATGTCTTTCTGATAAGACATTGGTAGTACCACTTGAAGAAATACAAGTGGACGAACAGTTACGATTTATCGAGGAACCAGTTGAAATCATAGATCGAGAGGTCAAACAGCTCAAACAAAGCAAGATTCTGATAGTCAAAGTTCGGTGGAATTCAAGACGTGGTCCTGAATTCACATGGGAACGGGAAGATCAAATGATGAAGAAGTATCCTCATCTATTCAAAACAACAACTGCAAACACTGTGAAGACACCTTAAATTTAGGGACGAAATTTCCTTTAACAAGGGGATGATGTGATATTTCACACTCTAACTGTAAGCAAACACTTCATACTATTTATTTTAGTATAAACAACTGGGTTGAACACCAGCTTTGCAGAATGCAAACACAAACATTTCATAGTAGTACATACATGATTGATTTCAAACAATGTATTACATTTCAAACATTACATTTGATGTACTAAATTTCATGGTGGTACAATCATGATCGGTTAAACAAGGGTGGAGTTACATATAGAAGGAACCAGAATAATTGTGTAAGGTAAATTGACGAATACAGGGGCCCATGTACTCGTGAATTTACAGGTACACATGAATTTTGGAAGTTTCTATTTTGTCGACTACATTCAAACATTTGCTATGTGTGAGATTACATAGTACAGTATACAAACACTTTATTCAATTGGTTTTGTTACAAACATTTGTGCTACATTACATTTTATACATTTTATGTGCTACATTTCATATGTTACATGTTATGGTAGTACATGCATGATTAGTTACACACATTTTGCTATGTGCAGGGTTGCATAGTACAAACAATTACAGACACTCACTATGTGTGAGGTTACACAGCACAGTATGATCAAACACAAACAGTCACATTTAGGTGAACTAACTAGTGTACACGTAAACAGTCACATTGAACGATCACACTTAGTTGTGATGTTGCAAGCATTAGATTTTGTGTGTGAAGCACACGGAATGATCAAACCACACTAACACGTACAATTTGAACTCGTAAGTAGTTTCCTAACTACTCCTAACATTTACTAATTTTCGGGACGAAAATTCCTTCAACAAGGGGATGATGTGACAATCCGACTTTTTAGATTAACTCTGTTAACCTAAATAATGAAGTCACAAATATGAGGCCCAATGTAGGCCCAATAAGGCCCAAGGTAGGCCCAATTGTAAATAAGAAGCCCAAGGTAGGTCCAATTGTAATTATTAGGCCCAAAAGGGTTAACCTAGCCCAATAACGTTCTAATTGGCCCAATTAGTGTCAATTCGGGAATTTAGTGTAATTTTGTTAATCGTAAGATAAGGAAATCATAGGAGAACAAACTACAAGGGTTAGTATTGATCAAAACAAGTGTAAAAACACTTAAATTATAAGGATTAAGCATGTAATTTGAAGAAATACACAATTTTGACTTTAAATAGTCAAAATTCTTTAAAAATTAAACTTAAATCCGAAATTACATTAAGAATAAGCAATTAATAGAATTAAACTAGTAATAATCATCACCTTATTGATGATTAACCGTTAGAACACATTATTGTCCCATTAACATTCGAATTAAACGAAATTATGAGCATAAATGATGAAACCGTCACCATCAACTATCAAAAACACAAAATTCGACCACATTGCAAGAAATTGAACATACAGAAACATTAGTCGGTACTCTTAGGAGGTTTTACATCAATCAATTTGATATAAGAAGCCACGGATCGAAGAAATCAATCGAGAGGCCGAAACCCAACCCATTAGTCGATCTACACCAATTCGAAGTCAATCCAGGTAATAATCTATTCCTACAGTACCTAAAAGGTCCGATTATGGATAAACCAAACCCAATTTTTGGTTCTAAAAGCCAATTATACGATTGTAGATTCTAGGGTTCTTGAGTTTAAGCGTTTGGGGGTTTTGAGGCAAACGTGTTTAGAAATGAAATTAAACACAACAGAAAGTTTCGAAATCAAGGGTTTAATGAAAACCATAAATCAATTTTATCAAACAATATCGGATTTGTTGATCTCGATTTCTAGGGTTCTTAGGTTAAAACGATTTGGGGGATTTGATGAGAATAGGTGTAAAAATCAAATTAAATGTTACAGGCATGTTCGTAGGTGTTATGTAAATGAAATCCCTATGTTAATCACATCTAACAAGATCGAATTTCATGATTTCGATTTCTAGGGTTTTAAAGGTAATCGGATTTGGGGATTTTGACCCATATGAACATGAAATTCGAATTGAACATCACAGAAGGATTCGAAAACAATGATTTAATGAAAACCCTATGAATCTAGAACAGATCGATCATCAATTCAACTGATTTGAATTTGAATTAATCAAAATCGAGATCGAACGTGATTAGGGACTATTGAACATTAAAACTAAACTAAAAATTCAAATTGAAACCACCCTTGAACTCGTTTGGGTTTCTAGAAACAAACCCCTATGTTTTCAGGTTCGATCGAGATTGAATCGAGTCTCAATTGAAGCTCATTTAGTTTGGGTTAGTAAAAATAATAGGGAAACTGATTTATTAAGGGATAAAACAATTTAGAATGGAATTAGTTAACAAAATCAAGGATAGATGGACTGGTCGGGGACGTGTGTGTGGTTCGAGAAGTCCCGGGTTCGAACCCGAGGACTGTCGGGTTTTTGAATTCAAAACCAATTTTGATTTTTCAACCATAACTCCTTCTTTATAACTCCGATTTAATCCGTTCAAGTTGCGTTGGAACCGTAACGGAATCCCGAACAATATGAAATAATAAAATTTATATTTTAACACGAAAACGAAATCGCGTATAATTACGCTTATACGGATTATATGATTTTATTAAACGACTTTAAAAGTCACGCATACTTACTTGTACTCGTTTCTAACACTCTAACATACGTATGTTGACACGTATGTGATTTCAAAGACAAAATGACATCCCGAATAACACAACGTAATTGTTTAAACACAGATACTTCGTAGAGGATTATCTACGCGACTGCACGTGTGTTTGATCATTCTGTTCACTATCAAAGGTGCGTACACGGCCCCTTTCTTATTTTAATTGTTTTGGGTGAGAAAAGATGTGCAACAAACTCTTTTTAGATACATATCACTTGCATGAGTTAGCTGTTTACATTAAGTGCAAACATAGCATTACAAAGCCTTCCATTTTGAACCGTTTAATTTGTCGTAGTGCAAAGCGTGGTAGTTGAACATAGATCTATTGGGTTTGACAAACCTCACTTGGTAGATGGGATCAACGCAGGTGTTTGACTGACCAAACACACACATTACTATTGTTCGTGCTAGACAATAGTGTTAAGGCAAAAACATGCTATAGCATGGCAATCGTCAGCTTCGGTGTCGACCACTTATGTAAATAGTACAAATGACTAGCTATCACGACTATGCACGTGTGATTATGTTATCTGTAAACTTTATATTCAAACTGTGGTTTCAACATCTGTGAATGCTTAAACCTGTGTATGCACCAACCTTTGTGTTGACTTGATTTACATGTTTTCTCAGGACACTAAGGCACAAGCAAGGACAAGCAGGGACTAGGATATTGAGTCTCATGCATACATTTCAGTTCAAGTGTTTTAGCTTTGATCAATTAAGACATTGAATACTATTGGAATTGTATTTTACATTTTCAAACCATTATGTTTTATTATTGGTTTTTAAAACACTTCCGCAAACATTGAAATTTTGATATTATAGTTTTAGACCAAAGTATGTTTGAATATCATATAGAGGTCTTCGTTATGTCTAATGATCTGAGATCCTGGTTTGTCACGCCCCAAACGGTATGATTACATTAGTTGAAAATTGGGGGTGTGACATGTGCCATTATAGGATTATGTGCTAATTATGCATCAAAGGTTTAGGATAAACATTGCAAATCGAGCACAAGCGAAATAGAATCGTCGAAATCTAAAAACTGATAAATGGACCCGTCGCGGTACGCCAAGGCCTTTGGCGAAAAGCTTGGCGGTACGTGAAGAAAAGAGGGAGTTGGGACTCCCGAATTCCTCGGCGGTACGCGAAGACCGATTTGATCAGCCTTGGCGGTACGCAAAGGCCATGCAGATCAAAAAAATTTATAAAAATCAACCCCAATTCATTTGTTCGATTTTTACCCCAAATCACCGAGCATTTCCTCTGCAAATCAACCAAAACCTTCTGAAATTAACATCCAAAGTCCCTGAAATCACTATTGAAGCCATTTCCTCTACATCAGCCACTTGTAGCTTCTGTCTAGACCAATCCTTCCAATTAAGAGCTCCTAAGGTAGTTTATTATGTTTATATAGTGTTAGATCATACGTGCATGATGTAAAAACACACATGCAAGTGTGTTTGAACACATGCAACTCCATGTGGCTAGTTTACTTGAATATGTTCGTGATTTGATGTGTTATTTGATTTAGATCTACTGATTTTAGGGTTTAGAAATGTTGGATTTGAGTTTGGACGAGTTATTGTTTATCTGATGATGATTTTGTAGAACTTGCCATAAAAGGAAACTTTTATTTTGCATGCCATAGGTTTGTGATGATCTAGACATGATAGAAATGTCTAGATGTTGTCAAATGTATATTGAAGTGTTTAGAAACACATTTGAGTATTTGGTTTTGTCAAAAACATAATTTTGTAAGAACTTACTATGTATGGAAACTTTTGTAAATCAAAAGAGGGCTTTCGATGTTTTTGAATGTTTTGGTGAATTTTGATTATTGGAATACGTTTAGAACTGGTTTTTAACATTTTTGAAACTTTGTTTTGTGAAAACGAGCTTTTAAACGGATACTTTCCAAATAAGGAAACTTTATTTAGGGAAAAGGCTATAAATGGCAATTTATGCGGAAACGATATACTTTAAGTGTTTAAACGTGTTTTTATAAACATACTAATGGTATTAGCTTTATGAAATGGGATTTCATAACTACACTTTCCTAAAATGGAAACTTTCTAAAAATAGTAACTTTTACAATTCTTACACGTCATCTATGTGAACATTGTATGAGTAGAGGCATAGGATGCATGTAGGTGTCCTACTAGTATTCATGATGCATAAGCTAGCTAAACGTAACCAATGTGTCACCAACGATTCGTCGAGTCAACACGCACACACTCGGTTGAGCACACTGACACTTGGAGTTGTGTGGGATACAACACACCACAAAACACGTAGTCACACCTATATGGTTGTGACATCCAGTACCAGATCATCCGGCAGGTCCGTACGGTATGTGTACTTTCACTATTTACTATGTATAAATACAATGCATGAACAGTGTTTATGATAACAGAACTCAGAATACAAGTGACAGTATTACGTATTTATGTGAAAACTTAAATACCGCAAGTATAACAACTCATGATAAACAATAGTTGTATGTATTTGAGTGAAAACATAAGTACAGTTAATACAACGAATCAAGAGAAACAACAGGGTACAAGTAAACACGTCGGTTGCGGTCTGATATCCATAGATGACAGGAATCAGATGGCCGATACTTCATTATAAAAACAATATGAATTCAAGGGAAAACAATGTGAAAACAGGAAGTTTAGTTGAGTCCGTTAGTGAGGAAACACATTTCAAAACACAATTGCAGTGTCGTTTCAGAATAACGAACTGACATTGTGTTTGCGTGGGTGACGATTCACACAAACATACCTGTGAGTTTAATGTTCTGAAATGATGATTGAAAAGTAGAAAACAAGAATCAGAAAGCAAAAACCATCGTCGTGTTCGTTCGGGTGACGATTCGAACGAATACATCCGAAGGTGACGCGATCTGACGAAACAGAATCGAATAAACGATTCGAACGATAATAAAATAAGAAAAATAATTACAAAACATTTATTAGGAATCACAACCTTTAAAATATTCAAAATAAATCCTTTTTCTTTAAAAACACGTAAATAAAACGCGTAACGATTTGAAAATGCAACGGAGACGAAAATCGAGCAACCGAAACGAACCCGAACACGCTCGAGGTATATAAAGCCTAAATGAGGCAACCACCTCATTTATCACTCTCATTCTCTCTCTCTAAAACCATTTTCCCGGTTTACACTCTCTTTCTAAAGTTTTCACCTTCAAATCTTCAAATCTTTCTTGTTTATGGATGAAATCAAGTGTTTTTGGAGCCTAAACGAAGCTCTCGACCTCCTCTACCTAGAAGTACAACTGACATGAGTATTTATCCAGCAAAAATCGAGGTATGAAGCTATGGAACCCACGAAAGTTAGGGTTTTCATACCCTTTTAGTTCGACCCACCACCCTTAACCGGCATAGGGACTTTGTAATATTGACCCTACACCTTTGAAAGCTGAATTTTGCGTGACATTAACAAGGGAATAGCCGAAATAGCATGGGGATTCAATGATGATAATGAACCAGGGTTCGTGAAAGGGCTGCAGTGGCCGAACCTACGACCGGCCGAACCTTCTACCTTCACGAACCCATCATCCACGAACCCTTCATGCAAGATGCGAACCTGTACTCGGGCGAACCTCATGCATGGCAAACCGAGAAGCCACAAACCTTTGACAACCGAATCTCAAACCCTAAGAACCTGCATGGGCGAACCTTCACTTTGCCGAACCTGATCCATGGCCGAACCTCTTAACCACGAACCCTATGCAGCATGAATTTAGGGTTGCCTCGGGGAAACAGCCAAACCTTGGCAGGGGCGAACCCTTGGGCTGTTAAGCCACTTCTTCAGCGAACCTTGAAGCTAAGGGGGGTGGTGAAACTCCACGAACCTAGAACCCCCTATTCGGCCATGTACCCCATCATTTGAAGCTCACACCGTTCGACCCAAACAGCAAACATTTGGCCCATACATCGGGCCCATGACACACATAGTTCGGCCCACCTTAGTAATTCAGCCCAAGCAATCCGAATGACCCATGACATATAACATTCAGCCCATTTAACATTGAAATAAACCAACACCTTGGTAATCAACTAATAACGCATGCATGGTTATTAAAGTATGTTACTACAAAGTGACAAGGTTTTGTGGTTTTGTTTTATAAGATCTAGAACATGGTATTTCTGAGATGAGATAACAAAGGGTTTTAAAGTGTAAGACAAAATGAAGCAATAATAACATAAAGTTAGGTTACAAAATGTTGAGGATTGTTAATCCTTAATATAAAACCTAAGTCTTATACTTAGAATCCCTTTTCTAATAATGGTAAATCAAGTTGAACATAAACCAGATAACCAAGCTTACTAACTTTGATCGATTTGTGTTAAGTGTGGGTACGATATAGGACAATTGGAATAAGGGCCGAATGAAGACCGAGACTCACAAGTGTTAGCCAACTCTAGGGCTAACACATACACGCACATAAATCACTATAACTCATACTTACAAGTTACAAACAATGTGAAATCAATACAGGATCGTGAAAACTACTACAAGTACAACAACGAGCACATACATTCTTGTATACACTTAGTCAACCACAACAACTACAAGGTGAGTTCATATGCCCCTTTTCTAATCTTAACTGATTTTAAACTCTCGGGGCTGAGAAACATGTTTAACTTTTATCTACCTAAAAGTTTTAGTTTAACATATTGCTTGTACTTTGATTTAGATAATATTGCTTGACTTATTATCGCTTATCATTGTATGCATGCTTGTATGATCATGATATGACAGAGATAACTAAGATGAATGTGATAATATAACTTCACAAATCATCAACACAATAGAATAACATAGTTGTAAGATCTTATCTTTTAACGCTTAATTATTCTTACAAGAACAGACATTGAGATTATCACAGGTGAACATGATGACAACAACAACAACAAACATAAATGATATGAAGATAATATATATCTTTATAATATCATTCAAAATTAGAGTTAGCTAAGTGTAATAAGACAAGTTCTTATAATACTCAGCTTATAACTTAGTGCATACTACAAGATAACACGAAACATGTATCATCCACCACCTGAGTCGACTAAGTGTAGTAAGACTAACTCTTACCACACCTTAGTGAAAACAGGGTGACTATATGGAACAAAAATGAATGATAATCATGATAACGTAACTTCATGATAACAACATCATTTTCACAGCAATTAACATTGTAGAATAAGACAAGATCTTATATAACTTTGTTAAGAACAACAAGAACAAACAAAATTGGTGAACACAACAACAATTGATTACTATTGAACTGTTTGTATTATATCATTTCAATCATGTGCCACGTATTCAAGTTGATCATTGTAATTCCCTTACACAAATCGCTGACCAGTTAGTTTGACGTGACTAAACCGACGATAGCATAGTGGTACCATAGGTTTGACAAACCTCCAGCTTCTAGGGCTGGTATGTTGATCGTATTATCATTTGGCCGGTAACCTACGGCCGGTGACAGGGCGACAAACAGTCAAGGTCTGGAATCCATTGAGTTCTGTTGACTAGTAGATTGAGGAATTTGTCTTCTCTCATGTCATATTACTAGTAACCGTTTCGATGAGGCCTACGGTAATACAAAGTGGTAGAGGTAAATTGGATGCATTGTAATCTGATTACGTGAGGATTTCAATGGATTCCTTTTAGGCTCTATGCACTTCAAGTTGAGAACAAATATCAAGTGGTTAACTAACACTCTTATTATTAAAAGTGATTAACAGTTACCCCCACAGGTAATAGAATAATAACAAGGATCAGATTAAATTAATCTAATTTCCTTAACACTTCGAGGGTTTATCCATACTTCGGTTTGATAACTAAACCACTTCTATTATATTATTCTACCTATGATACAATGAGTGATGAACACAATGGACAGGTGATTAACAAACAGGATCAACAGGTGAAATGAAGATGGATCTCTAGAGTTGTATTACAAGTGGTGTGGAATTCTAGTAGTCATGTGGTGGGCTGGTTGCTGGGGCTTGTTCCCCTACATATGCCCTATATATAAGCATAACTACTAGTATGAGATACTACATGTAAATATAACTATGGAGAGGCCATTGTGTGAACAGGTGAATCAAACAACTTACAAGTAACATGTATGACATTGTGATTATGTATGTGAACAATTCAAGGTTTTCAATTATCAAATTTATGAACTCACTAACTTAGTGTTGACTTTGTTTAAATGCATGTTTTCTCAGGTGACGAACAGGTTTAGTTACCAGATTTCAAGAACATAGCTAGTGGACTTTTAGAAGACCTAACTACATTTTGTGTCGAGCATATTTTGGAATGACAAAACAATGAATCATTTTTTGTGAATCTTGTACTGTTACAAGATAGAAACTCATTGATTCTTTTGAATGGATTTACTTAGTTAAATTATGAGGAAACAATGTAATTTAACTCTGTAATTCTATATCATTGTCATGTTAGCATTTCTCATTTATATATCATATGCTACGTAAACAATCTGATCATTTCGATTATCAAACGATATCGCGCCCCGAGAACCTTCCGCCCAACGGGAAGTCGATCCATCCCGTCGGCTTAGAGTGTGACAATGGATATAGGTGCTTACTAGCAGGATTGCTAGCACTCGCAGGTAGCAAACACACGTAAACCAGAACTGCTTTACCAGGTGAGTTCACGGCCCCTTTATACATTTTCTACCTTTGGGAGAGAAGACATTGCATATAAACTGTTTTTGAACAACAACATACTTTTGGTTACATTTGTACATGCTAATATTATGTATATGCATATGTGTGGCACTCATCCACAAAACTGATAAGTCCTCATTAAACACATCTCAAACCGTTAATAGCGCGTTGCACTTAGCGTGGTAATTTTGAATAGTACTATTTGGGCCTGACAAGCCCCACTGTTGCGCGCCGTATGGGCACCCCAAATGAAGGTTGGAACAGTGCATAATTGACCAAACAACATTGTCATATCTTGTTGGATGGATATGGCGGGAGGCAGTATGTTAGCTTCGGTTGCGAACCCGCATATGGTATAACTTATATTGACTAGCTATCAATGAATATTGCATTGTATTGAAATGTAGACCTGCAAAACACTTTCTTTAAACATTTTGATGTTTACTGCTGAATACATACATGTGCTCTCACCAACCTTTGTGTTGACCTTTTTCTCGCATGTTTTCTCAGGTAACTAAGGCACGCGTACACAGATTAGGATGCTAGGCTGGAGTCGCATGCATCTACATAGTGCTTTAGTCTTTGAGAACATCTATCACTTTGTTATGTCATATGTTGTTAAACATATTTAATCGCTTCCGCAAACTTTAAACTAATGTTATTTTGTAGACTATTTTATTAATGCTTCCGCAACTTCTGAACTTTAACTGTTTGGATAACCTACACGTTAAACTTCCGCAACTCTGATTTTACTAAACTATTTTATCCAAGTTATTGGATGTACGTATGAAACCAGACATGTAGGTCTCGCAACACTGTGTGACCGGAGACTAAGATCCTGACAGTCTGTTGCTCGCGCCCTGGAAGGGACGGGATTTCTCAGGGTGCGATAACCGTGAAGACTCTCGACACAACACTAGTCAATGTCGGCAGCCCAATATGCATGTGCCTCCACACAATACATAGTGTATGGTCACTGTACTCATTGTGGTATTGGACGCATCCCCTCTCAATGTCCTAATCAGTTTATGTAACATATGTGAAATTTTGAAACATTGAAAACCTTATTTTATGAAAATTGAATCTATTCCTCATGTTAAAAACATGTATATATATATACACACATGTGTGTGTGTGTTTGTATGAATACATATAAGCTTATATTTTAGATATACATATATGGTAGTGTTGAAATGATTACCCATGGATAGAGCAGTAACCCATTAACTCAAATCTCATGGCTAATCAAAAAGTTGAATGTATAGGATTGTGATATGTGTCATGCTTCTTATTTAAATAAAGAATGGTATTTTAGTCATTTACACCATATTAAAAAGCTGGAATTAATTTGGTGTTGCTATGTGTCACCTTTCAATATATTATAATATAGAGTGAAGTACCGATATGGTCCTTGTGGTTTGCTAGCATTTCACTTTTGGTCCCTAGGTTTCATAAATTACCCATATGGTCCCAAACTTTGCACATTTGTAACACATATGGTCCTTATGTGAGGGTAATTTGGTCAATAATTTGGTGACTTAAGGACTATATGTGTTACAAATGTGCAAAGTTTGGGACCATATGGGTAATTTATGAAACCTAGGGACCAAAAGTGAAATGCTAGCAAACCACAAGGACCATCTCGGTAATTTACTCTTATAATATATTTACTTTTTTATTTAAAGTTTACCCTCTCTTCTTTTATGCATCCATAACTTTTTATCCTATAATTTTTTTTATAAAAATTGCACCATTTTACTCGTCTTATTTTTCTCTTTAATTTCGTTATAGTCTTGACTAGGTTTTTTTTATTTTTTTTCGGATATTTGTATTTACACCAATGTAACGAGTTGTAACGAATTTGGGTTTACATTGTTGTAAATTAAATAGGTTTACGTTTAGGAATGTAAACGAGCCAAGCCGATCCCGAGCTCGTTAATTCCATTATATTCTTGACTAGTTTTTTTTTTAATTTTTTCCGGATGTTCGTATTTACATCAATGTAACAATTATAAACATAACACATTGTTGGTAATGGATTGTAACGAATTTTGGTTTACGTTGTTGTAAATTAAAAATGAACTACATTTACGGTGTAAATTAAAGTGAGCCTAACATATTTGTTACATCATTGTAATTAAATAGTTGATACAATGAAACCATATTTATTTAAAACAATGTAACCATATTTGTTACATTACTGTAAATAAATAAACGATACAACATAACTAGGGGTGTTAACAAGCTATTTTGTCTAAACGAGCCGAGCTCAAGCCGTAAGGAGCTCGGGATTGGATCAGCTCGTTTACACCCTATACGTAACCCATATTTAATTTACGAAAATATAAACCAAAATTAGTTACAACTCGTTACAAATAATGTGTAATGTTAATACTTGTTACATTGCTGTAAATACGAACATTCAAAAAATTTAAAAAACCTATTTAAGACTTTAACTGATTAAAGAGAAAAATAAGACGAGTAAAATGGTGCCATTTTTATAAAAAAAATATTATAAAATAAAAAAGGTATGGATCTATAAAAAAAGAGAGGTGGTAAACTTTAAATAAAAAATTATATATCTATCTATACTAATAAATCAAAATAAAATGTGTCACATGTCACTTTCATAGGTTATCCTTGTAAAATATTTTCCGCCTCTCTCTCCTATTAAATTGCACACATATTCAATTATAATAATATTAAATATACTTTTATATATTTTTAAATTAAAAAAGGTTTTTAAAGCATTAAAAAATATATTAATTTTAAAAGAGTACATTTTTTTATAATCCAAATTATTATGAAATATAAAATATTCACTAATTGTTTTTCAAAATGAAATATTCAAAAAATAAACTTTAATAAACTTAGTTTTAAATAAATAATATTATGATTTTATTACTTATGTATTAAACTATACAAATTATTAATCATATTATAATTGACTATTTGTTATTTTTTTTGTTTAACTCGTGTATATACGTGGTATTGACTTTGTATTATAATATATTAGAAGGTGACAGATGACACCACCAAATTAATTTCAGCTTTTTAAAATTGTGCAAATGACTAAAATACCCTTCTGTATTTCAATATGAAACATCACACGTGACACAATCTTATATACTCAACTTTTTGATTAGCCACTAGATTTGAGTTAATGGGTTATTGCTCTATCCATGGGTTATTATTTGTTCACAATCATATATATATATATATAAATATTATATATATATATATTTAAATGAATATTAAACATATATATAAATCCTTGATATATAATTTATTTAAAATGTTAACAACAATTATTGTACACATAAACTATATATATATTTTTTAATACAATAAACGATGTAACTAGAAATGAAGAAATAAAATATTCTATATTCTATTACTATTTATTCAACTAAACCAAAAGGAATTTTTATTTAAAATAATAAATAAATATTCTCAAATTATAATTCGAACTTAGACAAAAACACGATCGATTCTAGACATGTTAATTTTAGGAAATCTATAGAATTCGTAGACTGAAGACACAATGCTTGAACTATAGAATACTGATGACGGCACATACGATTACCACCGTAATAAAAAAGGCATGGATGCATTAATTGCATATAATCATGAACTGAATGAGCATTAAATAAAGCCCTTATGGTAATTAATGAAAAGGCATGGCTCCCAATTAATGAAGGGAAGGCCAGCTACACATCAGTCAGGATGACTGACGAGTTGACGGAAGGTCATTTCCTAGTGGACAACAGACCAGGATACATTCAGAAAGACCCAAGGGAAAAACCAGTGAAAAGAGCTATAAATGAGGAAGATGAGAGAACCAGAAGATTCGTTCAATATGACCCAACCACTTATCATACATGCTTTAAAGAGAGTACTCGTTTCCAGGGAGAGTGAAAGGTCCTTACGCTCGGACGGGGTACCAGAGCTCTCTTAGATTTGATCCCATGTTCCTCTACTTGCTTGTAACACTTTGTAAGGAGCCTTCCCTTGTAATCCCAGATACTTTCTTATATTCCATAAAGTGGTCAGTGTCTGTAATGTCGTGGGTTAGTGAATGAGATTATCATTTATACATTGCTCATGTTGTTCATAATCAAATACACTGTAATTTGGTTCATCATTTGGCGCCATCCGTGGGACCCGTGTTGGGTCACCATTTGCTGCACGAACACACGACATGGCCGATGATAACCTTCGTTCTACGCCCCTCAGCATGATTTCTAAAGATTCAAAAAAGAAAGGAACCACTTCAGCCAAAAAAATCACCGACCCCAAGTGATAGTGACCGAGGAGTCGGATGAGGAGGAGGTCGAGGTAGCTATTACCTCGGACTTCGTTAAAAACCACTAAGAGACACTGAAGGCCAGGCTAGCCACCAAGAAAAGTTAGAAAAGTTAAAGGCACGATTGACGTATGACGAAGGAGGGTCCGAGGGTACACTCAAAGAACCCGGATACAGCGAGGAGTTGTGGGAAAAACTCCTCAAGATGATGGAAGAACAAAAGCCTCCTCAAATACAAAAGGGGGAGAACAAACATGCCACAAAATCTGGAGGAGGGACAGGCGATGGAGATGACCTATTGTTAAAACCATATCTGCCCACCAACTATACGGACCTCTCGAAATTTACGCGTCGGATCGCAGAAGCTCCACTTCCAGAGAAGCTGAAGTTACCCGCGAATTTGGGGAAATATGACGGCACTGAAGATCCGGATGACCATTTGCACGCTTTCGCAGGAGCCAGAAGGGTAGGAAGTGGAACCTTCCAACTTGGTGCCACATGCTCATGCAAACTTTGACAGCAGCAGCCCATTTGTCGTTCGAAAGTCTCCCACTTTGGAGTATTGAAAGTTGTGAAGAATCGCGAGACAAGTTTCTAAAGCAGTTCCGTTAAAAGAAGAAAGCCGTCAAAAACCCGAATGAAATACTGCACATCAGAAGACGAGTCGATGAGAAAGTGGAGAAATTTATGGAAAGATTCATAACTGAAAGCATGCAGATACAAGGCGTGCCCGAGGTCATGAAGATTAGTAGTTTCATCAATGGGGTAAGACAACCCCAGCTATGTGAGAAGTTGGGAGAGGATTTCCCAAAAACATTCGACGGTTTAATGGATAAGGTGAAGGCTTTCGTAGGAGGAAAGGATACAAGTTTCAGAGCTAGAGAATGGGAGTTGAAAAAAGGTCGAAGTTACCGGACCAAAGAAACACAATAAATAGCCAGGAATGGACCTTACGCCAGAAAAGGTAAGGTCCTTGCAGAGAAAAATCGCCAATTTTTCACCCCTTACAAGGCTAGCTCCAAACAAGCAGAAAAATTTACACCGCTGACAAAAACACCCAGCGAGATCCTGGCAACCGAAAAAAGCAAAAAGCTCTTTTATGAAACCACAACCGCTTTGAAACTCCTCACATCCCAACCCCGACGAATTTTGTGAGTTCCACAAATGTTACGGCCACAAAACCGATGATTGCATCCACCTCAAAGGGGAGATTGAAGCAGCGTGAAGTAGGGCAAACTAACACATCTGGTAAAAGAAATAGGAGCAACAACATTGAAGGGAAATGAAATACACCAGGAAGACGGAGGAGAAAAGAAACGATCTTATGTAGACATGATCCGAAGGCGAACGGATAACGAGTATGAAATGAAAACGCGCCACAAGCACATGGAAGACGAAGGATATCCTTGGATGGAGACATCGATCACATTCCCACCGTTGAAACCGTGGGAAACTCAAGAAGCACTATTAAATATCTCTGCTAACATTGCTGGTCACAGGGTCAGAAGAATCCATGTTGATGGGGGCAGTGGGTCAGAGGTCATGTATGAACACCGCTTCCAGCGTTTGGACCCGAACGTCAGAGAAAGATGGGTGGAAGACACATCAACAATGGTCGGATTTTCAGGAGAAGTCACCTACTCCCTAGGTAAAATCACTCTACCCTTTACAGTTGGGGAAGGGGTTAAATGGAGGACTGTGTACCTCACGTTTTATATCGTGAGGGCACCGTCAAAATATAATGCCATTCTAGGACGACCGGGAATAAAGGCCCTCAGATCATTGGTGTCCACCGTCCATGGGGCCATAAAATTCCCTACACCTACGGGGGTAGTGACTGTCTGCTCTTATGCTGAAATAATAGCAATAATCGACAAAAAGGAAGAAAGAAACAATGATGAGGAAGAAGGATGGGTGTTAGACGACCGATTCCTAGAAGCTATAGTCAAAGTGGGTAATCAATTAAGTGATAAAGGCAAGACAACCCTCAAAGAGTTACTTTTGAAAAATCACAACATGTTCACATGGACCCCTCCCACATGGAGGGTATCCCACGTGACCAAGCGGAGCATAAGATTAAAGTAGACCCGGGGGCCAAGCCGATAAAGCATAAAAGAAGAAGCATGGGGGAGGAAAGGAGTACAACTGCCATTGAAGAAGTAAGAAAACTACTTGATGATGGGATAGTGCGGGCAGTCCAATACCCCTCATGGATATCAAATCCAGTTATGGTACGAAAAAGCGGAGGAAAGTGGAGAATGTATATTGACTTTAAAGATGTCAAAAAAGCTACGCCAAAAGATTGCTATCTGCTCCCATAAATGGAAGCAAATATTGATTCCTTGCAAACATATCCCATCCGTTGTTTCCTCGATGCATAAAAGGGATATCATCAAATTCGGATGGCCAAGGAGGAAGAAGAAAAAACAGCCTTCTACACGGCCGAAGGAACCTTTTGTTACACTAAGATGCCCTTCGGGCTCAAAAATGCTGGAGCCACATACCAACGTATGATGGACAGCCTGTTCCACAACCAAATAGGCCGGAATGTGGAAGTGTATGTAAACGATATGGTCATCAAGAGCAGGGAAGAGGACGCAATTATAGGAGACATCAAAGAAACTTTCAACACACTCAGATAATCGCAAATGAAACTAAACCCCAGAAAGTGCTCGTTTGTGGTCGAAGAAGGAAAGTTTTTGGGAATCCTGGTTACCAAAGAAGGAATCAAAGCAAACCCAGAGAAAGTGCAAGTTGTAATTTCAATGGCGTCTCCAAAGACGATAAAAGAAGTGAAATGGCTCAATGGCATATTAATAGCGCTTAGTCGTTTCCTATCCAAGACGGCTGAAAGGTCCTTACCTTTCGTGAAAACACTGAAGAAATGTTTGTAAAAGAACAAGTTCACCTGGACGGATGAAGCAGAAATGTACTTCCAAGCGGTCAAAGAACACCTGTCCTCCCTACCAGCCTTAGCAACGCCATTCCCAGCTAAAACACTTATGGTATACTTGTCAGCAGCAGAAAAAGCAATTAGCGCAGTCCTATTAGTCGAGAGGCAAGGGACCCAAACACCAATTTACTTCGTAAGCAGAGAGGTACTCTGATATGGAAAAGGCATCACTTGCATTAGTGCATGCTTCGAGGAGATTGCGGAGATATTTCCAAGCCCACCCCATACGGGTACTTGCCAATCAAGCGATTCAACAGATACTGGCACGACCATAAATTTCCGGTAGACTAGCCAAATGGGCTATCGAACTGGTGACATTGAAATAAAATTCGAACTGCGTACAGCTTACAAAGGTCAAGTGCTTGCTAATTTCTTGATAGAAGCACCTGCAAACAAAGACCAAAAACATAGCCCCCACCTTGACAAACAAGAAAGTGACAGTGCCTTGAAATGGCAGCTATACACCGATGGTGCGTCCAATGCAGACGGAAATGGCGCAGGTTTCATTTTGAAAACACCAGAAGGTATCGAGTTCGCCTACGCTATCATACTCGAATTCACAGCCACCAACAATGAGAATGAGTACGAAGCCTTACTAGTCCGGTTGAGGGTAGCACAAGCCATGAAAGTCTCACACATCAATGTGCACGTCGATTCCCTCTTAGTAGGCAACCAAATCAATGGCTCCTATGAGGCAAAGGAAGAAACAATGAAGCAATACTTGCAAAAGCAAAGTCCTTGCAAGAACAGTTTATTGAGTGCCAAGTGATACACATCAACAGAAGCCAGAATCACAAAGTGGACGCACTAAGCAAGCTCGCGTCAGCTGCCTTCAGCACATTGGGAAGTGTAATCCGGATTGATGTTCTAGCTAAACCGTCCATCGATGCAGAACTGCAAATACAAGAGGTTACCCAAGTCACTTCATGGGGAGAGCCAATTAAAGAATTCATTAAAACAGGCAAGGTACCAGAAAATAAAGATGAAGCGAAAAGGCTACGGCTGCGAGCCTTACATTATGAACTGATTAACGGGGAACTATACCGAAAGTCCTACCTAGAACCTTCACTTAAGTGCATTGACGAAGAAGAAGCCAAGTATGTTATGCGTGAAATCCATGAAGGAATATGTGGACTCCATGCCGGGCCTAAGACAATGGTCGCCAGTGTAATGAAAGCAAGGTTCTATTGGCCTGGAATGTATAACACAGCAGTGGCACTGTCCCGAACATTCGACAATTGCCAAGTCCACACACCTGTGCCAAATAAGCCAAAGCAGTCGTTAGTACCTGTAAGATCCTCATGGCCCTTTCAAAAATGGGCAATTGATATTGTGGGACCTTCCCCAGAGGAAGTAAGAAAGGTCAAGTTCTTAGTAGTATCTATTGACTACTTCATGAAATGGGTGGAATCGAAACCGCTAGCCAAGATCACGAGCCAGGCAATAAAAAGATTCGTTTGGGAAAACATTGTCTGCAGATATGGCATACCCCACACACTTGTCAGCGACAACGGAAAACAATTCGACAACGTTATCTTCAAAAAATGGTGTGAAGAATTATGCATCAAGCAAATTTTCACTTCTGTTGCACACCCGCAAGCAAATGGCCAGGTGAGCGGGCGAACAGAAGCATAGTGGATGGAATTAAGGCAAGGTTGGGTAGAACACGCAAGGCATGGCTGGAAGAGTTACCACATGTATTATGGTGTCACCGTACGATGACAAAAACAAGCACATGAGAAACACCCTTCAGTTTAACGTATGGAATAGAAGCCATGATTCCCGCAAAAATCGGATCTCCAACACCAAGAACACAACTGAACATGAAAACAGTAAAGATCTCCGGATAAACCTGAATCTCCTAGAAGAAAGACAATATCATGCAGCACTCTGGGAGACGAATTACAAATAGGCAATGCAATGACACTATGACAAAACAGTCAGAGCCAAAGAGTTAAAACCGGGTGATCTGGCGTTGAGATCCAACGTTACAAGCGGCAAAGAACACAAAAATAAGCTAACCCTGAAGTGTACAAGATCATCTAGAGCAATGGGAATGGATCTCACAAGCTAGTTGATATAGAAGGCAAAGAAGTCCCCCGCACTTGGAACTCAATGCAATTGCGCAAGTACCACTTGTAGAATCAGCAAAAATGGAAGTACCACAAAAGCAGTCCCTTATTTTGTATACAATGTGACACAACCATTTAAAAATGTATTTAGTAATCCCTTTTTTGTATCTCCATTGGGAAAAGAATGAAGTGGAAATTCCATTATCAAAAGCATATCTACAATCATGCAAGTATGAACATACACAAAGCTCATACTCAGAAAATAACAAAATACAATAAATAAAAAAAAAGAAGCAAGAGACCGTAGTCTCGAAGAAATGCATTAAATTGCATCCAAAGCCACAAATGAAAACAAAGGGTAAAAATCCCCTCCTTACTCTCGTGCGAAAATTATCAATAAAGCATGCATGAATCTCATAAAGAGAAATATTGCTTTATAAAAGGGTCCCCAATCACGTACGTACAAACAAACATGCTAAAAGCATAATAATTTCAGTCACAAAAGGTATCACAATGCCAAGACAACATGTTCATTTTAAACACAACAATAGTACATCAAAGTTAGCCAAACATGGCACAAATACTATGGTAAAGGAGTGGTAGGATCCACAATGGCTGTTAAAGCCTCCAAATTAGCAACAGGAATATCTGGGGAGTTTTCCAAGTGGGACAACAAAGAATGATATGCGGCACCGTAAAGCAAGAGTTGCGTTGGTCATCCACGCCTCCACTGTTGGATCATAGCAAGGGCTTTCCTTCAAGAACAACCCCTTGTTCGAATACTGGTAACCTGCACGAAGGCCATTTTTATACCCAACAGCAAGGCAGGTGGAACTTACATCACCAAGTAATTGAACATATTCCTGGCTATCCCCGATACGGTTAAAAATGAGGCAGAAGCCCTGAGTGACAAGCCAGGCACGATCAGCTGCAAGCCGATTATTCATATCCGCCACATCCACTACCTCCCGTTGCAATCTTTGATTATCTTCAGATAAACGGGAAATCTCCACATGAGCGGTAAGCGCGTCTGCCTTCGCCTCCTCCATACCAGTCTTGTGACAATCCGACTTTTCGGATTAACCCTGTTAACTGAAAATGGTTAGATCACAGGCCCAATAAGTCATGTAAGGCCCAGTAAGGCCAAAGAAGGCCCAGTAAGGCCAAAGAAGGCCCAGTAAGGCCAAAGAAGGCCCAGTAAGGCCAAGGAAGGCCCAATAAGTCATGTAAGGCCCAGTAAGGCCAAAGAAGGCCCAGTAAGGCCAAGGAAGGCCCAGTAAGGCCAAGGAAGGCCCAATAAGGCCAAGGTAGGCCAATGAGGCCCAATAGTAGTTATGAGGCCCAATTGAGTAGGAAGTAAACCCAATCACAAACCTGAGGCCCAAGGGAGACCCAATTACAAATTCAAGGCCCAAGATAGGCCCAATTATATTTTGTGAGACCCAAGTGGACAGAAGGTAGGCCCAATGAGCCTAAGGTAGGCCCAATTGGCCAAATGGGTTAACCTAGCCCAATAATGTCTCAATTGGCCCAATTTGTACCAAATTGGGAATTTAATTTAGTTTTATTAGCCGAAAACTAAGGAAATCATAGGAGACCAAACTTTTAAGGATTAGAATTAAGCAAAATGGGTCTAGAAACATTAAAATATAAGTATCACAATTGTAATTACATCGAATTGGGGATTTTGACCTTAGAAGTCAAAAATTCGGCCAATTAGTTTAGGAAAATTCGAATTCCACATTCATACTAATTTGTAACTGAAATTAATCAGTTGTAAGTATCAAATTAATGATTAGTAACCACTATCAGGCGTTATGGTCACAATTATTAGTAGAATTAAGGGCAAAATGAAGCCAAGGGTCGTAACCGTTGCATAGTAACCTCAAAAACACACAATTCGATTTCAACTATCACAATTGAGTTTACAGAACCTATAATCGGCTATCTTAGAACCATTTGCACCCATCAATTTGAAGCGACAAGCTGGGGGTAGACGATTTCATTTAGAACCAAACCGAACATCAAATATAGAATCGATCTTCATCGAATCAGCATCAAATCAAGTAAGTAATCATCCTTATCCCTTCTAACATGGCCGACTAAGGATAAACACATCCTAATTTCATCCTTTAACATCGGATTATCTGAATTCGATTGCTAGGGTTTATGCTATGAACGGGTTTAGGGTTTTCTATTAAAATGGATTTAAAAGTCGAATTAAATGTTATGTGTAGCTTCAGAATAACTCATTTTACGAAACTCATATGACAATCACTGATGTCGACGGAGCTTAGCTATAAAACTAACTAAAAACCGACTATAAACTAGACACAAAGTAATAAATCTAGACTCTCTAAAACCTAAGCTACCGACAGGCAAGTGTACCTATCGTATGCAGCAAGACAAAAGTAAGTCCGGATATCGAACCCACAGACTTCTACAGACTGTACTAACTAGACTCAAAGACTTATCTATACAAAATTTATACTTAAATAAAAGAATATTAAGGAAGGGGGGTTTTCTAACAAAACTAATAATAACTTAAATAAACTGAAAGACAGACGAGAAAACAAAGACTAAACCAAAGAAGAAAAGAGACACTACCTAGGCTTGAATCATATACATGCTTGACAAGGTTCTATCGGGGATGGAACTAATGTGATACCGGGATCTTATAATACTAAACTCAAAGGAAACCTAGAGCACCCTCGACCCTTCTCAAGGATAGTCAACTAAGGGTCCTAAAAGCCGTTAAACCACCGGTTAAATGGATTCCCTTCACAGGTCATCCAACTATTTATGAAATATCCACTAGATTATCTACCTCACAGTACAATAATCTCAAAACACCTAAGAAATAACTGTTAAACACTCTACCTCACGGCGCGAAAGTTACAGTTCACTTAAATGCTAGGGATAACCTGGGTTTTCCTATTGGACTCGATAAACAAGGTTTGATAGACAAATTAGATTGATCTTCTCACAAAGTCTCTAACCTAGCAGTCTAAAAACCAAGACTTATCGACAACTTCTCACCTCACGGCTATTGAAGCAAGTTGCACATCTTAATCGTCTAAATCATAACAAAACATTCCTATGAATCACTCGGCCTAAGCAACTCATCCACTAATCAAAAACACACAGTAATTGATTCTAGCATGCACCTATTTCGCGACAGACAATCGCCAAGATACATGAGGAACATAATATCAATCATTCAACAATCACAAATACACATCCACATCCAATATTCAAAACCAAATCAATAAATCATAAATCCATCACATTATGATGTTCCAACACCGAATCAAACCAAAGTCAAACATGCATAATCATCTAACCTAGATAGTTCTAAGAGTTTAGCCACTAAACATCATATGAAAACAAACCATAATCTGTTTAAAGAAAGGAAACATGAGAAACAAGAGAAACAAAGTAAACCGATCACGTTACACCCTTCGGATCACTCGTCTAGGGCTTCCCGATGATCAAAATCAACTCAAATCTCGTTCTCTAGCCTCTGATCGCCTCCTAGGTTGTCTCTGGTCGTCCAACAACGAATACCCTAGCCTCCAGCCGTTTCAGAAAACATAAACTCGAAATTCTGAACTTTTAACCCTGTCGCGTAGCGCGACATGTATCTCCATGCCCGTCGCGTAGCGCGACGGGTCTTGCTACCCGACAAAATAGTCGGGTCAAACCGCAATCATTAAACAGGGGCAAAACAGACTTTTCCACCTGTCGCGCTACGCGACAGGGTTTTTTTGATGATGTCGCGATACGCGACAAGGTTAATTTCCAGCTTTTGACTTCTTTTGTCTTCGGGTCTGTTCTCATCCAACCGGGAGCTCGTTTTCTTGATCTTTTCCACCAAATACACATGTTTATGACCTGCAAGCATCAAATTATAGAAATGTGAAGAACCAGCATAAATCGACTCTAAAAACCAATAAACTGTACGGAAAACTCAATGAAAACAAATAGAAAAACAGATGTGTTGCAACACATCACATCCCCACACTTATCTCTTTTTCGTCCCTGAAAAAGGCTTATGCAAAAATCTGGGATCATAGTCAAATAAAATGGTTTCTACACAATTAACAAAGTCAAATCAAAATTCAATGCTTTGGAAAAGATTGCAAGTATTTTTATCCCGTTAAACCCATACTGATTATTCCTATCCCTTAATCATGGTTCATTATGTTCATGTTTTACATTTCATTTCATTAGACCCACACTTAGGTAATCTAAAATCAAATCGATCCTGAATTCTAGCTTTCAAGTCATCTTCCCATATAAACAAACCAGAAATTCCTCAAATCAGATTTTTAAAATGGAAACAGATGGAAGCGTGAGCATTTTTCTTTTATTTATTTATTTTTTCAATCCATTGAACTTAGCTTAGTGGTGTTTCAAACAGGCTGCAACCCGGCGTGTGACACATAAGTTTCTCATCCAACTTCATTTCTTTCATTTTTTTCTTTTTACTCAGCTTATTTGGTGAAATGGGGGCGCCATAAGACTCGGATTTATTCTCATAAAAAGAGTACTTATGTGCCAAACAAAAATCAGATTTTCAAAACTCTAATCCATTATTATGCAAAGACTTCTTTCTGACTAGAAAACATTTTCATTAATTCCAAATTCCCAAGATGTTTCCCATGAAAATCATGCATTTAAGTAATATTTATACCAATCATGTGGAACAGAAACAATCAGTTGAGCCTACTTACACATCCCGTGACCAAAACATAAAACCCAAACCAACTAGTTAACTGTGACAGAGAACCATCAAACCTAGGTTTTCTATCATTTCCCATCACACTTTTGCAACCAACTCAAATAAGGACAAGAAAGATCTAAGCTAAAGATGTAAAAACAAAAATAAAAATAAAAATTTTAAAAAATTTTGACTCAAAAACATAAGTAAACTAAAATTCAAAAACTAACTACTAAAAGAAAACAAGACTAAAACAAAGTTTCCCATCCCCACACTTAAACTTTACATTGTCCCCAATGTAGAGAAAAGGAAACCCAAAAGAAAAACTAACAACTAAAAACTGAAAATGACTTAGCTGGTTAACGAGAAGACTGTCGAATGCCAATCTTTCCATGTAGCTCCACAATCAACAATTCTGCTCCACTGGCTATAAACAATAACATAAGATCTACAAAAAGACAAAGATCAAACAAGCATCAACCCATCCAAAACATGATAACAATAATATCCATGATTAAGTCCAACCACCAACCAACCTTACCAGTTAACTAAAAGTAACAAAGAAAAGCCCAAATGAAACAAAGAAAATTAAGAACTAATTAAAATTTGAAAAACATCAATTCAATGCAACAAAAATGAATTTAGAACGCCTCCTATGGTAGTGAACACGGTGTAGAATAGGTAAATTGGGGGTAAAATTCGAAAATTAGGGTTTTTAAACATTTTAACACATTCTAGGACTCGTCGCGTAACGCGACAGATTTTTGAATGTCCGTCGCGGTACGCGACAAAAGTTTGACCCGTGAAGTTGACCATATTGTCGCGTAGCGCGACAAATGGTCTTGTGGATGTCGCGTAACGCGACGGGGTCATTTTTCCAGAGAGTTTCTGGCATTTTCATGCCTTTAGCCAAAATTTTCACCCCAAATTATTCTAAACCACCCACAAATGTTCTAAAACAAGAAATACATACCTGGTGGCTCCAATTCATCATTATGGCATCAAATTGATTAAAAACCTGCAAAACAGAAGAAAACACAAAAAAAAAAAACGAAAACGAAAAACGAAAAAAAACAATCACGAAAAACTAAAATCTACAAACTATACACTTGGGAGTTTAACCCAAGAGCTTCTCAAACTCATCTCAATTGGGGGGGTCAAGGGAAACCTCCTCCCTTGCAATTAACTCGTGACCACGATCACCAACATCCCATGGTCCTCCTCCCACAACTTCATGCACACCGACATCATCACTAGCCAAAACCACACCATCCACTTGATGGACTAACTCACCACCGGCCTTCATTGACTTTTCTATCTTCAAACAGATGCTCTCATCACCCACTCTAAAAGTGAGTTTTCCCTCATACACATCTATGATGGCCTTAGCGGTGCGCAAGAATGGGCGCCCAAGAATGATGGGGACCACCGTGTCCGCCTCCATATCCATCACCACAAAATCCACGGGAAAAACAAACCTATCAACCTTGACTAACACATTCTTCAAAATCCCCCGTGGACACTTAACCGACCGATCCGCCAACGACAAGGTCATGCGTGTGGGGGACAAGTCACCAAAGGCTAGCTTCTCGTATAAAGAATGTGGCATCAGATTGATGCTAGCCCCTGAATCCGCCAGAGCATACCTCCTTACATCATCTCCAAACAAGCACGGGATAGTAAACATTCCCGGATCTGCAAGCTTTTCGGGAAGCTTGTTTAAGATCACCGCGGAACAACCCGCACTCAATGGTATGTTGGCAACTTCTCCCAAACGGTCCTTACCCTTCAACAACTCTTTCAGAAACTTCACATACTTGGGTATGTGCTGAAGGGCTTCAATAAACGGGAGATTGATCTTGAGTTGTCTAAACATGTCAAGAAAATGCCCGTATTCCTTAGCGTGCTTTTGATTAGTCAAGCGCGCCGGATAAGGAACACGGGTAAGATCAATCTCCGTGGTGGGCTTAAACATGACCGGCTTACCAACTGCCGGCTTCTCAATGGGAGACTCACTGTTAGGTGCGGTACTTGCTGGGACTAGCCTCATTTGCACCCTCCCAGGAGTCTCCATCTCAATTTCCTCATCCACCGGTTCCTCCTCATCCAAATCAACCGGTGGAATCACCCTCTCGCTCTCCTCAACTTCAACCAACACGAGTGGCATGAACACCTCTCCTCTACCTCCTCCAGAACGGGTAGTGACCGCCTTAACGTGGGCGTTTGGGTTGGTTTGGGGCTGACCCGGGAACTGACCCTGAGGCCGTTCATCCAACCGTTTGGCAATGTCACCAACCGTTCGCTGTAAATCCAAGAACGCAGATTGCTGGTTCTTGAGGAGAACATCATGTTCATGTAGGATCTTTTGTGTAGTGGCATCCTTAGTCACTAACTGAGTCAATAACTCCTCTATCCTACCCAAACCACCACCAGCACCTGAAGTGCTACCAGAACTACCACTAGACTGCCCCTGGTTTTGATGATAACTATGATGGAAACCAGGGGGATTACCTGAAGATCTATAGGTTTGGTTCTGAGAATTTCCCAAACCGGGGTTATAAGACTGCCCAAACCTACCTTGCCCTCCTAGATAGTTAGCCTGCTCCTGGCTCACCAAACACTCAGAAGTGGCATGGCCACCTCTACAGATCTCACATCTGTCCACTCTCATCTTCAAGTCCCTAACATCCCTAGCTAAAGACTCAAGAGCAGCAGCAACACTAGTGTCTGTGTTCACATGGTGAACACCCCTCAGTGACGAGGAAGAACTAGTAATAGGAGTTGAATTCCTATTTGAAGATCGCTGCTCATACTTGGCCTGAGCAAAACTCTCAAAAAGATCATTGCATTCAGCCACATCTCTCTTACCCATGAGGTGGCCTCCTGCAGAAGTATCAAATCGGGCACGAGTCTCATATGTGAGCCCATTGTAGAATTTCTCTACAAGGGCCCAATCAGACAAACCATGCTGGGAGCATCTGCTAAGCAAATTTTGGAACCTCTCCCAAGCAAGATAATAGGGCTCATCAGGGGCCATCCGGAATGAATGAATCTCATCCCTCAGGCGGGCGGCCTTAGCAGGTGGGAAGTACTTTTTAAGAAAAGCATCCCGAAGACTAGCCCAGGTTATGAAGGTACCTGGAGGATGAGAATCAAGCCATGTGGCTGCTCTTCCCGCAAGTGAGAAGGGAAAAAGTTGTAGAAAAATCGCATCATTAGTGGCACCTTGAAGATTGAAGGTATCACAGATACGAGTGAGCCTAGCAAGGTGTGCGGGAGCATCTTCATCATCACGACCATTTAACTGAGAATTATTAATCGCAGTCATGGTATATGAAGGAATCTGCCATGAATTTTCATTCGGGATCGGTGGCAGTAAAATGGGGTTATTAAGCCCTGTGAACCCCGCAGTGGCTTGCTGATGAACGGTCCGACGCTCAGCCATTGGTGGAACAAAGTGAACACGTGGACTAGAATGAATGGAAGAAGTAGAAGGAGAAGATGGGGTGTGCTCAGAAGAATTAGCAGAAATGGGAGTAGAAGCGCTTACCTCGCTCGTAGAACCTTCAGAAAAGTCCCGCGAATCGCTCCTTGATGGCAAAGAAAGCTCAGGTGGCGGTCCGTGTGAGCGTAGGTGGGGCATACACTACCAAACCTGCAATCAAATAAAAGCAAATCAAAAAGAAATAAAACAAAACAAAAGAAAAATAAACTAAAATTGAAAAGCAAAATAAACACAATTATGCACAGATAAGAACAAGAACTAGTAAGCGCAATCGACTAAGAAGTCCCCGGCAACGGCGCCAAAAACTTGATGTCGACGGAGCTTAGCTATAAAACTAACTAAAAACCGACTATAAACTAGACACAAAGTAATAAATCTAGACTCTCTAAAACCTAAGCTACCGACAGGCAAGTGTACCTATCGTATGCAGCAAGACAAAAGTAAGTCCGGATATCGAACCCACAGACTTCTACAGACTGTACTAACTAGACTCAAAGACTTATCTATACAAAATTTATACTTAAATAAAAGAATATTAAGGAAGGGGGTTTTCTAACAAAACTAATAATAACTTAAATAAACTGAAAGACAGACGAGAAAACAAAGACTAAACCAAAGAAGAAAAGAGACACTACCTAGGCTTGAATCATATACATGCTTGACAAGGTTCTATCGGGGATGGAACTAATGTGATACCGGGATCTTATAATACTAAACTCAAAGGAAACCTAGAGCACCCTCGACCCTTCTCAAGGATAGTCAACTAAGGGTCCTAAAAGCCGTTAAACCACCGGTTAAATGGATTCCCTTCACAGGTCATCCAACTATTTATGAAATATCCACTAGATTATCTACCTCACAGTACAATAATCTCAAAACACCTAAGAAATAACTGTTAAACACTCTACCTCACGGCGCGAAAGTTACAGTTCACTTAAATGCTAGGGATAACTTGGGTTTTCCTATTGGACTCGATAAACAAGGTAGACAAATTAGATTGATCTTCTCACAAAGTCTCTAACCTAGCAGTCTAAAAACCAAGACTTATCGACAACTTCTCACCTCACGGCTATTGAAGCAAGTTGCACATCTTAATCGTCTAAATCAT
Organism: Mikania micrantha; assembly: GCA_009363875.1. NCBI lineage: Eukaryota > Viridiplantae > Streptophyta > Magnoliopsida > Asterales > Asteraceae > Mikania > Mikania micrantha. Next base: position 14,779,654 of record CM018680.1, read on the forward strand.
AACAAAACATTCCTATGAATCACTCGGCCTAAGCAACTCATCCACTAATCAAAAACACACAGTAATTGATTCTAGCATGCACCTATTTCGCGACAGACAATCGCCAAGATACATGAGGAACATAATATCAATCATTCAACAATCACAAATACACATCCACATCCAATATTCAAAACCAAATCAATAAATCATAAATCCATCACATTATGATGTTCCAACACCGAATCAAACCAAAGTCAAACATGCATAATCATCTAACCTAGATAGTTCTAAGAGTTTAGCCACTAAACATCATATGAAAACAAACCATAATCTGTTTAAAGAAAGGAAACATGAGAAACAAGAGAAACAAAGTAAACCGATCACGTTACACCCTTCGGATCACTCGTCTAGGGCTTCCCGATGATCAAAATCAACTCAAATCTCGTTCTCTAGCCTCTGATCGCCTCCTAGGTTGTCTCTGGTCGTCCAACAACGAATACCCTAGCCTCCAGCCGTTTCAGAAAACATAAACTCGAAATTCTGAACTTTTAACACTGTCGCGTAGCGCGACATGTATCTCCATGCCCGTCGCGTAGCGCGACGGGTCTTGCTACCCGAAAAAATAGTCGGGTCAAACCGCAATCATTAAACAGGGGCAAAACAGACTTTTCCACCTGTCGCGCTACGCGACAGGGTTTTTTTTGATGATGTCGCGATACGCGACAAGGTTAATTTCCAGCTTTTGACTTCTTTTGTCTTCGGGTCTGTTCTCATCCAACCGGGAGCTCGTTTTCTTGATCTTTTCCACCAAATACACATGTTTATGACCTGCAAGCATCAAATTATAGAAATGTGAAGAACCAGCATAAATCGACTCTAAAAACCAATAAACTGTACAGAAAACTCAATGAAAACAAATAGAAAAACAGATGTGTTGCAACACATCAATCACATCGTACAATATCGAATTGTATGAATTCGATTCGAAGGTTCTCGATGGAAAACTGTTTTGGGGGTTTTGTCTTAAACGAACCTGAAAAGGAAATTAATTGGTTCCTTAAGTTTCAGAAGGTGTCGATTATGGTTAAAGTTCTATCAATTTTATATAAAAGCATCGAATTGTTAGGTTTTGTGTTTTAGGGTTCTTCATGAAAAACGTTTTTGCGGATTTGATTCAAAAGAGTTTTGTAGTCGAATTAATCTTGTTAATGAGTTTCGAAATGCTTCTTATAACAGAACCCTCATGTTAATTTCAAAGCTTAACATCTAATTCAAGGAGGTTGAATCCAAGGGTTCTTAACCGTAATAAATTTGGGGTTTTCTAAGCAACCGAAGTTTAAAATTCAATTAAGTTACACCATTGGTTGCGGATTAACTTGGTGATGAAAAGCCCTATGGTCTTGGGTTCGATTGAGTACGAATTGAGGTTCAATTGGGAACCAATTGTGTCGGGTTAATAAAACCAAAGGGGAGCCGGCTCTCTGGTTATTTTAAAACGTTTAATCCGGTTTCTATTAGCAAATGTGAAGTAGAGGAACTGGTTGGAACTAGGGAACTTGTTTGGGAGGTCATGGGTTCGACCCCATGCCTCACCAATTTTTGAATTTAAAACTTATTTTAGCAATTCTATCATAACTTGTTCGTTATAACTCCGATTTAACTCATTCGAATTGCGTTGGAACCAGACTTTCATCCCGAACTAATTGGAATGATAAAATTTATATTTTAATCCGAAAACAAAATCGCGTATAATTACGGTTATTTAAATAAAATCAAATATGATTTTATTTAAACGATTTCAAAGACACGCGTATATACGTATGCGTATTCCTAACACTCTAACATACGTGTGTTGACACATATGTGATTTCAAGCACAAAACGACTATCCGAATAACACTAGGTTATTGTTTAAACACAGATCCTTCGTAAGAGGATTATCTACGCGAGTTCACATATTTGATCATTCTGCAACAATCAAAGGTGCGTACACGGCCCCTTTCTTATTTTAAACTGTTTTGGGGGAGAAAACATGTGCAACAAACTCTTTTTAGATACATATCACTTGCATGAGTTAGCTGTTTACATTATGTGACAACATAGCAATTGAAAGTCCTTACACACCTCGAACCGTTTAGCAAAGCGTGGTAGTTGGAAATAGATCTATTAGGTTTGACAAACCTCACCTGGTAGATGGGATCTACGCAGGTGTTTGACTGACCAAACACATTTTACTATTGTTGTGCTAGACAATAGTGGCAAGGCAAAAACATGCTATAGCATGGCAATTCGTCAGCTTCGGTGTCGACCACTTATGTAAATAGTTTATATGACTAGCTATCATGACTGTGCATGTGTGATTATGTTATCTACAACTTGATATTCAAACTGTTGTTTTAAACATTGTGAATGCTTAAAACCTGTGTTATGCACCAACCTTTGTGTTGACTTGATTTACATGTTTTCTCAGGACGCTAAGGCGCGCAATAAAGACTGGCATAGACTAGGAGATAGAGTCGCATGCATGTTTATCATTTATTGTTTAAATTACACATTTGAGGATTTTGTTTTGTAATTTACATTTTACAACTGTTATTGGTTTTATAACGCTTCCGCAAATTTTTGAAAACTCTGATGTTATGTTTTAAAGACCAAAGTATGTTTTGAAATTCATATAGAGGTCTTCGTTATGTCTAATGATCTGAGATCCTGGTTTGTCACGTTCCCAAACGGTATGATTCCGTTAGTTGGAAATTGGGGGTGTGACAAGTCTGCTACCCTCAAGCAACCTTTTCAAATCTCTTACCAATTCCTACAATAAGGAATGGAAAAATGCAATAAATAAGCATCCATACGGTCAGCACAAACACATCAAAAGCAAAATTAAAAGACAGAGATTACCTCCAACATAGATATGTCAATCTTGTAACTCTTTATATCACCTCGCTGCTCCCGCAACTCACCAACACACCGGTCCACCTCGGCCCCAAGTTCCGCCACACGCCGCTCAAACGCAGCAGCTTTATCATTCGCCATACAAAGAGATTCCTTAAAATTCTTAGACTCAACACGAAGAGCATCAACATCCAAAAACTCTTCAAGAAGATGTTTTTATCCTCCAAAGCTTTAACAAGCTCATCCTCAACAGTGGCTATCATTTGCTGAAATTTCATTGCACCATATGATCGATGCTGCAGGCGCATAACAATCTCTAAACCAAGGTCCCGATGAGACTCCAAAGATAAAGTAAACTGGTGAGCCAAAGAAAGAGAATCCAAATCCCTGTGACAAGTTTCAGCAACATACGCAGAAGTAAACACATTTTTGGAAGTAGGCAGTATTGGAGGAACAACAGACCCCGCACCAATGGGAACCACAGCCACAGACACCGCCTCCCTAAGAACAGCCGAGACATGTACTTCCAAACATACAGAAGTAAAAGGAACACTCACACCACTGGGGGAAATGACCACGTTTGGATCATACAACTCTCGGACAGGAGAATTTGGCAATAAAGCATCATTGGAATCCATCACTTGCTTACCCTTCTTTCTGCGTAAAGAAGAAGCCTCCTCAAGTTCATCATCCTCATCAATCACAGTTGTCGACGAACAAACTTATTTTCTCTTAGCGTTAACGGGGGTAGTATCAGCAGACACCTCCGGCAAGGACACAGTAGATCGCTGCCCACTACTACGCAGTCGAAGTTTTAAGGGAGGGTGTGAAGATGGCTCCACATATTTTGAACTAGAACAGGCAACACGCCCCCTTTTTTCCAGAAGGGCAGCCAAGGGCAGTTCATCATCATCTGGCCTGGAAATCTCCTCGGCAGACCCAGAATGAGAAACAGGCAACAACTCCATCGTTGGCGGTGTTGGGGGAGGAATAGAAGACTCAATGGATGCAAACTCCATACCACGATTTGCTTTCTTCAAAATCTTGAGCAAATTCATTTCTGTACATAAATAAACAAGACAGAAGTTAAAAACACATACAACAATGAACACCAAAAAACCATGCATCAAAAACAAAGACCTTCGCCCTCTTCCATCACCGCATGCCAAAACTCAGGCTCATCCCACAGAACACCAGCCATTACAAGCACCGGTTCATGAAAAATAATCACAAGAGTAGGATTCTCAACCAACAACCGAAACAAAGGAACATCACAATCATGAAGGGGCGGTGCCTCATCCATTACAGGATTCGCATGTTACGAAGTGTCAAATGAGCAGGCAAAAAGTTGTTATTAACAAAGAAAAAACGAAGTTTCCAGTCTCGAAGACTCTGCAAAACCCTACTCACACAACATGGAAAATTTTGGGGTCGCCGCTTCTTGAAAGTGAACCAGTCGCCATCAACCCGGAACTGGTAGAAACGGTGAAATAAGGGAATATTAGGCTCACCCCCCATCGCCCTACATGCAATCACAAAGTGCATCACACGAAGAAGCCCTAGCGGATGCACTTGAGAGAAATGGACTTCAAAGAATCAGAGGACCGAAAACAAGAACGGAGAGGGGGTATCGCACACTACGGAATTTAAAAACTTGTGTCAAGATAGTAACCCTATCACTACACGCAGAAACTTCATCGCCGGGATGTGGCAACCGAGGATGAACAGAAGCCGAAATTTGATACAACCGGCAGAAACTCTGTAACTCCCCTTGCGATAGCAACGACGATGCCGAACTAAACCCTCGTCTATCCATAGATAAAGAAAATAACACGAAAAAGCAAGAAAACTTACTCAACAATGGCAGTGGAACAAAAGAAAGAGGAACCGAGCGGGAAGAAGAAGAAGAAGAAAGAGGAGAAAGAAAGGAAATGATGGTAACTTTCAAATCAATGTAGCGGTACACGTGGCTTCACCCCAACCACATAAATTACATTAAGAATACCAAATTTACCCTATTAGGGGACCCACATTTATTCAACCGGCGGGAACTGCCAAAAACACCCAGTTCAAAAAAAAAAGAAAAAAGAGCAAGAGAAAAAGAAGGGAGAGAAAAGGAGAAGGAAAATGGTAAAAAGTAGCATATTACGAACGGACCTTTCAAGTTCAGAAGGTGACCCCTAAAGAGATGCACCAACTAAACCGGGGGACTTGATGACAGCACATAGGATTGCCACCATAATAAAAGAGGCATGGCTGCATCAAAATGCATATAATCATGAACTGAATGAGAATTAAATAAAGCTCATATGGTAATTAATGAAAAGGCATGGCTCCCAATTAATGAAGGGAAAGCCAGCCGCACATAAGTCAGGATGACTGATGAGTTGACGGAAGGTCCTTACCCTGTGGACAACAAACGGAAAAACCGGGGAAATGAGCTATAAATGAGGAAGATAAGAGAACCGGAAGATTCATTCAATAAGATCCAACTACTTATCATACACGCTTTAAAGAGAGTACTCGTTTCCAGGGAGAGTGAAAGGTCCTTACGCTCGAATGGGGACCAGAGCTCTCTTAGATTTGATCCTGAATTCCTCTACTTGCTTGTAACACTTTGTAAAGAGCCTTCCCTTGTAATCCCAAATACATTCTTATATAAAAGTGGTCAGCGTATGTAATACCCTGGGTTAGTGAATGAGATTATCATTTATACATTGCTCGTGTTGTTCATAATCAAATACGCTATAATTTGGTTCATCAAATACTAAGTCTTTACATTTACATAAACATTAGGGTCAGGTGTGCTCAGTGTTATCGATAGCGGCTATAACACTCTCTATGGCGCGCTACAACGCGTTGTGGGGAAGACCCGCTATTAGGGTTTTGCATTCTAAAAGTGTGTAGTAGTGGGATCGCCTTTTTTAACTAATATGTCTTTATATACGATCGATAACATCGTTTTCCCTAATAATCGACGCAGAGGAGGAAGGGCGACAGTAGACGAGAATCAGGCGGAGAGAAGGGTGACGGAACCTAGACGATCAACGGAAGCTGACGACGGTGATGGAAGCTGATGGAAACAGAAGTTGACGAATGACTCAATTGAACTCCAATACCCAATTGCATTAAAGCTTTGTATTATTACTTATTTGGAGACTTTGGATGATGGTTAAACATGTTAAACTTGTATTCATGTATGCTTTTAAATTTAGTTATATATAGACTATTGATTTTGCATTCTTTTATACGTATTATATCAAAAGGTATGATACTTTCACCAACTATACATATAGTTGACCAAATTTACTTATATATGTAACTAGTCTAGATGAAGATTTGGTGAAGACATAGAATTTGTTTTAATGAACCTAGTTTAAAACTAAAACAATGTTTAATTATTTTATTTTGTAAGTTTGAATTTGGATTAATGTAATGTTTGGTTGAATGTTTAAATGAATATTTGAATTTATTACGCTCATAAGCTATTGAACAATCAAAAATCACGCTCGACTTATTCCGGAGTTGGTTGGAGTGTGACAAATAACTCTCTTAAACTTTTACAACTTTAAATTTATTGATTATCAACTTCCTTTAAGTAACTTATAGAAAAACCAGTCCGAAAGTCGATTCATCAAGTCCGACTTTAGGGGCTTTTTTTTGCGTAGAACCAGACCAATCTGGAGTCATTTTCCGGTTCAGTTTTTAAAGCATTTGTTAGGAATGATTTTATTCAAGTGGGTTCCACAAATAAACATTATTTTTATTTTTTTAACTAAGGGTAAGGGTGTTCATTGGATCGGATAACGGTTTATTCGGGTTATTGGGATCGGGTTGTTCGGATTTGAAAATTTCCTATCCGATCCGAATCTATCCGAATAACCCAAATAACTCTCTTAAATTTTATTGAAAATCAACTTCCTTAAGTAACTTATCGAAAATCAACTTCCGATCCGTAGTCAGTTTGAGTGTTACAAATAACTCTCTTAAACTTTACAACAACCGTAAATTTATTGAAAATCAACTTCCTTAAGTAATTTATGTAGAAAAACCAATAAGAAAGTCGATTCACAAAGTCCAACTGCGTGTCCAATGTTAGGGCCTTTTTTTTGCTGCATAGAACCGGACCAATATGGAGTCATGTTCTGGTTTGGTTTTTAAAGCATTTGTTAGGAATAATTTTATTCAAGTGGGTTCCACAAATAAACGTTATTTTTAATTAAAGGGCATTTCAGTCAATTAAACCTTAGCCGGAGACCCTTTATATTAGATGTCGTTATAGGTAGTGTTTATATTTTAAGAGGTAAAATGTCTGTAGTATGCGAACCACATCTGCACACATGTGTAGGAGAATAGATTGACCAAATGTCTGTAGTTTGCAAAAAGAAGAGTGTTTTTTTTACCGGTGGTTGTTCTAGATCTGCACCAAGAAGACCTCGCGTAGACTTTTTTTAATGAAACGTCTTCAAAAAACAAAAAATCTACAGATGTCAACGTCTGCTCGTGGTCTGCGCGGCGCAGACAAAAGGGGTTGCGCAGACTTTTTATATAAAAACAAACAAGGCCATAGTGTTGGACATTTTATATAATATTTGAAACTAACAACCCAATCCAGGTCTAAGCACATGGATGGACCTGACCTTTCGTATAATTAATGACTTTTAATTAATAAATTCCAAAAACTAATAAATTGAGAAAATGCAACTTCCACGTAATTTGGTTGCAATTTCCTGAAACACTCCAGGAATTGGTTTATTTTTCATTCATCTATTATCTATATCGCCTTTCCTTCCAAATTACTAATTTACAGCAAAATTAACGCAGCTGTGATTCGACCAAATTAGTAGCATCAGATTCAAGCACTTGCAGGTTCTGCTATCCGGACTCAGATTCCGATTCAATTTTGGTCTATTCAGAGTCGTCGTGGTTCAAGCCATTACCAGGTACGTCGTTTCAACCGCAAATAATAGGGTGCGGGAAAGGAACCGGGATTGTATTTTATTTATATTTCTTTATTTTTCCAATTAATCTCGCCTTCGTTAACAAGTTTCTTGGTTTGATGACATGTCTGGGATTTTTTTACCTTTTAATATTGCTTAAGTTATAGCGACATGATTTTTTATATTAGAGAAAAAACGAGATATTTTTTTTTATTTTAAAACCTTTTGTTGATCACACACTCAAAACGAGTTTTTTTTACCAAGAATGTAGCTGAAAAAAATATTTACCAAATTAGGTGTATTTACAAACCTATTTACTAAAATGATTGTTTCTCTTTGTAATTTTTTTAGATTAGTTAAAAGTAATGAATCCGGGCTGAAGCATATTTGCTGAAGCAAGGTCAGGGGGTTTACCCAGTTGTGGGGTTCCTCCTGGGGTGGGCTCGGGCATACGCCCCAGAGCGTCAAATCCGAGGTGACGGTTGAAATCCCGTATTGGGTGTCGTTGTACCAAGCCGTTCAAAAAAAAAGTTAAAAGTAATGAAATAAACAGAAACACTCATTTTGGTAATTAAGTTTTCGAATACACCTACATGATAAATATTTTTTTTAACTACACCCTTTAAAAAAAAGACTCGTCAGAAAAAATTATTTGGAGACTTCATTCACACACATATACTAGTCGTGTATAATTGTTTTCTTTTCATTATCTCGGGCGTGTATGATTCCTATGATTGCACTATACTAGTAGCATATATGAATAATAATGTCAAGTTTAGTCTCTTTGGCATGTATTTGTCGTTTTAAAAAAAATAGGCAAATTGACTTTTAATAATCCAAACTTTGATGAATTGGCCGTTGTCGGTTCCAACTATGAATATCCTCAATAATGGTCCGAACTTTCGACATAATTACCTCTAGCAGACCTCAGTAAAAAAAACTTAACGGCGTTAACTCTTTTTCGAGTTTCGAACGGATTTTTGAGGGCTTTTGTTCAGAAAGAGAATACCAGTAGAATGACATATGACTTACCTCGAAACGTTGCTCCAAATTTCTCAATTTGATGATTTCTTTGATGAATTGAAAGTTTAAACACCAAAATTAGGAAATTTGGATTAACGTTACGAGGTAAGTTATACGTCATTTGACTCGTATTCTCCATCTGAACAAAAGCCCTCAAAAATCCGTTCGAAACTTGAAAAAAGTTTTTAACGTTGTTAAGTTTTTTTTACGACGGTCCGCCAAAGGTAAATATATTGAATCGTTATTGAGGATTTTCATATTTGGAACCGGCATCAGCCAATTGAACAAAGTTTAGATTATTTAAATCCAGATTGCTTAAAAAAATAAAATTAGATTGTTGGTGCAAGGATTAGAACTTGCGTAGGCAACACAAAACCATAGTGAAAATACCATTGCATCAAGCCTACACACTTAATTTATAAATGCATAAATAATAATTCTTTAGCTAAAAATTTCAAATCCTAAGAACTTGGCTATAGAGTAAGAGGTTTGCCCTCTCTAATGGAAGCAAAGATTTGATTCTCATCTGGGCCCGTTTGAAGGATATCTTGGTGAGGGGAAGAATCGGGTTTGATCACTACATGAGGCGAGGGATTACGGATTCCATACAGTTCTCACACATTAGGAGTGGTATGGTCTCGCGAAGGTGGAGGAATTAAACTTGGCTATGATACCCAGTTTCCGGTGATCTTGCGCTTTGGAGTGATATGATCTCGCGAAGGTGGGGGATTTAAACTTAGCTACAACACCCGGTTTCCGGTGGTTAGGAACATAATTACCTAAATCACGGTACACTCTGTACAAATAAGGGTATGTTCATTTTGATACGATGATTCAATGTACCATAAAATCATAACATAAAGATATAAAACACAACAACATGTACCCAGTGAAATCCCAGTTTGTGGGAGGCTGGGGAAGGATAAAGACAGACATTACTCCTACCTCAAATGTGGTAGAAATGTTGCTTTGTAAGAGATCACTAACTCTAAAAAGTTTTTTTTTGTTTCTGTTTTGTTTTGTTTTCATGATATTACGAAAGACATAAAATGAACCCTAACACATGCAAAAATCAACATAAATTATCAAACATATAGTCAAAACCATATAGCACATACATGCACAGTTATGTAAAAATAACAAATATAAGCTAGTTAATATACATACATAACAAGCTAAACGGTCGTAGGCTAAACAAACGAAGTGGCACAAACCAAGTGCTAAAGAAACCAATGCAAACAGATAGACATATATCCAACATAGCATCATGTCACACATATATCTACCAATCCCTACATAGGAATAATACCACTAACGTACTCCTAACTCATCCTGAAATCCCTTGCACTTATCCTACATCTCTAGGATCTCCTATCGTTGATCATGTCCTCTGAGAGGTGCAACTCTAACAAAGCTAGACGAATCTACTCATCCCATGCAACCTAGGTCGGCCCCTGCCCTCTTTTCCTCCACACTGAGGTTCTCTACTTTTCGTACAGGCGCTCTCAAGCTTTCCTCCTCACGTCCAAATCATCTCAATCTTCCTTCCCTTACTTTGTCTGAGATACATGTTACCCCCAATCTCTCCCTGTTGACCCAGATTTTGGTCAACAATGTTTGTCAAATGTTTGTTCACAATGTTTGTCAATATGTTTTTCAAATGGTTTGTACATGATGTTTGTCAAGTGTGTTTATCCAAAGTGTTTGTCAAATCATTTATCCAGAATGTTTGTCAAATGATTTTGTCAAAAACGTTCGTTCAAGGTGTTTGTCAAGTACGTTTATTCAAATTGTTTGTCGCATTTGCATGTAATTCTTCCCCGGTTTGAGTTTATAAACAATATAGGAAAATGGGCCGTGAAGTCACCTGAGTATATATGCGTAAGCTCCTAAATCTTCCAACGAATCGGTTACGGGTTACCTCTATCACATAGGACTTACGAGTTTGTGTGCGTGTTCGTGTTCGTGTTCGTGCTCAACAACTCAAAGTTGTTATGTTTATTCGTGTTCGATCATGTTTGTCCGTGTTTGACTAGGTTTGATCGTGTTAACTCAACGATCCATTGGTGAACCATGTGTTTGTTATAGTTTGTTTAGTGACTATCATTATTCACATAATCCATGTAAACACGTAAGTCACGTTAATGGATAACTTACTATTTATAGTAAGTTTCCATTTTTAACAAGTTTGCAACAAATTCCGTTTTAGTAGTCCTAACATGCTTGTTTAGCCTAAGTGGTCATGTTAACACTTCGCACATTGTTTATCAAGATTTGTATGACAAAAGTTCCTATTTATAGTAACTATCCTGAAATCAACACTAAATGATCAATTATCTATATCATACCTATTGATATCAATCCCAACATCTCAAATAGCATAAATCCATAACCAAAATCAATCAAAACATCATGCATTGCACATGCATGTTCATGAAAGTGTCTATTATTGAAAATAACCATTAATACACATAGCATATCATCAAGAATCATGAAAATACCCAAATAGATTATTCCAATACTCCAAATCGGTCATCAAAGCATCAAAATCACATTATCACTCTTCCAAATGTCGTGCATGTGTGTGGATGAGACTGCATGTGAGTGTATTGCACTTGCATGTGTGTGAAATGAGGATCTAAGTGCAAAATATCAATTAAGACTACCTCACAAGGGTGTAGGGAGCTGAGATGCAGCTGGGATGTTCAATAACAGGTGTTGGAGATGTCTTATCAATAGGTTCTTCAACTGCAATAAGGTAGAACGATGGAGGATGGTCCTTCTTTACTTCCCCAAGCTCACAAGCCTTCTAAGATACCCAAAGTAGCTCCCAAACAAGTTTCGGGAGGTTAATGGAGTGTAACAGAAGCTTATAGCCAGAGATTTGAGTGTGGGTTCAAGTAGAAATGGGTAAAAGAATTATACAAGTGAGCAGAGTTGAGTTTTTAAAATTTTTTTACAATCTGATGGTCCGGGGCGCACCGCCTGGTGCCGGTGTGTGGCCGCTGGCGCCCCGGCCGGAAGCTTCAATTCCAGTTTTGTCTTTATTCCGATCGTTTTCGCGTTCCGGATCGACATTTATGCTTTGTTTACCGATTTGAGACTTGTCCGGGCTTGTTTTTGAGTTTATTTGTCCTATGTTTAGATATCATGTAATATTGTTCTATTATTTCAATTATTCGATTGTTCACCAACGTTCGTGAGCTTTAGACATGTGTGTGCATTTTTGGTAATTCCTCGAATTACAGTGCGATTGTTTGTGTTTGCGTTATCGTGCCACGTGTCACACTAAATTAAACCAATTCTTGTGCCACGTATGAACTAATAATATAAAATATTATTAATTTAAAGAGATTGCTGACCTGAAATTTACGGGGTATCACAGAATTTGCAGTGTAGATACTCGGTTTTTGACAATGTGCAAGCCTTTACTCTCTAAGGCCCATCACCATTCTTCTAGCCTCGCATTTAGGTCCTCTTGGTTCTTTGCAACTAGCACAATATCGTCTACAAAAGCGTGAAGCAATGAATGTCTTCCTAAATAGACTTTGATAACCAGCAAAAAGGAACGGGCTCAATGTCGAACCTTGTTGTAATCTCATCTCCACTAGGAAGGCATATGTCTCTCCTATTGGTGCTCTAACACTAGTTTTAGAACGTGCATATATATATATCCAAGGGATACTTCTTCTCTCAAGGCTATTCCAAATCACCTGATGTGGCACACCGTCATATGCCTTCCCAAGATCAATGAATACCATGTGCAAATTTCTCTTCTTTCTCTCTATATTTCTCCATTAGCCCCCTCAAAATGTGTATGGCCTTTGTGGTTGATCTCCCTGGCATAAGCCCAAATTAGTTGGCTATCACTTGGGTTTCTCTTCGCAATCTTGTCTCGATTACTCTTTCCCAAAGTTTCATAATATGACTCAGATGTTTAATTCCCAGTAGTTTCCGCAACGCTATGCGTCACCCTTGTTCTGATCTAAGGAAACTAACAAACTACTTCTCCATTGGTCCGACATCTTGCCGGTCTTGATTATAGTGTTGAACAACGTTGTAAGCCACTTGACTCCTTCATCTTGTAGTCATATCCATACTTCATTAGGAATATTGTCTGGTCCCACCACTTTCTTCTTTTTCATCCTCCTTAGCGCTCTCTGTACCTCTTCCTTGGTAACATGTCTACAGTAGCAGATGTTCCATTGTGTTCCTCTATTAATGGGAGGCTCACTATCTTCTACGGTGTCCCAGTTGTTGAATAAATCATTAAAGTATGCTTGCTACCTTTCTTTAATGTCCTTCTCCGTTATTAGGACTTGCACATCCTCTCTTTCAATGAATATTACTACTCCTAGATCTCATCTCTTTCTCTCCCTGGCCTTGGCAGTCTTAAACATGTGATGCTCCTCTTCTTTGGTTTCAAGCGTTTATACATATATGTTTATGCTGTATTTTTAGCATCTGCCACCTTCTTCTTTGCATGTCATTTCACTTCCTTTTAGCTAATCTTCAATATTCCCTTTTTGCTTCATCTGTACACTTGGCAAACTCCGTAAACATCTCCTTCTTTTTTTTGAACCTTTTGTCGCACCTCATTGTTCCACCACCATGATTCTCTCTGCCCTCTTAGCTTTCCTGTTGTTATCCCCAACGTCTCATATGCTACTCTTGTCACATTGTCTGTCATTACCTTCCATATGGTATTTGTGTCTCCATACATACTGTTATCCTTCCCTGCAAGGACCTTTGTCTCTCAACTCTGGCATCTTTTCTCCCTTTAGAAAACCGCATCTAACCATGGGTTCATGCGTCTTCTCATCTCCCAAATTTTTACGCACGGAGATATTTTCCACAAAAAATTTAAGTTGCGACACCGTTGTCTCTCCCAATAAGACCTTACAGTCAAACCATCATTTACAATCTCCTTGTCGTATCAGCAAGTAATCAATATGTGTGTTGCGTCCTCCGCTATTGAACATGATCAAATGTGAATCCCTATTCTTAGAAAAGAAATTTATGATTCCTAAGTTACGTGACAATGAAAAATCTAGTAGGTTACTTCCACTCTCGTTTCTCGTCTCGAAACCTCGGTCTCCATGTATAGATGGGAAACCATCATTCTCTCTTCCGATGTGCCTGTTGAAATATCCTCCAATACAAACTTTCTCATCTCTTGTGATAGTTCTCATGACTTCATCCATACCATCCCAAAGCTCTCTCTTCCCACTCTCTCCTGACTTGGTGTGTGGTGCGTAAGCAATCACTATTGCTACTACTTCCTCCCCTAACATCATCCTTAGCAGCATTATCCTATTATTGCACCTTCTCACGTCCACTATGTTGTCTTGAAATTCTATTGCTACTAGGAAGGCCACTCCATTTTTGCCACGTCCGAACCTCAGTGCCACATCTTGTATCCATTATACTCTGCTTATCTTTTTCCTTCCACCTTGTTTCCTAAAGGCATGCTACTTTTACTCTACATCTTCTTAAAGCGTCCATTAGCTCCAATAGTTTTCCAGTAAGTGTTCCTATGTTCCACGACCCTATTCGCAAAATAGGCCCCCTCTTCCCCTTCCGACCTGCACTTCCCCTCACAAGACATGATCTCAAAAAAACATAATTGTGACGCCCGTCTCTCGGAACCATCACTAAATTGGAATTACAACAGAACACATAGTTTAACATAGATAAGCAGCGGAACCTTTATTAATATAACACAAGTTCCAATACAAGATGCCAACATCATAAAATTTACATCATTATACATATGTCAAAATTTCCATCAGCTTGCTATTCTTTCTATCACACCTTGCCCTTGCCCTGGCTACATGAAGCCTTATCTTTCCCTCATATGCATACTCAAAGAGATCAGTTTTCACTTGTGAGTTCTAAGTTTTAACCATACAAAAATTAAGATAACACAACTAGGAAAAGATTTACTTGAGACTTTTTAATTAATAATAAAGGGAATTCGTAATCATAAAACATGCATACTTTGTGCAGAAAAGTTTCAAACCAATAACCGGTTTACCAGAACCCCATTACCATTGGGTTACCAAAACCCAATACCAATCCGCCAAGTCCACGGTATGGTTACCACCTGCCAAGTCCACAGGGTGGTAGTCCTTATATTGCATCTATAGTAATATCAAGCCACTGTCTAGGGTCACGTTCACCCACTGCAGGCTCGGTCGTCACCAGCCAATACAGTCAATTGATCAATTAACCCCCCATACTGACACATATGCCAGGGCTGTTTCCCACCAAAAACAGGCAACAAAGACAGGCACGACACTTGTTTTTACATATACAGCAAAGGCACCGGCGACCACGGTTGACACATGTGTTAAAAACAACATTTTTAACTCAAACTGCACAATCATTATTTTATAAAACATTTTCCCTTCTCAAACCAGCACCGCAATGCCCAAAACATTTTCAATACCTGTTTTAGGATCTCTGTCCAAATCATAGTCATAAAACGTTTAAATCATCCAACTAGTCTGAACTAGTGGCACACAATCAGACGACTCGTACTATCTCGAGTACAACATCCCAAAACCATGTTTAGACCAAAAATCATTTGACATGTTCAACCCCACGGGCAACATCATTGTTTTACAAACACTCAATTATACAAACACAGGGTCTCAAACATAGTTTAAATATAACATTCTCAAATACAAACAATTAACAGTATGCATATCAGCCCAAAACATTTTAAAACATAAAACGAGCATCATAGAACTCACCTGATTGGTCCCGCGCACACTGGTCCTACGTTTTCCCAAGGAATCCTAACAACCTGGATATCCTAGCAAGATCATAAAAATACACATATCCCATAAATCATAATTCAGGTTTCCAAACGGACAACACAACGACTATGTTAAGATATCCCCAATACGAGTTTTTAGCTCGTTATTTTTATCCGGGATGTTCACTGTAACCACATCATATCAGATGGTTTATTTATTCAATACAACCACATATATACTTATGAAGATAACCTTAACATTTAAAACATAAGCATAAGCTTACCTCGCTATATCCGGACAACCGCTTGTTTAACCATCTAGCTAGTCCCAATCACTCGTCACGTGCTTCAACACACTCAATTGACCTCAAAGGAGGTTTATGCGGGTATTTATGTTGTGAT
This sequence comes from Mikania micrantha, assembly GCA_009363875.1. Taxonomy (NCBI): domain Eukaryota; kingdom Viridiplantae; phylum Streptophyta; class Magnoliopsida; order Asterales; family Asteraceae; genus Mikania; species Mikania micrantha. Next base: position 14,795,658 of record CM018680.1, read on the forward strand.
AATAGGGTTGGAACTCGAAACTGTGTGCGAAAAATGACGTGGTACGAACTATTTATAGGAACCGGCACGCGAATCGAGATAGCCAAACCGAAACACCTCGTCGGACACGTGTCAACTCAATGGGACACGTGGCAGCCACCCTAGACACGTGGCAAGGCTCAAAAAAACGTGGCATGCCACCTAGGACACGTGTCGATGAACGCGCGTAGCGTCTTGAAGTTGTTTTCGCGCTTATGGCTTCATACGAACTTCGTTTTGCGCACCGTTTTCGCCCACGTTCACGATTTTTAAAATTCCATTCTAACCATACCAAGCACTTACCCTAGGAAGGTACTGATTATTTGGGTCATTTTATGATTACTATTTGAAACTCGTTTTATCATAACTTTCATTCGGAGCATTGTTTGCCAATTTCGCTTTCCCTTATTATGATCATTACTTTGTTGTCTAGATAATGTGATATTTTTAATCCATATACCACTTGCTCGTGTCACGTGATCACACTTTTATTGTAAAGTAGCCACATGATGAATTTATCATGTAATTATCAAAACACTCTTCATAGAAAAATTGAAACACTTCATTATATTTAAATTTATTATATATTATGGAAAACCATTTGTTACAATAATGTACCCTCCCATCTATACTGTATAGTCAGTCGCACGACAATCCACAAGGAATAACAAGGATATCAAACAAACACACCAATGATCAATACACCAAGGAATATATAGAGTCAAACAGGCACAAGTTAAAGTATTATATCAACAAAATACAAATATACCCAAGCAAATCTTACCAATCTAGCAAATCTAGTAATTCCAGGATATCTACACACCCCAATCCACAAGAGCTAGAAAAAGCATGAGCAAAACAAGAAGTAAACAAATCGCACAAATGATCACCGAGTAGCAACTAGTCACCCAAATACGCAACAAACCCTCGTACCCACTTTAAGTAGACAGTAATATCACTTAACAGACAATATTCAATATTCAAATACTACGAAGTGCAACGAGAAATCCAACGATAATAGAACAATCTCACCGCGGTTGGTCGTACTAGCTTGTTCCTTTTGTTCTTCACTTGTCTTGGTGTACGTTCAACTAAAAACATAGAAACACCAAATTTCGCCGCTTCCGCCCACCTGTAGTTAAGTTTTCCGGCGGGAAAAGACATGTTTAGAGGGAGAGAAACAACATGAGAATAGATGGATATATATATAATTATTGGCATCAGCTAGGAATCGTGATGGAACATGAATCGTCTAGAATGGAAAATAATCAACTGCAGGAAAGGTAAATTTTGCGCGGAGACGGAAGTGTCCTCATGGGAACAAACATCGCCAAACTAAAATCGATCAAAACGCCGAACCAAAACTTTCCAAATCTTCTGATCAGATTAATTTTACATCGAACCAAATTGTCAAACTAAAACGATTGCAGCCATAAACGAATTGTAATCTGGTACACTGCAATCCACTACGCAATTCACGACATACATAGTGATTTCGATTAGCACGTTGAGATCTGCAACCTTTCAAAAAAAGATAAAAACTAAAAGAAAATAGGGTTGTAGCTCTAAGGATTTGAGTCTGTGTTAGCTTTAAAAAACAGAAACAAGGCCCTAAAGCTACTGCTGAAACATTCTTACTTAGCTTGATTTCTTAATAATCATCTTCACTTGGATATAAAATATCCCTTCACCTACAAATAAAGAAAGTGCTTAAATCAAATGGACCAAATATAAGTTTAACTGTTTAAATTAATGGTCATAGTTTTCTTCAGTCTTTATGTAAACTCAAGGTAACTAGCACAGAACCACGAGATTTTCATTAGATCTCCATCTTCATCGTCAAATTTTCATCTTAGTTTTCATCTTCAACGCAATGTCATCTCCTCCCCTGCTCAAAACCACCATTGTTTCCATCGATTATTAGAGAAAGAAAGCTCAAGGAGAAATGTAGAGAGAGTGTGTGAGTTTATTTGAATATATATCTAGTGAAACCCACCAATTTCATCTTAATTTTTGTAACTAGATCTTCACCTAGAACAACCACCACCATAGCCAACATTGTCGTACACAAACATCACCATTACAAACCTAAAACCACTGCCACCACCTAAAGACATCAATGACACTCAAACCCATTGTGTCTTCATATCTGGAAAAAAGAAATAAATTGCCTCAATATCGTTGAAGCACCATTATGTAATCTGTTCATTAATCTTGAAATTGAGCTAAATATGATTAACAAGATTTCATTCTGGGAGGATGCTAGAGTGTAGAGAGAGTTACAAAAGAGAGAAAGAGATGGAATGAAGTATAGAAAGAGAGACTTTAGAGATAATAAAAGAGAGATCTTGTATGGGGATTAGACAAAATCGAGCGATTAAAATGCCCTTGGCTAAGTGTGGTACAAATGGCACATTCTCTAACACAAATATGGGTTTCCATGGTTTTTCTCAACTCAACTGAGATTTTATTGTACATTCCTCCTACTATGAAAGGTTTATTTCGTCTAGTCAAATCCTAAACAATTAACCTTAACCTTAAAGAAAAAGATTAAAATTAAATGCTAAAGCTAGCCCCTAAAGATAAAATCTTTAGCTAAACACTAAAACTAAACTAAAAAAACTAAACCTTCAAGCTAATAGCTAATGCCTAAATCTATAACTAAAACTAAACCGTAAATTCTAAGATCGTAGGGCTCGACAAGCGTGTTCCAGCACTATTAAAATAAGTTTATTTAAAGTTCATTAGATACCCTATGTAATACTTTGTACCTAATTAACCCTTTGTTTGGAACTCTCTCACATTGACCAAAACTGTGAAAATTGTTATGTGTAATAAATATAGACCGAGAGGGATTGAATGTTATGTTAATACATAAACTGTTGGGTGAAATAGATGAAAAACACACACCAATTGCAGAGAAATTACATAAACGTCTATATTTTCATTACATACAAATGTTGGTTACATAGGGTATTTATACTCACTGTTTATGACAGTTATTTAACCGTCATTTGATAGGTCCTTTTGACCCATGAGAAATATCTAACGACCCATACATATTTACACATAATTAAGCTATAGTTTGACATAATAATATTTAAATAAGTTTAATTATGAATACTCCTCCTTAAACTAAATATAGTCTAAGGAAGAAGATCTTCAATCTTTGTTCATGACCCAATTGTGTGTGGGCCCTTAAGGGGCAAAAGTAAAAGTGCACTAATTTTAACGTTATTTTAGTTATTTGTGAAAATAACGTTAAAATCATTGGGATGATCAACTTCAGACGATAACTTTGAGCTGGGGACTCTTTCGGAGCAGCCTCTCTATCCCAATTGGGATAGAGGTAAGGTTTGTATCTATCCTTCCCCCCAGACCCTACTGAAAAGTGGGAATATACTGGGTAAGGTTATTGTTGTTGTTGTTTATAAAATGCCCAAACTCGTTACATTTGTAGCATCGTACGTGGCTCCTATCGATTCGTTCACCAACTTTACTTTCCCGAACCACCGACCTCTCCCACGCCCACAGTTTCCTAGGTTTGAACTCCCATGACCATAATGCTCACATTTATGTTCTTTATTTTTCTCCTTTGCATCTTCTATTGTGAATAGAAGTTTATTATGTGTATCCTCCTCCTTGTTTGGTTTCTTGATACGTTCTTCGTAGGTCTTTAATCTCCCGATGGCTTCTTCAAATTGCATGGTATTAAGATCCACAAATTGTTCAATTGAAGCAAAAATCTGAATATACTTGTCTAAGTGAAGTGTTTATTTGAATTATGAAAAATTTTGCAAGAACAAACCGGTTTTACGATCACTTTGGGATTTAATCAAACTTGCCAAATTGATGTTGATTAACTTACTCCTAGATCGAATTTCTAACCTCTTGATTCTTGCGAAAGAATAGCATGTTTTTTTCGGTCACTTCTGGATTTACTTAAACCTACCAAACTACTGTTGATTAATTTACTCCTTGACCGAAATAATTTAACCTCCTATTCTTCCTTTACTTTTGTTGACTTGCCTTTGATCGACTTAACTTTCTTAATTTTTTTTATTTTTTTCAAAACATGTAATTTAGTTTCTTAAAAAAATTTTGATTCTGACTTACGAATTTCAAGTGTTATGTTTATTATTTGTTTTGAATAATTACAAAATAGAAATAGAAATAGAAATGTCAAATTTTGTTGTTTTGTTTGATTTCATGAAAGTTAATACATACATAATTAATTCAAAAGTTTGGTAAATGTGTTTTGATTCATTTTCTGGGATTTGACTTTTCCCACGTACCTTGGTTTAGATGAAAACCTTATGTTTATCTTTTTTTCACCGGTTCTTCATGTGACTCCTTAGTTTTGATTTCAAGAAAGGTAGTTCAAATTGTTCAAACTAATTCACACTTTCTTATGTTTCAATTTGATTAACAAAGGATAATTTCGTTAATTTTAATTTCTCATATCGTTGATGTTCACGCCTCTGTTCTTCGTCCTTTTGATCTGAAATTAACTTCGTTCGTTCTGAATCAACTGATGATCAAATATGATATGCTTGGCTTCGTTTTGGTTTTATCAAGCGGAAGAATTCATCCAAATTTGTTTTAATTTCCAATTTTTTGTATGACATTGTTACAGGCTTGCGAATCAAGAATAGAGGATGGTTTTTTTGACTGAGTTGTGATTTTAATTCCTTCGATCATTCTTCTCCAAGAGCGATTACCTCTCTGATACCAATTGTTGGGTGAAATAGATGAAAAACATACACCAATTGCACAGAAATTACATAAACATCTATATTTTCATTATATACAAATGTTGGTTACATAGGGTCGCCGCTAAAAGGTCGCCCCTAAATGTATTAGCGGCGACTAAAGGTATTAGCGGCGATGGGTCGCCGCTAAAAGACCGCCACTAAAAAAACATCACTAATGCTCAAAAATCGCCGCTATTGTGTCGCCGCTAATGGGTGATCATTAGCGGTGATTTTCGTCGCCATTAATACTCTCTAATGTCGCCACTAAAGGTTCAAAGCCCATTTTAAAGGTGCAGATTTGAAACAAAAATTTCCTGGTTTCATACCATCATATAAGATATGCTAAAATTATAAATTGCATTCCAATCATTCAAATTGTCAAATATAACATTCAAATCATTCAAATGTCAAATAAAACATTCAAATCTTGTTTACAATATACATAAACTAAATAATCCATAGTTAATCTAGTTTAAAACATGCAACACTACATAAACCAAAAGGTTGACATCATTTGTTTCCTTCATCCGAATCATCTTGTCTCCTTGCATCTTGAAACAAACTTGCACTTTGAACCAATAAAATAAATTATAAATTAAGTTAAACCAAGTAATAAGCATCTCAGAAACATAAACTATACAAGTACTAAGCATCTATATTCCTTATATTTTCCTCAACATTGGCCAAAGATGGTTGGTGTTAAAGAGGTGGTAAAATGAACTTGGTATGCTTGACAAAAACCATAATCACGAGGCTCATTAAAATATATGTATTAACAACTGACAAAAACCATAATCATGAGGGATTGGGGAGCTGTTAATGGAAGCATGGGTGGCTAAAGAATAAACAACAACAACAGCAAGCATACCCACTAAAAATCCCACTTAGAGTAGGGTCCGAGGGGGGAAGGATAGAGACAAACCTTACCCCTATCTCAGTTAGGATAGAGAGGTTGCTTCATATCGTTTGAGGTTATTCACCTCTACGCTTTTAATGATTATTTTCACAAAATAAGTAAAATAACGTTAAAATTAGTGCAATTTTACTTTTGCCCCTTAAGGGCCAACACATATATACATTATATGCGTGCATCACAAATGGGGCATCGGGTGGCTAAAGAATAAGACAAGTATAAACTTGGAATAAGAACATGGACAGGCCAACTAACAACATAGGCGTCACATTGTTATCTGTCATTCATGGATCAAATAAAGATAATCTATTTCATCATGACATTGTAGAACTAATTAAGATGCAACAAATCTGAAGTAATTAAGCAAATTCAAGCATCAAATTCACAACTGTAGAAATCAACCCTAATCAAATGCTTAAAAGTAAGAAACAATGACCGCTAACCAAATGCTTAAAAGTAAATCTCAATTTCTATTCAAGTATGTTGAACAACAAGGTATAAAAATAAATGAAATTATTAGAACCAAAAAGATGAATAAAACCAAAAAGATGAATAAAACCAAAACTGAACAACATGTTAAAAAGCTATTGATGAAATAAGCAGCAATTACAACACAAATTAATATCATCAAGAAGAGACTACATTCACCACCTGCCTTCTCAATTCTTGCCCTTGCAGTCTATGTGAACCTCAATGCAGTTACCTTCAAACAAGGAATTTCATGCACCCTAACATCGTCTGTAACTCAGCTAAAGTCTTTTGTAAAACTAATTTAGCTACAACAGAACCAAACTAAAAACAAAAGAACGAGAGAAAGTCAATCTAAACATCATTGTGAATAAACATCTAAACACATTTAGAACGAGAGAAAGTCAATCTGAACATCAGTATCATTGTTAAAACTTCTTGTAGTTACTTGTTTCACAAATGCATACAAACGAATAAAAACAGGTTAAACTAGTCTAAGAGAGATCGAAAGTGTACTAATGTCAAACAGGTTCACGCGGCTCGAGTTGTTATGGCGTGCGACAGTCCGGGAGTGACCTAGGGCTGAGCGGTGGAAGCAGAGAGAGCTGAGCAATCAGACGGAGCTGAGCAATCAGACGGGAGAAGGCAACCGTCGGACGAGTGAAGGCAAGTGGCAATAGCGACAGGAGAAGGCTAGCAGCGCTAGCGCCACTGGCACTGGCACTGGTCGGCTCACAGAGGCGGCGGCATTGGTTGGCTTACGGCTAATGAGGAAGGAGGGAGAAGGCGTGGCCGGTGATCGGGAGTAGAGAGATTGAGGCATAGATAGAGCAGATCAATTGGGAGGCAAATGACAAAGGAGGGAAATCAGGCGCTCTTATTTCACCATTAGCGGCGACTAGTCGCCGCTATTAACGTCACCGCTATTGCTTATTTAATCTTGACCATTGATTTCAATGATTAGATTTGAATCGGGGTAAATCCGCGTGGGTGTCGCCGCTATTGCTATTATTGCCGCTAAAGGTGTCACCGCTAATGAGATGTTTTCTTGTAGTCTGTTTATGACCGTTATTTAACCGTCATTTGATAGGTATTGGTGGGTAATTTAACTACCTTTTGACCCATGAGAAATATCTAACGACCCATACATATTTACACATAATTAAGCTATAGTTTGACATAATAATATTTATTTAGTTTAACTACTAATATAAACATCATGTTTAGAAATGAACGTATAAAAGGTATTTATAGGTGACCTTTGGCAATTACAATCCAACCTTTATAACCGCCATCTAATCAGGTATAATAACTACCTTATAACCCATGGGTTTACCCATATTAACCGGTACTAACAAACTATAGTTCATGGTATAGTAGTACAAATAACATAAACTTGTAATAAAGTGTTTGATGTCATGTTTACTTCCAACAAAAATTTGTTTCTTCACAGCTCCTTTTCAACCCATTTTAATGTCACTAGCCTGTTTGACACAAAAAATATATGAAGGCCAATAGTTACAATACGTTTGAAGTCCAATACTTTTTTAAAAACAAAAATATTTAAAAAAATTTAGTTACCTTCTCATTCGTTTTTAACTTTTAACTAATCATTTTTTTACTTGATAAACAGAAACATGGCATCAACAGTCACCAAGATTGCCCACCTACGAATCCCACTTGAAGACGTAGAAAAAGCCACCAACAATTTTCATCGTGATAACATCATCTCAAGAGGTGATTTTGGACCTGCATACAAAGGACAACTCCTGCACTCCGGGAAGTTGATCATGATTGCTGCTCGGAAGTTAGATCGTAAGTATGGGCTAGGAGATGTTGAATTCTGGACGGAAATCTCGCTGCTTTCTGATCTGAAACATCCAAACATAGGGTCTATTATCGGATATTGTGACGAGAAAAATGAGAAGATCATCATAACAACATTCGAGGCCAAAGGAAGTCTCGTTGGGTATCTAAACAGCCCGAATCTCACATGGATGCAAAGATTGAAGATAAGCGTTGGTGTGGCTCGTGCATTGAGTTACCTCCATCATGACAAGGGACGTGATTATGGTGTTATACACCGTAATATCAACAGCTACACAATTTTATTAGACCAGAATTGGGAACCCAAGTTATACGGTTTTGAAATTGCTATCAAACAACCCAGTAACCAAATGGACCAGGTAGTCCTTTGTGAACCTATCGGCACAGAAGGATATATCGACCCAGAAATTGAAACTACGAGGGGCGTGACCCAAAGATCAGACACATACGCATTTGGTGTCGTTTTATTCGAAATATTGTGTGGGAGGAATGCATTTATTCCGAAGGAAGCTGATAGATATCTAGCTGGACTTGCTAAACATCATTATGAAAACAAAACACTAAAGGATGTAATCAATCCCAATCTATGGAATCAAATGCTAGGGCGCTCACTCATGAAATATTCAAAATCAGCGTATTCTTGCATAATGGATGAGCGGGCATTCCGGGCAAATATGGATGATGTTGTCGCTGACCTTGAAAAAGCCTTGGAATTTCAGTCACGACTTGAAAAACTTGTAAGCCTTCTTTTTTTCATATTATATATATATAATTTGTAACATGATTTCCCTCTTGTTACGCCCCATTTGTGGTGGATACATATAATGCATATATGTGTGGGCCCTCAAGAGACCAAAGTAAAATTGCATTAATTTTAAGGTTATTTTACTTATATTCTAAAAATAACGTTAAAAATGTGTTTGTTTATTTCCCTCTTGTCACATATTTGCAGGAAGAGATGTACCAACACTTAAAGATTCGACTTGAAGATATAAAATCAGCTACAAATAACTTTTCAAACCCATACAGCCCTTGTGACAATAACCCTCGTTTTATTCGGTACGTAGCAGAACTCGACCATTTTGATAGAGAAAAACCTTCCTCCGTCGGAACGGAGAGTGAAGTTAAACTACTCAGGAGACATAACAATGTAGCCATAAAACGCCTTCTTTCTCAAGATCACGAGCGAGACCAACAAGTTTTCTTTAACAATATGGAAATGCTTGCTAGTTTTCAGCATCCTAACATAATCTCTCTGTTAGGATTTTGTGTTGAAGGCTCTGAGTTGATCCTTGTCTTTGAGAAGAACCCTAACAAACATCATATGCTCCTTTGCAGCTCTTTGCAAAACGACAATTTTCGAGGTGTTTTGACTTGGGAAAAGCGTTTGAAAATCGCGGTTGATATCGCACGTGCATTAAATTATCTTCACTTTGAGAGGGAAGACAAAAAAGTGATAATACACAATGGCACAAAGTGTTGCAACGTTTGTTTGGACGAGAATTGGAATGCAAAGATTGAGAACTTTGAGGATGCAGAATTTCTTACACTAAATCAAGAAGATGAAGCTCTTTATTTACCATATATATCAAGAAATGTCTCACCATTTCACTTGGATCCAGAATATACAAAAACAGGCATACTAAAAAGAGAGTCAGATGTTTATAGTTTTGGTGTGGTTTTGTTTGAGCTTCTATGTGGGAAGAAGGCTGCTGACCCGATTTACTTAGACTATGGTGGACACCAGACACATGTGGCAAGAAATAGGTTTGCCGCAGGAACACTAGAGAGCATGATAGACCCTGTAATAATTTATCCCAACAAGGATTCTTTAGACACGTATACTGAAATTGCATATAAGTGTGTGGCAGAAACCCAAGCTCAACGTCCATCTATGAAAGTTGTCCTTAAAGAACTTGAGAAATCACTGTCGTTTCAAGTAAGTGATTGTTTCAAAATCATAATTAAATAACTATTTTTGTCTTCATATATATTATTATAATTAAGATGATATGAGCATTCAAAATAACTCCGTCATCATTATTCATATAACATACCAAAAAATATATATATACTATCCCCTAAATTTATATCATATTTTTTAAAAATTTCCTACTATACGCCAGCTTTCTTGATTAAATACAGATGTTTCTGTGATTTCCCTCAAATTTTGGAGGATGGGATAGAACTCAAATAACATAAGTTTTATTCTTTTCTCTTATAATTTAAAAAATTGAGGAATGCTCTTAGAAAACAAAATGTGAGTGAAGAAATAATTAATTATGAGCATTATAATTTTCTAATATTATGTGGTTTTAAATGTATAGAAAAAAAATAAAAGAGCAGAACAACCTACAACGACGGGAATTTTAAGGCCAGAAAAGAAGGTACTCAAATTTTACTTAAAACTTGTTACTTTTAAAACTTCAATTGAAAATTAAGATAATGAATTTGAATGAAAATACACAAACTTGCTCTAAAGAGAATCTTGTAATTCACGATTCATTAATTATGATAATACGTACATGTTTAGGGTTTATATAACCCTAATCCTTAACCGACACAATAATGTTTAGACTTTGACATCTTTTACATACTAACCCCTAGACTTCACAATATACATACATGACTCGCATTATAGATTTCTAATATAACAATTTTGACCAAGCTTATTTAGTTTATACTTTCAATACTCCCCCTTAAACAAAATATAGTTTAAGAGGGTCTTCAACTTTCTTGACTTGCTTCTTACAGTAGAGTCGTTTATTCATCGTAGATGAGATTCGATTCTTCTAGCTGTCTTTCTCCTCGTTCTTCCATTTGTTGCAATTATTTGCAAAATGCCAAAATCACCACAATTATAACATCTAAACTTGTTTTTATCTTTACTTCCTCGACCTATGCTTCTTTCATTTACATTTTCCCTTTGTCGAAGTGTTTGTCTCGTCCTCTACCATGACCTTGATTGCTTAAACTTGTCATTAGGAGTTTTCCTTGATAGTTTAGTTTTCCTTAGGTTCATCTTGGCTTTTGAGGTGTTCTTCAAATGTTGTTATTCTTCCAACGGCTTCTTCAAATGACATTTTATCAATTTCTTGATACTGCTCGATAGATATCATCATTGGTGAAAACTTCTTTGGAGCTGAGTTAAGCAATTTACTTACAAGTGCTTTTTCTTTCAAAGTACCACCAAGACTTTTAAATTTGGCTTTTATGTTGCTTAACTTTCCATCAAAGTGACTTGCTGTTTCGTTTGGTTTCATTTTCATAACCTCTAGTTCACTCCTCAGAGTTTGTAAATGTGTTTTCTGAACTAGATCGGCTCCAAGATATTTGACTTTGATTGATTACCAAACTTCCTTTACAGTTGAGTATTGTGCAACTTGAATTAATACACCCGGAGGCAATGTTTGGAGGATCATCGCCTTGGTTGTATGCACTTTTCATCAATTGTTTCGTTTACTTCAATCATTCTCAAAGACCATAAGCCTTCAATGTTGATTCCATCATCAATGCCCATATGATATAATTTGTTTCAGTTAACTTATGACATTGAAGAGGAAGATTTCAATTTGTTTTGTAACCACCAATTAAGTGCAAATCCAATTTGTTTCCGAATTCGGATGACACTCTGTAATTTGTTTCTGACTTTTGATTTCCAAAATATAAAAGGCTTGAGAAAAAATTTCATGACTTGATGCATTTAATGTTGGTTACCCAATTTGATAAGATTAAGTATTTGGGTCTAAGAGGCTTGCTGTTGAAAAGAGCTCATTGGTGGCCCATGTTGCATGTAAAAGATAAACCCATCATTGGTTGTACTTGAGTAATATGGGTTCCCCCATTTTGAATTTGTTGCGGCCGCCCAATACAAGGTTATTATAGGTAAGGACTTGGTGGTGGCTGCCACTGTCCATGAGGGGCTGATCCATGTGACATAAATTTGCCCGGACTAACTTTTACTCGTAGATTTTTGCCTCGAATCAAAATAATGCTCGCGATCCCGGCCTCCACGCCATTGATTTTCTCAACTTCAATCGCAATTGCAGTTTTAGTCATATTGTTGATAATATTGAGGCGAGTTTTCATTTTTTTGACTTCGGATTCCAAATTAGAATGATGTAGAAATATTTGAGGACTTACGAGCAACGATTGGTGTCACACACAGATCTCGTGAACTGGATCGACTTTTCCATCCGACGGAATAGTATCGGGACGCGATGTAATCGAAATGATCTGATTGTATTCATAGCACTTTATGTAAAATGAGAAAACAAAAAATTAGAATCAGAATTACGAAGTTAAATTACATCGGCTCGAGGTCAAAAATTTAAAAATGTAAGATTCCCAAAAACATCATTGTAATCATGCTATCTTGTACCCATACAAGAGACACCAAAATTTGATTCACAAGATGTAATGTAATTAAATGCACAAAACCGCTAGGCCCACTACTCTTGTCTCCTAGCAGGAAATTATGTTAGTTGTACCTAAACCTGTTTATCACCTGAGAAAAACATGCAAAATCGAGTCAACACTAGGTTGATGAGTTCATATTGTCTTGTAGTTTGACAATGTCTAAAAATGTTTGAAAATATTTTTCTTGATAAAACCTGCCAGAGTCTCCAACTTAAATTTCATTACCGACATCATCCCATCAAACCAAGTGACGTTTATGTATAGGGCATACGTACCAACAAATGGAGCCACCAGCCCACCAAGTACTTGACAAGACACAACTTTGCCTTTAATGGCAATTAAGAATGTCACCCAGCCTTTACTCTATATTCTTAGATATTCTGAAATCCCACAACGTTTGATGTTCGAAAGTGCCATCATGACTTACGATTAGAAATGTTCAAATGTTACTGTTTTGAAATGTCATGAAGTTTGATTGTTTTGAAATATTTCCAAGTTTCCACAAATACTTCACAGGTCTCCACCTTAAACCTTACTACTGACATCATCCCATCCAGTCAAGTAATGTTTATGTATAGAGCATACGTACCAACAAGTGAAGCCTCCAGCCCACCACACATTTGACGAGACACAACTCTGTCCATAATGGAAACTAAGGTTTCCACTTTTCCCTCTCCGTAAACTTTGAACTAGTTAGCTTAACAGTTTCTGAATTGAGTATTTATGAGCCAACCACTGAACAATATGAGGTGTTAGCTTTAAGCCAACACACGGATTGTTAGTACCCCATCATAAGTGCTTAAATTGTAACGTTCAGCGACGATGTGTAACTGAAGGAATATGGAGTGTTGCCTGTTGCCTTTAGGCCAACACGCTGTATGTAACATCTAAGGCAATCCCACATCGGCCGTGAATAGGAGATATTCCTGTCCTCATAAGTAACGATCCGCCTCTTACATCACCAACGCATTTTCGGCTTAGCTGGCTGTGGAGCACATGAAAAATCCACAGTTAAGCGTGCTCGGGTTGCAGCAATCCAGGGATGGGTGACCTCCATGGGAAGTTTTCACCCAGGCAACCGAAGGCAAAACGTAAGCTCCGAGTGGGCAAAGCGGACAATATTGGTCGTTGGCGGGGCCGGATGTTACAGAATGGTATCACAGACACTCCTGTTCTACACGGGATGGTGGGGCAAACCTCATCTAGGACGATGAGTCCCTAAGGGGAGGTGTAGATGATTCCACAGTCTACAATCCGACGGAACTAGTTACAAAATTGTCTTTGAATAACAATGGTAGGTAACTGTATCACTTGAGGGGTTGACTTTATGTCAACACGGAGGTCTATAGTCTACCATTACACATCCTTGATTTCATTACGGGTCCAATGCGCACATAGGTTCTAATATCTTAGTTAACCCCCCCCCCCCCCCCCCCCTATTGATTTCCTTCAACATAGTTTTATCAATAATTCCAAATCTTACGCAAACAGTTTGAGTAAGTTTGACTAAGTATAACACAAAACCCCCACAATTATGAATATGATTGGACACATAATATAAACATGAAATAATAACTATTGAAAAGATGACGAGATTATAATCATAAGAAAATAAGTTGGCATGCTTCTCAGCCCTGCAGTATAAAATAAAATGAGTGAGAAGGGGCAATGAACTAACATGTTTGTTGTGCTTTGTTGTGTTGTTGACTTGTTTACATATATGCGTGCTTGTTGTTGATATGTTTGTTGTATTCAAGTCCTATGTTTCATTTGTTTGTGTTCATAATTATAAATCATTGATATTGTCATGTTGTGCATGTTAATGGTAGTTTGTTATTGAAAACCTTGTTATTGTCTAAGGTTCCGAAAGTTGCATTGGAAAAATATTGCCAATACCTCGTGCACGATTAAAATTTTGATTTGGGTTTGGCGAATTTGAGAAAATGTTCAGGCTGAGAAGGTTTTACTTAGCCAAACCTCTATCTAACGTCAATCTATGCAAAGTTAAGAATTAGTAATTTTATTTTCATACATTTAATGGTATAAAAGTTTCTAAAAGAACTTTTACAATTAATTCAACTTATATATTAATAAAAGTATTTAATTATCTTGAAAACTCGGCTTAGTGGTAACGTGACCTGTCCTCCACAATGGAGAAGTAGGTTCGACTCCCACTTGGGCCAGTTTGAAGAATATATGGGTGGGGACAAAACATGACTTTTACCCTAGGTTTGAACCTGACAGGAGGAGAGGGTTTACGGATTCAATCCGGTTTCTGCGCATTAGTTTTTAGCAGCTAACCATGCTTTCAGTAGTCGTTGAGAAGAAGGCGGATTCATTTCACTTGGGTGAGGCTGAGTTATTCGATGTTAAAAAATTGAAGTATTTAATTCTTTTTTCTTTCGAATAAGAACATAACTCTCTAAGCGAAAAAATATTTATTAAAACGGTAATAAAGTTACGATAAATTTAGTTTCAAATAAAACAACGGCTTATTTAAAAACATTACTAGTATCTTTAATATTATAAGTGTATTTTAATAATGTGAATAAAAGAAATTTTATAATTATACAAAAAGAAATTGAGTATTAAATAAATGTAAAAGATGGTTATGATGGGAGAATACAAGTATTGGTAAACATGTTATAGGATTAGAGGGAATATATGTTTTTAATGTATTTATAAAAATATGATGGACAACTCATTGAATATGTATAATTAGTCATGAATGTATTTAGCTTTTTTTTGCACTATTAATCTAAGTTAATCATATTCTTTTATAATTTAAATTATATATAAAAATCCAATATGGATGTGAAATGACACCTAAAATTAAAATACAATTTTTTTTTTAGTTCATAGATTGCTGAAATAATTTTTTATGTTACTTCTTACAGGAGAACGAAGTACATCCAAATACAGACCAAGTAGTAAATAAACTTGAGAAACTTCGTGAACTTCTTGTAAGTCCCTTCTTTCTTTACTTATATTGATCTCTCGGATTGGTTTAGCCTAACTAATTTAGTAGGCAATTTGGTTATCAATATGTTTTGAAGAATGAAGTCTTAGAGAAATTACAATAGTAACGAAATCTTAAAAGTTTATAACTGATATTTATGAATATTAATAAATGGGTGTCTTATAATATATATACTACATAATAGAAGAATAACAATATGACACATGATATATTTCTAACCTATTTATATCACATTTGACACGTGACTTCTTTTTAGGTTATCACATGACATATTTGACAAATTTTAAGATTAATTTAATTTGATACAATTAAGTCAAACTTCCAAATTTAAAAAAAAAAACTAATATTCCTTTTCTTTAATATTAATTAATAAAAATTCAATAATTTCAAAGTTTTCATTTTTACTCAATAATTTTAAAATTTTAAATTTTAAATCTCATTTGTATTGTTTAAAGAAGTGTATAGAGATTTATAAAATGTTTTTTTTTTCTTTTTTAAAAAACGTTAAAATTCATGTTATTTGTGCATCTATTTTTATTAATAATCACTTTATAATGCTTATTTTTTATACAAGTATATGTAGTACACAGTCAATAAGCTATGCAGATATAGAAGGAGAACCTAGATATCTAACTGGGTCCACCGTCCATATTAATAAACCTTGATCTGAAATATGTTCCAATACTCCTTCGTTGTTAGAGTGGAAAGAAATCAGATGATTACTTTATATGTACATACCTTAATTACATCCCAAAAACATGTTTAACACGTATTGGGTAATTAATCCTTTTACAAGCTTCATTTGATCCAAAACTCCTTTGCCTAATCACATTCGCCTCAACCAACCTAATGACCTGCAAAACACACATGTTTTTTACAATCAGTTCATTAGAACTAAGTATGAAAAATTGTGGTTCATTACGGGAGGTTTTGGGGTCTTGGAACGCGATCTAGACAACCCAAACAACCATTTCCAGCCATCACCCGCCGTAAGCTACACCCCAGGTGTAGTCTACGGTCCCCTTGACATCACAACCAGATTTTTCCCAACACCAGGGGTGGCCTATGGTGGCTGGGTGCAGGAAATCTCGTATTCTCACAATTTGAACCTCCCTTGACGCTTCCGACTACCCCTCACCTTCTGGAAGTGATCCAACAAATTCATACTCATTATAAGGATTACAAATACATCTAATCCAAAACACATGGAATATTACACATATATATGAAATCAAACTCGTCTTTCTGCATTAAATTTCATAATGGGTCAAAACCATAATCATACAACTCATTAGCACATCTTGTATCAAACAAGTTAGGCATTCACAACTCTATGGATTACCTAATCTAACACATCAATTGTTTACACAAACTCTTGGAATCTCTTGTCCACAACTCCTGTGAATCTTTACTCAATTTCATTCACATTCATGTGAACTTAGTCTTTAGTTTAACAACCATATTCACAATCACACATGAATCATTTTTCATACTCAGCAAATATTAGGTGACTTACCTTAATCAAAGCACAAGGATCACTTAGTATGCTCTTTTCCAAGTTTATGGACTTCACTTTCACCTCCTATGGAGTATGGACATATAACAATCATTCACCATACAAACTCATGTAATTAATTCAACCATTTTTAACCGTTTACCAACTTTTTAATCATTCTTGATCCTACCTTACACTACATGCAAGTTTCTAAACAATTATGCTCTTTTTCATGTTTTTAGCTTCTCTTAAGCATTTTAACAAATAGCTTATGTGCAATATTCAAAGCTATATTTATCTACACCAATTGATTATTACCCATCTTCATTCATTATATATCTTCATTAAAATCATAGCTTTAATCCAATTACACACAAATTTTCTACACCCATAACTAATTTCTACATGAAATCAAACAAAGAATCCTTCTTAACTCACACATACATGAAAGATTTTTTGTTAATCATTTAGCCAAATCCCACCATAACCATCATATTCATAACCTCAATATTTGACACAATTCTAGTGTTTAAAGCTTAAAATTAATATACTCTTATGTTTATCAAGCTTCAAACATACCAATTTCAGCTTGATATGGTTAACCTTCAAGAACCCACTTCAAGGACTCATCATCCATGGGGTTTTTGCTAAAACTAACATTCAGTTGCTGCGAGGTTGATGATTTCAGCCTCAATCTCGAATTTTCTCTTGATTTCTGCCAGAATTTGATATAGATGAAGTTAGGGTTTCAATTTTTTTTTGAACTGCAAATTCTTTTCAGCTTTGTCCACGATGGGACTAGAACCCTAACCTATTTTAGAAAGGACACCTTAACACACCTTGGTATCACTGAGACAAATGCGGTTTCGGTACTTAGGGTTTCAATTTCTCCCCCTCTTCTCCTCTCAAAATCGTATACATTGGCCAGATTTTGTGTTTTAACCCCCTTTTAAGTTTTAACTGATCTTTCACCAAATGGCAATAATAGTCCCTCCACTATTTTACACACCTCAATTAACTACACTATCTTAACCCCGTTAGCATGTTAATTAACCAGTTAACCTCATCGCAAATTATCAAGCACAATCATTTTAAACTCTATTTCACATTATAATCATTAGATTTATAAAAAACAGAATTTTATAAACTAATACAAGTTTGACATGTAGTATATTAAAAACATAAAAACAGAAATCTAGTACAAAAACCAAAATTAGTACTAAAACATAATCTAGTATAAAAAACAACAAAAAATCCAGTACAAAAAACCAAAAATCTAGTACAAATAAATTAAAATATATTACAAAAAATAAAAATCTAGTAAAAATCAAAAATTCAGTACAAAAAAAACAAAAATTTAGTACAAAAAAAATTGTTACAAAAAATCCAATACAAACAAAAAATAAAAACCTAGTACAAAAAATTAGAAGTTATGCTTAAATTACCATACATGCTCACAAATCCATATAGCACATTTTATTAACTTAAAGTATCCGAAACTTATGAACACAAATATATCTTTATCAAAACAAAACTCCTAGCATGTTAATCTATTCATCAATAAGATTAGTCCATGATAATATTTCATCAAACCCTTCTTGAAAAATAGCAAGTGAGACATTTAAAAGCATAAAGTTTCTACTTTTAGAAAAACACAATCATCCAAAACACCTTCAAAATCAGTAAAACATATCATTTAATTCTGGGGCGAAGCTTAATAGGGGCCGGGGGAGAGGGGAGGGGCACCGCCCCCCTCTTTTTTCGTCCGTAGTGTTAATTTTTCGGCCGAAATGTTATTTTTAGTTAAAAATAGTGGTTTCGTCCCCCTTGCTTCAAAAAATTAACATGTATTCAAGGTTTCAAAAATTTTCCGCCCCCCCCCCCCCACTTTACCCAAGCTCCGCCACTGATTTAATTTGCTAATTTTGACTAAGAATCAGATTTATTACACAACTTTGTATGTTGGCTTGTAAACTAAATTTTGTTGGAAGTTCTCTTGTTATTGTATGTTATTGTTTTACAAACATGTTTGTTCCTTACTTCCAAACTCGTTGTCATCTAATATTAAATAAGAGGGAAAGAAGCAGGGTCTGAATTGATCCGGTCTGAGCTTAGGTTGTACGAATTATTAACATTCTATTTTCAACTTTTTTTTTTTGCAGGGAAAGAATTTAGAACCTTTGATGATTCCTCTATTTTCAACATTTTATTAAATTAAAGTTACCTTTTATAAAAACTTATGAACACAAATATATCTTTATCAAAACAAAACTCCTAGCATGTTAATCTATTCATCAATAAGATTAGTCCATGATAATATTTTATCAAACTCATCTTGAACAATAGCAAGTGCGGTATTTACAAGCCTAAAGTTTCTACTTTTTGAAAGACACAATCATCAACAATATACAACATGATATGGACTCTATCAACCAAAACATCTTCAAAATAAGTAAAACATATCATTTAACTTACTGTGTTTGTAACAGAAAATTACACAATGTTGTTGTGTTTAGTTAGTTTGGAGTTACATTGGACATATCATTTAATTTGCTTATTTTGGCAAGATTCAGATTTATTATAAAACTTTGTATGTTGGCTTGTAAACTAAATTATGTTGGAAGTTCTCTTGTTATTGTAACTTATTGTTTTACAAACATGTTTGTTCCTTATCCTTACTTCAAAATTTGTTATCATCTAGTGTTAAATAAGAGGGAAAGAAGCAGGGTCGGAATTGATCCGGTCTGAGCCATACGGACTCTAGTTAGGTTGTACGAATTACTAACATTCTATTTTCAACTTTTTTTTTACAGGGAAAGAATTTAGAACCTTTGATGATTCCTCTAAGTGATATTAAATTAGCAACAAATGACTTTTCAGTCAAGTGCATACATAAGGTTTCGAAGGAATGCACTATGTACAAAGCAGAACTTAAACATTATGGTAAACAAAATCTTTCATCCGTAGAAGGAAACAATGAAAACCAACATCCAGTGATTATAAAACGCTACAATGACGTCAACAGAGGAGTCGATTTTTTTACTGAAATCGAAATGCTTACCATTGCAAAGCACCACAACATAATCACTATATTTGGATTGTGTGTTGAAGGTTTTGAGATGATCCTCATCATTGACAATGTTTCTAACGGCTACCTAAATGATTATTTGGGAAATGCCAACGCCATGCGTCATTTTACGTGGGAAAAACGTTTGAAAATCTGCATTGATGTTGCACACGCGTTGAAGTATCTTCACTCTGAGATGAAAGACCAAAATGTGATAATAAACCATGCTATACAGAGCAACACCATTGGGTTGGACGAGAACTGGAGGGCAAAGATTCTTGAATTTGGGCGCTCTATATGCATGCATCATAATCCAAAATATGAGAACACTCGTGAGATAATAAGAGAATCAGATGTTTATAGTTTTGGGGTGGTTTTGTTCGAAATTCTATGCGGGAGGCCGGTCGATGACCCAATTTACGTTAAGGGGAGCAACGACAATCTGCCCACTATTGCAACACTAAGCTTTCGCGCAGGAACTCTAGAGGACATGATGGATCCTATATTGAAGAAACAAACTAGTGAATACAATTTTATTCTAAATAGAGGACCAGACAAAGATTCTTTGCACACATTCATGGAAATTGCACACAAGTGTGTGACCCCAAAAGGACATCCAAGTCTAACAATGAAAGATGTTGTCATTGAACTTGAGAAATCATTAAAATTTCAAGTAAGTCTATCGTTTTTATACCTTCATATTATTACTGAAATCATAGCTTCATGGCATTGGAATAAAATGAATGAAGCACACGCTAATCTCCGTATTTAGCATAGTTTACAAAGTTAAATTTTTTTTTTAATTTTTATTGAGTAACATTGTAGGGATTTAAATTATTATGAATTATTTAATATATTATATATCCCATATTTAAAAATCTAATTGCATATTTATCCAACTCAAAAAATTAAATTGCATATTTCCCGGTCTTATAGTAAATGACATAAGTACTCTTTCGAAGAATAAAAAAAGCTATGATCTTTCATTCCCACAACCCCTTACGTACATTCTTGAGACTGTTCGATTTCAACATATTTACAAAACCTTCAATCAGACATTCCCCCAATTCCATCTTAACACAACAACGAAAAAAGTGTTTGATGTTACTTAATAAACACCGTTTTAATCATCAAAATTTGTAGTAACAAGTTAAGGCTACTATATCTGTGTGTGTGTGTGTCTTTGTGTCATGTTTTGACATGAGCCGGGGACTCCTTCAGAGCAGCCTCTCTATCCCAACTGCGATAGGGGTAAGGTTTGTCTCTATCCTTCCCCCAGACCCTACTCTAAGTGGGATTTTTAATGGGTATGCTTGTTGTTGTCATGTTTTGACAGAATAGAAACAAAGACAATCCCAGACTTTCACTTGAAGACATAATTCTGGCCACACACAACTTTCATAAAAACAATTGCATTGGCGGAGGAGGATTCGGGGGAGTTTTCAAAGGAACCATTCAGGATGATGGCCAATCTAAAACAATCGTTGCAAAGCGATTGGATACAAGCCTCGGTCAAGGGGAACAACAATTCTTGACCGAGCTCCAAATTGTTTTGAAGTATAAACACGAGAATGTTATTGGTCTTGTGGGGTATTGTGATGAAAAAGGTGAAAAAATCATTGTTTATGAGTATGCGAGCAGAGGAAGTCTTGACAGGTATCTGAGTCATGTTTCTCTTACATGGATGAAACGACTTAATATATGCGTTGATGTTGCAAGGGCGTTGTATTTTCTTCATGGAGGATTTGATAAACAAGCAAAGGTGATACATAGGGACATCAAAGCTGCTAACATTCTGCTAAACCATGATTGGAAAGCAAAACTTGCTGACTTTGGGCTTTCGTTAATAACTTCGTTAGTTCATGAAAAAGACTACGTCATTGATCATTGGTGTGGCACACCAGGATACTTGGACCCTCTTTATAAGAAATCTGGATTCCTAACCACGGAATCCGATATTTATTCATTTGGTGTTGTATTATTTGAGATTTTGTATGGGAGATCGGCTTATGCAGTCCAGACACAAGACGGCCACTCTCTATCAGAAGTTATCAAAAACAACTATGAAGAAGGAAAGCTTGATGCCTTGGTGTTGGAGCAAATAAGGGAACAAATTGTGCCAAAATCATTGACTACATTTCAAGAGATTGCTTACCAATGTCTGCACATTGAAAGAGAAAAACGACCGACGACGAAGGAACTTTTAACGCAACTTAAGAAGGCATTGGCATTTCAAGTAAGTCATATGAAATGTAGATATGTTTCCTTAAATGTATTTAAATATTTGTGTTCATCTGTGATTGAAATGGGCTTTAGTCGAAATTTATATGAACCTTCAGCCAATGAAATTTTCTAGTAAACGGCTGAATTGTTGGTGTTTTCACCTAATTTTCTTTTTTTAATTTTGTTCCCGCATGGTAATCAAACAAGAAAATAAAATGGTAATGATCCATTTCAATCTCTTTGCCCATTTCATCATCTCAAACCAAACAGATCCTATATAAGTTTGTGTAAAAGACAAGAATATATATATATCTAGATATTAATAGCTATCGCATTCGTTAAACAGGAGATGGCAACAAGAATGACCAAGTTTGCTCACCTACAAATTCCACTTGATGATGTAGTAAGGGCCACCAACAACTTTCATCAGGATAACATTGTCACATGCGATGGATTTGGTACCACATACAAAGGGCAAATCTTGCAGTCTGAAAGGGTGACAAAGATTGCTGCAAAAAGATTTGATTGTAAGAATGGGGAAGGAGACCTCGAGTTCTTGGCAGAAATTTCAGCACTTTCTGATCTCAGCCATACAAATATAGTCACTTTTATTGGATATTGTGACGAGAAAGATGAGAAGATCATTATAACCACATTTGAGGACAATGGAAATCTCGCGCAGTATTTGAACACTCCGAATCTTACATGGACACAAAGATTAAGGATAAGTCTAGGTGTGGCTCATGCGTTGAGTTACCTCCATTATGACGAGGGACGTGATTATGCCATTATTCATTGTAACATCAATAGCAACACAATTTTGCTAGACGAGAAACTCGAAGCCAAGTTATCCTGTTTTGAAACTTCCATCAAACAACTAATATGCTATAAGGAGCATGTCTGCTGTCACTGCTACCATACTAACAGTTATTATGTAATTGAAAATACTGTGACCCACAAGTCTGACATCCACTCATTAGGGGTCGTTTTATTCGAAATGTTGTGTGGAAGGAATTCGTTTGTTCAGAACGATGCTAAGAGATTGCTAGATCCCCATAAACTGCAGGATATAATCCTTCCTAATCTGTGGAATCAAATATCCCCCAGATCACTCATCGGATACTCAACGGCAGCTTATACTTGCTTAGAGGATAATCAAATTATTAAATACTCAACAGCTTGTTCTGGCTTAGAGGAGAAGCAGGCGCGCACCCAAAATGCACACAATATTGTTCAAATACTTGAGAAGGCATTGGAATCTCAGCTACAACATGAATATAGTGTAAGAGTTTTCTGGTTTATGTCAACATTTTTAATCTGTCATCAATCTTATATAGGAATTTCCTTGTATTTCTATTACTTTAACTAGGTTAAATCCCGTGTGTTACACGGTTGAAAAAATTGAAATGATATGTAATTTATAAGAAATTTTTAAAAAAAAAAATTATTTTTAAGAAAACTTATATTTACAAAATTTTCATTTTTTCTAAAACTACAAATTTTAAAATAATTTTTTTTAAAACAACTATTGTATAGAAAAAATTCATGTTTTGTAAACTTTTTTAGTTATGTTTTTTGATAAAAAAAGATTTCTTTTTTAATTTATTAAAACTATTTTTTTGTATGTAAAAGGTATATAATATAATTAGTCATTAGATTTATAATTATTAAATAAATTAGATAATATATTTCTACAGGTCAAACAAGGGATGATAAATAGCACCCAACATCTTGAGAGAGAACCCAAAATATGAAACATAGTAATTAGTATATTGAAGATGCTACAAATTAGAAATTATTAATAGTGTAGTATCTCATACTTAATTTGGTTCTTAAAATGAGTTTAAGATTGAATTTTAGGTGATGAGCATCCCAACTTGGCCATTTTATTATTTTTCCTTCTTGTTAACTTATTATGCGATATAAATTTATGATATTATGTACTTATCCAGGTAGGATCTGTTAGAAGAATAATCAAGATTTAGTTACTATCCTAAGTAATATATTATATTTGTATTATTAGTTATAACATAAGATTAGTTGGTTAAGTCGCAGTTAAAAAAACAGTTATATAACTGTCATGTTGGTTAGTATAAATACCCAAGACAATCTCATATTGTAAATATCAATCAAGAACATGAAGTCAAAATTCGATTAGTTTTTGTCTCTGACTTTCATATACACACACATACACAAAATACTCGATCTTGAGTTCCAATAAATGGCATCAGAGTCAAAGATTCAAGCCTGTGTGAAATCATCATAACAAGAACACTTCATCAAATCCTAAAGAAACGGTGGACTATCAAAACCAAATCACAAAAGAGCATCGGCGAAAGGACCGCACGGTATTCAAATCAAAAGACAAAAGTTCCAAGAACATCTCAGCGAAGGGTTGTTGAAACACGGATACTAAAGAACTGAGATTTGAAACGACAAGAAGGAAAATCACAGAAAACATACCTTGAAGGATTGAGTGAGTCATAGTCTGCAAAGGATTGAAACCCCATTCTCACATTCAAATCACGATCGGAGGCAAAGGGGAAGGGATCGCCGGAAACCGGAACCAAAATGTCACTGCGTGCGTAATGGATTTCTGAACGGAGGTTTTCTTAGGCCCTGTTTGGGATTGCTTATTTAATTTCAAAAGGACTTTTTGTCAAAAGTGCTTATTAACTTATGACTTTTTGAAATGAAGTTTTTAAAAATGTGTCTGGATTAGCTTTTTCAAAATTAATTGTCAAAATGACCAAAAATGACATTTTTTTATTGACACTATTTAATGTTATTGAGTAAAGGGTAAAGAGTGGAGTAGATTTGTAATTTTATGTCAATAAGTCATAAGTCATTTTGAAAAGCTAGAATTTTTAGCTTTTGAAAAACAACTTATCACCATTTTACAAAAAGTCATTTTTAAAAGTTATTTTGGGTTTGACAAACAACTTATTAACCAACTGGCTTTTTGAAAAAGCTAATAAGTCAATAAGTCGTTTTTAAATGAAATCCCAAACAAGGCCTTAACACCCTATTTTTCCCATAAATCTCAAGGTTACGTGGGATAAGAAAGAAAGGAAGTAGACATTTTTAATAAAAAAATCAAATAAAAAAAAACATAGAGAAATTAGATAGAACGCCACAGTCAAACCAAAAAATAATAATAATAATAATAATAATAATAATAATAATAATAAACATAGGGCAAAAATTGTGATCCTTTATTATTGTTTTTCTGGAAACGACAAACAAGAAAAAATGAAGAGTTAATTTCTATTTTGGTCCCTGTAGTTTTTAATTATTCTTTATTTTATTACCAACATTTAGATAATTCCTATTTTGGTCCCTGTGGTTTTAATTATTCTCTATTTTAGTACCAAAATTTAGATATTTTCCGATTTTGGTCCCTGTGGTTTTAATTATTCTCTATTTTAGTACCAAACGGTGGTTGGGGTGTTCATCGGGCTGGAAAATTTTTTTGATCTATCCGAAACCCGACCCGACCAAAATGCAAAATATATTATCCGACCCGAAAAACTCGAATTTGTTCATCCGAATAACCCGACCCGAATCTAAAATCATATTATCCGACCCGAAAAACCCGAAATAGATTTCGAATACGGTTTTTTCGGGTTTTGGATACGATTCGGATTTCGAATTTTTTCGAGTTTCGGATATTTTGAACACCCCTAAACGGTGGGGTCGATAATGGGTAAAAAACAAATTTTGGTAATAAAATAGAGAAGAATTAAAACCACAGGGACCAAAATAGGAATTATCAAAATGTTGGTACTAAAATAGAGAATAATTAAAAACCACATGGACCAAAATAGAAATTAACTCAAAAATGAAAGATAAAATAAGTTTAAAACCTAAAATATTATTATATTTATTAAAAACCAACTTAAAGGAATAGTAAAGTTTTGTTTTTTAAATTTTGATCACCAAAACTTTTATATAATATCAAGTTTTGTTTTTTCGATTTTGGCTAAAAAAACTTTTAAAGTTTTCTTTTTTCGATTTTTGCCACTAAAACCTTTTATATATTATAAGGTTTTGTTTTTTCGATTTTGCCCACTAAAACTTTTTAAAGTTTTGTTTTTTCGATTTTGGCCACTAAAACTTTTATATAATATAAAGTTTTGTTTTTTCGATTTTGGCCACTAAAAGTAAAGTAAAGTTTTGTTTTTTTTGATTTTTGTCACTAAAACTTTTATATAATATAAAGTTTTGTTTTTTCGATTTTGGCCACAAAAACTTTTAAAGTTTTGTTATTTCGATTTTTGCCACTAAAACATTAATATAATATAAAGTTTTGTTTTTTCTATTTTGGCCCATAAAACTTTTTAAAGTTTTGTTTTTTCGATTTTGGCGACTAAAACTTAATAGTTAAGTTTTGTTTTTTCGTTTTTGGTCACTAAAACTTTTATATAATATAAAGTTTTGTTATTTCGATTTTGGCCACTAAAACTTTTTAAAGTTTTTTTTTTGATTTTGGCCACCAAAACTTTTATATAATATAAAGTTTTGTTTTTTCGATTATGGTCACTAAAACTTAATAGTAAAGTTTATTTTTTCGATTTTGGTCACTAAAACTTTTATATAATATAAAGTTTAGTTTATTTAATTTTGGCCACTAAAACTTTTAAATTTTGTTTTTTCGATTTTGTATAATTTTATGTTTATATATATATATATATATATATATATATATATATATATAATTGTATACAGTTCGTGATGAGAGATTTGATTTTGCTATGTAACTTATGATTTTGCAAATGATATATAATACCAATTATCAGAAGTGTACTGTGATAACCCTCGGCAACGCGCAGATGGGATTAAGCCTAGTTTTAATAATTTGTCATACAAAAATTCTTTTAGAAAATTAAAATTGTGTTTCTAATTTTAAAAAAAAACGTATTGGAAAAATTTTATATTTTAAAAAATTAGCAAGAGTAAGAAAAATTATTTGTGGTATAAAAACCTTCGTGGACAAAAATATAAAAACCTTCGTGGACAAAAATATAAAAAAACCTTCATGGATAAAAGACCTTCGTGGTGATAAGACCTTCGTGGCAAAACCTTCGTGGTGATAAGACCATCATGGCAAAACCTTCGTGGCAAAAACCTTCGTGGCGCAAAAGACCTTCGTGGAAATAAAAGCCTTTGTGGAGAAAAGAAATTCTAAAAAGTAAAAACAAGATAGGGAGAAAGAAATCAAAAAAAGGAAGAAAGAAATAAATTATGACGGGAAAAGAAGACAATAAGAAAGATGGCACATCCGTAGCCATTCGTGAACAGGGAAATGTATCTCTGCAATGTCCAAAATTGACTGAAACAAACTACATGCAATGGGCAATTCTAATGGTGAAAATATTGAAAGCATATAGTTTGTGGGAAACGATTGTTTCATTAGACGAAATAGATGAAAAGAAAAGCCACACAACAAAAGCATTGATTTTTCAAACGTTACCTGGAGACATTCTAATGCAAGTTGCGCAGCATTCAAGTGCAAAGGAAGTATGGGACTCGATTAAAGTTCGATTCCTTGGAGCAAATATGGTTCAAAAGGCACGTTTACAAACATTAAGAAGCGAGTTAGGAGCGTTAAAGATGAAAGAAAATGAAAGCGTGAGCGATTTTTCTGGAAAATTGAGTGGTATAAGGGCAAAATTTAAAAGTCTTGGCACTACCCTTAAAGACAAGACAATTGTAAGGAAATTACTCAATTCGGTACCAAAGAAATTCTTACCAATTGTGGCAACTATCGAACAATATTCTGAGATTGACAACATGCCATTTGAAGAAGCAGTGGGAAGAATAATAGCCTTTGAAGAACGTATTAAAAGTCAAGACGAACTTCAAGATAATGATCAAGGAAAACTCCTAATAGCAAGTGCAAATGATCATCAAGAAAAGTGGAAAAATGAAAGAGGATGAGGTGATCAAACTCGTGGTGGAAGAGACTCGTTTAGAGGAGGAAGAGGACGTGGAAGAAGTGTTGAATATAGAAACAATGACAAGAGGGAATCTAAATGCTATGAATGTGGTAAATATGGTCATTTCGGATATGAATGCTTTAAAAGAAAGGAAATGCTAGAAAAGGAGAAGGACCAAGAATCACATCTTATAATTGATGAAGAACCAACATTACTATGAAGATATAAAATTCTTGATTAAGGGCGAGAATGTTAGAAGAATAATCAAGATTTAGTTACTATCCTAAGCAATATATTATATTTGTATTATTATTTACAACATAAGATTAGTTGGTTAAGTGGCAGTTAAAAACTGTCATGTTGGTTAGTATAAATACCCAAGACAATCTCATATTGTAATCAAAATTTGATTAGTTTTTGTCTCTAACTTTCATATACACACACATACAAAATACTCGATCTTGGGTTCCAATAGGATCAAATACAAAACATTATTAACCTAAAAACGTGAAAACAGGGTAAAACGAACTTTGATTGAACTCGCATTAGCGGCGTTCAAATCGTCTAGTCGGATACTGTATAGGTATATTTAAGGTTTAGCTTTTAAGGTTTACGGTTTAGCTTGTAGGGTTTAGATTTAGAGTTTAGCTTTAGCGTTTGGTTTTAGGGTTTAGCTTTAGGGTTAGGGTATATGCTTTGAGGTTTAAAGTTTAGAGTTTAGCCTTTAGAATTTAGCTTTTAGGGCTTAGAATTTAGATTTTAGGATTTCGATTAGGGCCTGTTTAGCCTTAGGATATACTCTAGGGTTTCGAATTAGGGTTTAGTTTCAAGGTTTAAAAGTTGTTATGAGTTCCTAGTTAGGATTCAACAAATCAATTCCAATACCGTTGGTACGAGTTCAATCAAAGTTCCATTCACATTTTTAGGTTAAGAATATTTTGTATCGAAATCAAACCTTGTACGTACTTATCACTACTATAATAATGAACTTTTAAACTTTGCTTGGAATAATATATTGTTTCTTAACATTGATCTTGATCTTGTTCGGTAGAAAATCACTATACAAAAACTAATATATATAAATTGCTAACTCCATTTTTTTTGGTCATGTCAGATGTCACATATAAATAACTTGGAACATTTGAAGATTCCACTCAACGTTATAAAATTAGCCACCAACAATTTTTCTATGCAATGTATTGGGTCTACCCCGTTATATTGTAGGTTGTATATAGCACGACTTGATCATTTTGATATGGAAAATCATTCATTCACAGAAGATAAGAATGGAGGAGAACTACCCAATGATGTAATTATAAAACGCTTCCCAGATATCGAACTTGCTAACCAAGCACAAAAAATATTTTTTAGAGAACTCAAAATGCTAAGCAGTGTTAAGCATGATGGCATAGTTAGATTACATGGGTTTTGTGTTGAAGGTCCTGAGATGATCCTCGTCATTGCGAATACTTCTAACGGATATCTCTATAATTATCTGGAAAATCTCCATAGCAGGCGCATTTTGACTTGGGAAAGACGTTTGAAAATTTGTATTGATGTTGCCCGCACCTTGAGTTACCTTCATCATGGAATGGAAGACCAAAAAGTGATACTAAACCATTACATATCCAGTTGGAACATTGGGTTGGATGAGAACTGGAAAGCAAAGATTGTTGACTTTGGGTTCTCCTTGTTTCTGCTTCCAAATCAAGATGATGAAGCTGTCTTTTTAGAAATGTTTCGATTTGGAAATCGAGACAATCGGGGTTTTCTACCACCCAACATAGACCCAGAATATGTGAAGGCTCGTAAGTTGAGAAGAGAATCAGATATTTATAGTTTTGGAGTAGTTTTGCTTGAAATTCTAGTTGGTGGTATGTCCTATGACCCAATTTATTGTAAGGATGATGAAAAAGGGTTAGCACCTCTAGCAAGACGAAGATACAACATGGGGACGCTAGAGGACATAATAGATCCGATAATAAAAGAAGAAACCAACTCTCATTCAAATATAAGACCTAACAAGGATTCTTTACTCACGTTCATTGAAATTGCATATCGATGTGTAGCAGAAGATCAAGATCAACGTCCAACAATAAAAATCGTGGTCAAGGAACTTGAGAAAGCATTATTTCAGGTCAGTGTTCTAATTTTATTTATTTAGTTATGTTTTTTTGTGCACATGTAAATTGCTTGTTGATATTAAGCACAATTAAGAGGCAAAGTATGAATGGCTTCATCATATTTTGTCTTCTGCATGTTTAAAATGTTATTGATGTATGTTTGGCTTAGCTTCTTGGTGACCGGAGTTTAATAAAATCCTTTGCCATTCCAAAAAAAAAATTTTATTTCTCTTATTTTTAATGCAAAAATCATCTCCACAACCAAAATACGAAATCCACTCTGTAAAAGTAATAATTAATTAGAGAAAATGAGTTTTACCCCTTTCAAGACAAAATTTTCTCTATGAAAAGCATTTTGAGTCGATTGTCGTCTTCATCAATGAAAGCCAAATATCGTGCCTTTCGTTTTTACACTTTAATCAATTTCTAAACGAGATAAAATGCTTATGTTTTCTCTCCTCACATGACATCAAAAATCATTGAATGCTGGGTGACACTACAAAGTTTGAAAGTGAAAACTACTAAAAATAGATTCACGACTTCTTATAATACCCAAAATTTGGAATTTAGGGTCAAGTTGTGCTAAATAAGGAGCTTATTGTAAGCGGGTAAGAAGGATCCTTAAAACACTCATAACCACCTCATACGAATTGCGATGGAACTCAGTCGACGATGTTGGAACCATCATTTAACCGATATTTATCTTTTGATAATATCGATTTGTTTATTGTGTAAATCTTAGATTGATAGGATTGATAGTGTTCCATAATTAGCTCCTTAATTTCCTCTGTAATAGCTTAGCTTTATATATTTTCATGTACAGTCTCTTGGGAAGGCAAGAAATAATAAACTTTTATGGTATCACCCAAACCATCCGTTCTTTCCCTCTTGCTTATACGAAAAGTTTAATTCTCTTTCAATGGCTGACAAAACTGATTCAAGAATAAAATACTCTTCATCATGTCTACACCGTATCAAACATCCTACACAAAGTTCGTGTTCTTGATGGCATCAAGCTTTCATATCCTACTTAAGGTAAGACTGCTCACGCTTCAGGGTGTGATGTGTTAAATCATATCGATGGCTCACCGGCCCTATTAAGACTGCTACCGATTACCGTCTTGGAAGAAAATCGATGTTTTAGTATTACAATGGATATACGGGACTCTCTCCGATGAGTATCTGGTTCGGGTTTTGGCTGACAAATCGATCGCCTATGAGGATTGGCTTCGAGTGAAGAATATCTTTTTAGACAATAAAGGTTCTTGCACCACCGCTCTTCAACAAGAATTGTCCAATATTACTCTTGCAGCCATGCCGTCTGTTGATGCCTATTGTTAACGTATTTGCGAACTCGCGGATCAACTCACAGCGGTTGAATGTCCGTTTAATGATACGCAACGGTTTCTCTACTTTGCTTGGAGTCTTCCTCAAGAGTACGAATCTATCGGTTCTCTTTTTAATCAAACTCTCCCTCTTTGGGAGACGACTTGTGATCAACTTCAATCAGAATCTCTGCGACTTGCTGCATGGGACAAGGTTGCACCATCTCCTATAGTTGCTGCCACCACCACCTTCTTCAAACCGAGATCAATCCATCACCGACAACATGGCACTTGCTGGGGTTCTGGTCGCTAAATCGCCTACACAATCATGGCCCGGGTCGAGCTCATTAACTTGCTCCGCGGCGGTCCACTCTATGTATTTTTCTTGGCTACCTGACAAACTCCCGTGGTTATCGGTGTTTAGAAATCTTAACCGGCAAAACAATTTTCTCAAGACATGCCACGGTTGATGAGTCTAAATTCCCATACACCTCTCCTACTCAATATTCTCCTAATCAGTCATTTCTATACACTAATCCATTTATCCTTCAATCGCACATATGTTTTTTTCTCCGCACCAAATTTGGCACACACTCAAACGTCCCCACCTACTCATGCCTCTTCACCCTTAAGTCCATCAATACAAAATATCCCACTAAATGATCCACCAAACATCATCCCACAACCCCAACTTAATTAACATCATTTACACACGTCATACATCCATGTTCCCAACCTCAATCAAAATGCCCCCATCCCCATTCCAAGTACAATCATTCCCACTCACCTCATGCAAAATAGATCACAATCGGGAATTGTTAAAACATGTGTGCCCGTGTCGTTAAATACCGAAACATCCCCTACCATATCCCCGTTTCCTAAATCTCATTTCTATGCTCTTAATGATCCAAACTGGAAAGATGCCATGACTAATGAATACGAAGCTCTATTGGCTAACAATACATGGGAACTTTTACATAAACCTACAAATGCTTCAGTCATATGTGGACGATATTATTATCATCGCTTCGTCTAATGTACTACTTCAAAGTTTCGTTGAGTCACTTTCCTCTGAATTCAAAATGAAAGATCTTGGAACCCTATATTATTTTCTCTGCATTGTCGTTCAAAACCAAAAAGGCGGATTATTCTTGTCGCAATCACACTATACATCCGGCCTTCTATCTCGGGCTGCCATGTCCGAATGTAAACCAATCAATACTCCTATGGTAGTCGGTTCAAAACTTAGCGCAACCTATGGTCTCCCTTTCTCAGATGGCTCTTTATAGAAACCTAGCCTAGGCTCTTCAATATCTCACTATTACTATACCAGATATATTGTATGCAGTTCAACAAATTTGTCTCTTCATGCATAATCCTTAGGAAACACATTTTCAGCTACTTAAATGAGTACTCTGCTACCTTAAAGGCACCTTGTCTAAAGGTCTCATTATTACTCCCTCTCCGTTCATGAAACTTACGGCGTACTAAGACGCGGATTGGGGTGGGTGCCCAGACTCATGTAGGTCTGCGTTCGGCTATTGTCTCTTTATGGGCGGCAATTTAATCTCCTAGTCATCCAAGCGCCAACCTACGGTTTCTAGGTCTAGCACTGAAGCTGAATATCGCGGGGTAGCAAACGCCACAGCTGAAGTCTCTTGGATCTGTAACTCGTTGCTCAAACTACATGTCCCGATTACTCATGCTACAAGCATATACTATGACAACGCCTTAGCGGTGTATCTTTTAGAAAATCAACACACCAAACACGTTGAACTGGACATTCATTTCGTTCGCGATAAGGGACGTCTTGGCACTATTAAAATTATGCATGTTCCTGCTGATTATAAATATGCGAACATCTTCACCAAAGGTCTTCCAAAACATCTATTCCACAAATTTTGCTCCAGCTTATGCCTCCGATCGTTTTCGGCTCAAACTGCGGTAGTGTCAACCAATATTTATCGTTGGATAATATCGGTTTGTTTATTGTGTAAATCCATAATTAGCTCCTTAATTTCCTCTCAAATAGTTTAGTTTTATATATTTGCATGTACAGTGTCCTGGGGAGGCAACGAATAATAAACTTTCACCATCTTGTCGAAACCATTCTCACCCACCAAAAACCTACCCACTACCCCATTTTCCATAAACCTACTCCCCTTCATTCTCATCAACCAAAAACCTAACCCTATCCCATCTTCCATAAACCTAACCCCCCATCCCCACCCACAAAAACTTAACCACCCCACCCTCGAAAAGCTAAATCCGCCCCCACCCCACCCCAAAAACCTAAAACTCCCACACAAAAAAATAATCTTAAAACTATACCCTAAAAGCTAAACCCTAAGGATAAGAAAATTAAGCTTTAAAATCAAAACCCTAATAACTAAGGGGTGAAGTTCAATAATACAGCTCCAATGTCGTTGAAATGAGTTAAATTCAGAGTTCATATGAGCCGATTATGAGCGTTTTCAGGATCCTTCTTGCCTTTTTACAAAAAAACTCGCTATCTACTTGAGCCTAACCCGAAATTTATTGGTCATGATACGCAAGATTTTGTAACTAATTGAAATTATTATTTTCCATTATGTTATAATAAAATGCCAAAGACACGTCAATATATCAAAGGATGTAGCTAACAAGTATTTAAATGCATACAGATTTCAAGAGCAATGTCATCATAAGAAGTTTCACCACAACCTGAGATTTTCATTTCAGGTAAGTATCATCATTGTTTTACTAAAAATGGCTGGC
The DNA here is from genome assembly GCA_009363875.1 of Mikania micrantha. Taxonomy (NCBI): domain Eukaryota; kingdom Viridiplantae; phylum Streptophyta; class Magnoliopsida; order Asterales; family Asteraceae; genus Mikania; species Mikania micrantha. Next base: position 14,829,966 of record CM018680.1, read on the forward strand.
AATGTTCTATTTATAGATAATATAAATCAAAACATCATTTTGCTTTCATTTATTAACAAGTTAGACCAATTTCTGCGTATACTCTAAATCCTTTGGACTCATGTTATCTTGTAAAGCCCAGATGCCACATTGAATTTTTTTGTTAACTTTGAACCTTGTCCAAGGCTCCAAAGGAGTTTACAGGGTGCAAAAACCCCATCACGACTCCATGAGTACATTCTACGCATTTTTTCACACCCTTTCCCCACGATTTTGTAATGAATTGTAGGAAGTGACGGTCAAAGTTATTGTTGTCATTGATTACATACGAACGATGCTAAATGAGCTTCACTCAGTCATTACAATACTTAAACGAATATTGTTATACAAAACAAAGTGCGGAAGCTGAAAGAAATGTGGAAGCTAAATCTAACATTTTGTTTTAAAAGAAACACACATTATGACAAACAAATGCATCTCTAAGTGCTATCCAAATACGCATGGTAACCTTCAGTTAAGCGAACCCTTATCTAGCAGCGAACCTTAGGTTCGCCAACCCCTACCACCGAACCTATGTGACACGTCATCAGCCTCGAACCCCATGCGGCGAACCTTCTTCACCATGTAAACCTATGGTCGGCCGAACCTTGAGAATGCCATGAACCTAGTGGCTGTTAATGTGGAGGTTCGCTGAACATGCGATCAACAGGTTGCAACATCCACGGACTTGATTCGGTTAACTCAAATTTGATTACTAGCTCACATGTTTATTCGAACTAAGTAACCCCACAGGCCCATGAACAAATAAGTCGGCCCACCCCACTAGTGCGGCCCAATCTAAGCTATTCGGCCACATTTGTTAGTCTATCCAAGCAAATCTATTCAATACACACTTACGGCCCAGGTGCAATTGACTAGCCCACATAGATTCTTTTGGCCCAATTAACTTTGGCTCACCTTGGATCATTTGGCCCAAGCTCAAGATCTCGGCCCATGTGAGAGTTGGTTTAGTCACATAAATCATACGGCCCAACAACACACTTTCGGCCCACACACAATTTAAGCCAGCACAAAACACACAATGGGCCCAAGAGATTACTTAGGCCCATTCCTGGTTAGACAAATTCACTTTCGGGCAAAATGGTTAAAGACATGACTTAATGTCCTAAGTAATGGAATTTGAATAAAATGTAAAGGATTTGATTAAACTACTACCAAAATGGTGAAAAATTGGACTAAGCACATCAAGGGAAGCCTGAACCTATAATCTTGAATATGTGATTCAAGGGTTTCTAACCCTTCATTTATAAACCTAAGTTTATAATTAGAATATCATTGATTTTGATAACAATGCAAGTAATCAAGAAAGCTAACATTAACCTAATGGGAATAGGTATCACTAAATTCTATGACAAGTAAATAGAGCCGAATAAAGACCGAGACTCACAGTGTTAGCCGACTTTAGGGCTAACACTAATGCTCACACACACACGAATTATTACAACATATACTTATAAGATACAACGAAATGAAACTAATACAAGAGCGTGAATACAACAACGAGCGCTTGCACTCTTGTTTTACTTAGTCAACCACTTCAAACACAAGGTGAGTCCATTTGTCCCTTTTCTAACTATTTTGATTTTACTTCGGGACTGAAAAGCATGTTATACATTTTAAACAAATGATTTATAAAAATGCTTTTAAACTTATTCTTGATGCTTATACTTTATGCTTGATACTTATGCTATGAAACTTTAGGCTTAAACTTTACACTCGATGCTTATGCTACAAACTCGATGCTTAAACTAAGTGCTTAATGCTTATGTTATAAACTTGAAGCTTGAAACTATATACTAAATGCTAATGCTATGGATTGATGCTAAGTGTTGAATGCTAAATGCTTATGCTAAATGCAAATATTAAATGCTAGTGCTATATGCTAATATTAATTGCTTATGCTACAAGCTAATACTATAAGCTAATGCTATATGCGAATGCCAAGTGCTTATGCTACAATGCTAATACGACAATGCTAATGCTAAATGCTAATGCTAATGCTAATGCTAATTGCTAAATGCTAATGCTATATGCTAATACTAAATGCTAAAGCTAACAATATATGCTAAAGCTACAAATTGATGCTAAAAGCTTATGATTCTATGATAATGCTACATACATGCTAATCGCTTGAGACTACGGATGCTTTAAACACTTGTATGCTTATATGCTTGCCATGCTAAAACAACGGTTTGGCCTCTCAGTGCTTGCCTTACTGATTGTGAAGCTATTTGAATGCTATAAACTTGAATGCTCAAACTATCAACTATGGTAGAACATACCAAATTGGCCTCTCAGTGCTTGCCATGGGGTGTTCTTCATAGTTGGGACTTGAAGGAACAGACCGTCGGCCTCTCAGTGCTTGCCATAGGGTGACCTTCATAGTCATGACTTGAGGAATAGACTTATGGTCTTTCAGTGCTTGCCATACAGTGATTCCTCAATGTTCACTCATGCTATAAACTTAAACATAATGCTAAAGCTATTGGCTATTTAGAATGGACCACCTGGCCTCTCAGTGCTTGCCAGGGGGTGTTCTTGTAGCTATGACTATTGTAAATCAGGTCGTTTGGCCTCTCAGTGCTTGCCAAACGGGTGTTCTACTTAGTCGGGATTCTGAGGAGTAGACTTATGGCCTCTCAGTGCTTGCCATACAGTGATTCCTCATTTTCCACTCATGTTGCAAACTTAACAAAATGCTAAAGCTATAAACGAAATGGATGGTAGGTAAGACGCTTAATTATCATTAACAACAATGTCCTATGCGACTTAGTATGTGGTGGGACGACGTCTGGGCGGGTTGTAGGCTCGACTCAGGGGTATGCCCTATATATAAGCATACCGAGTTGGATGATACAGGTGGTGTTAATGAGATTAAGGTTGTTACCGAGGGGATGCATGAATGCTTTTGGGTCAATAACATAAACTATTAAACACGATGCTTGTCAAACTTATATTGAAACTAATACATACAAATGCTATAGACTTGTAAACTTTGAAACAATATACTAAAGCTATGATGAAGAATGAATCGAATGGTAGGTAAAATGCTTAATTATCATTAATAGCAATGTCCTATGCGACTTAGTATGTGGTGGGACGGCGTCTGGGCGGGTCGTAGGCTCGACTCAGGGGTATGCCCTATATATAAGCATACCGAGTTGGATGATACAGGTGTTATTAATAAGGTTAAGGTTTTACCGAAGACGTTTGCAAAAGCTATTTTACAAATACTAAAACTACATGAACTCACCAACCATGTGTTGACTTTGTTTTCTTACATGCTTTCTCAGGTGACGTACAGCATTAAGCTAAGGCTAAGGGATACATACTAGGATGCCCAGTTAGAGGACCTAGAACATTTTGAAAAGCACAAATTTTGATGAACGCTATAAAGCTATTTTGATATCTTGTCTCGATGCAAGATTGAAAACACTTGATGCTTATGATAGGGTTATTTAGTTAAATTACTGAACATTGTCAAATGTAATTTAACTTTGTAATCCTAGTTTAATGTTTGATTGTGTTTTAGTTATTCTTAACATTGATGCTATGTAAACAATCTGATCATCACGATTATCACTCACGATATCGCGCCCCGAGAACCTTCCGCCCGACGGGGACTTCGATCCAACCCCGCCGGCTCGGGGTGTGACAGATTGGTATCAGAGCTCAAGGTTATAGAGAATAATAGGTCATTTACTTAAAACGGTTTGACCTATACTATAACTTAGGGACCCTCATATAGAGAACTTAGGATTTAAGCTTGCATTGTGCCTTTTACATTCAGTCTTTAAGCTAACCGATGTTCTTTCGAGTAGAAGCAGCATGTCACCAAGAAGACAACCATCACCACCTCCTCCATCACTGTCACACCCCGAGCCGGCGGGGTTGGATCGAAGTCCCCGTCGGGCGGAAGGTTCCCGGGGCGCGATATCGTGAGTGATAATCGAGATGATCAGATTGTTTTACATTGCACATGATAATAAATGAGAAATGCTAAATAAAATAGAATTACAAAGTTAAATTACATCAGTATTGTTCATAATTTAACAATGTAAATCTATCATAAACATCATAATATTTCTATCTTGTAACTGTACAAGATATACAAAATAATTGTATTTTGATGTTGCAAAAGTATGTAGGTCCAAAAATACTAAGTCTTCTATCTGAAGTCCTAGACTCCTAGTCCCAAAAGCATAATCTTCTTAATTGACCTGTTCGTCGCCTGAGAAGTCATGCAAAAATAAAGTCAATACATGGTTGGTGAGTTCATATAGTTTAGTAATTGAAAATGATTTGTAAACCTTTTTCGGTAAAGACCCTAACCTCATTAACATCACATGTAATATGCACATCGGTATGCTTATATATAGGGCATACCCCTGAGTCGAGCCTATGACCCGCCCAGACGCCGTCCCATCACATACTAATGCGCATATGACACTGTTATTAATGATAGTTAAGCATTTTTAGCTATCATACACTACCATTCCGCTATAGTTCTAATATACACTCAAAACATTTGTTAAACTCTCGGGTAACCACCTTAATCTCATTAACATCACATGTATCATCCTGATCGGTATGCTTATGTATAGGGCATACCCCTTAGTCGAGCCTACGACCCGCCCAGACGCCGTCCCACCACATACTAATCCACATAGGACGTTGGTGTTAATGATAATTAAGCATTTTACCCCAACCAATAACCCATGAGTTCTTCAGTTCTTTGTTCCTGTAAATACAATAATTTGAAATCTCTATTGATTCCTTCAGTTCATCACACAAATATGATCAACCATAACAATTGTAGAAACAGTTTTAAATGCTTAATTAAATCAATAAATAAACATTAAATAAAATCTAAGTCCTAATGATTGGGCCTTGGTCAACTCGAGTAGACTAGTCTAGCAATCAAGGTTCTTAGTAGTAAAGGAGATCTGTAAATATCATCAAACATGCGACCTAGAATCAATCAGTCTAGCTAGGACATCTTTTGATATACAGGCTTTTATAGTTCTTTACACCGTCCAAAGTTCGTATAGTTCTTTAGTTCTTTGGCACATGTTATCTTTGAGTATTTCCCAGATGTTCCTCAAAACAGTTAGGGAATTACTGTAAATATCATCAAACATGCGTCTCATATTCGATCAGTCTAGCTAGGACATCTTTCAAACCTGAGATTGGCACATGCTATCTTTGATATTTCCCAGTCAGACCCTTGAAAATAGTTCTTTGTATATAGTTCTTTGAAATTAGATCGTTAGTTCTTTGAGAACACACCATTGAAATAGTTCTTTGAAATTAGATCGTTAGTTCTTTGAAATAGACCTTTGAAAATAGTTCTTTGATTTAGATCTTTAGTTCTTTGAAGATATTTCTTTGATTTGAAACAGTTCACCTAGACAGGAGTCTAGAATAACAGTTATACATGTAAAACATATACAAGTAAAAGCATTTAAGTAAACAATTTAAATAAACAGTTTACGCATGCTTCTCAGCCCCGCGTTTTAAAACAAAAATGTTAGAAAAGGGGCTATGAACTCACCTGTGTTGCTGTGCAATTGAATCACAAAAGATGATGCGCGTTCTTTGACTGTTGCTTATGTGTCTTTAGCACCTGAGTTGTTTTAAGAGATTTGAATTCGATAAGTCGTTATAATTGACGCAGACTAGGGTTTCGGTCTCGATGTGCAACTAAGTGGCCTAGGTTACCATTGCATTTCTAGAACTCTTTCTATCTAAACTAACTTATTACCCGTTGATAACCCGTACCCCACGATTTTTCATCATAAGTCTTTGATTAAGATCTCTTTAATTTTTTCCAATTTAGATTAAAGGTTTAGAAAACATCATTCATTGTAACTTAATAAAGTTTATAAATCATTTCTTTTATTAAAACATCATTTAGCTAATAAAGCGTAAAATTTAAACGTAATGGCCTTAGGTTATGCCCATTGGGCCAACCTTGGCCCCTTATGAGACTTTGATTTCTACATGATTTTTGATCAAGATCTTTGAATCACTTGACCTAGACGATTAAATTAAATCATCTAAGTTCGTTACATGTCCTTATGAATTTTCCCAAGGCTTGAGTGTTACTAAATAATTCACAACCAGTTCTTAATTTGTCATTTGATCCTCATGATTTCCCCAATAGAATTCCCAAGTGTTTCAAACTAGTTGAATGGATGTTAACAACTCATGTTGAGTTGTTAGTGTGTCTCAAGAAAACCTTTGTCTCAATAACCATAACCCATGCTTCTATGTTCCCCTATATTAATCCTTAGACAACATCAAATCGAGAGTATGCCATGAAACCCCATTGTTTTCTTTGAAAAACTTCTGTATTAAACCTCATGGCCCTCTTCTTGATAACCTCTAAGTTTAGTTAAGTGATTAATCCTCAAAGTTGACTTGCATGGAAACCCTAAGGTTATTCCCTCCCACGCATGCACTCAAGACAAATCCCATGCATGTAATACGTGGGGTTCCATGCACTCACAGCATTTTACCCGGCTTGTAATATGGTTGGCCGAATCTAGACTTTGAGCCGATTGAATAAGTAGGCCGAATGTTTTGGGCCGATTGAGCTAAGTTCCGAATGTGGCCTTTGGCTGAACCATGGCTGTCGAATAAGGTAGGGCCGAATGAGGAATAGTGGTGCGGATGACTCTCGATCGAACCAGCGCCTTGCCCGACCGAATGAGCCTCAACCGAAAGAGAGTGGCCGAATGAGGGTTGAGCCGAATAGAGCTGATCAAGCGAATGGGTTCAGTCGGCTGTTCCAAGCCATTCGGCCGAAGATGGCAACCCATGCGCCCCATGGCCATTCGGGCCTTCTGTGTTGGTGCCATTCGGCCGTCGAGCTGCTATGGTGCAACACCCAAATCTCGAAGCCCATGACTACTACTCGACTTCCACAAGTTCCTACTTTGTGCTACTACCTAAATGTGAGTTTTTCCCTAAGGTTTGGAGTGAGTTGACTGGGTTTTGTGAGGGGTGCGAATTTAGGGTTTTCAAAACCCTAAACCGAAGCTAAATCTGATCTTTATCTCAAACCGATTGGATGGGAGCTTAGATCTGCTGTACTTTCGTGATCTACGTGTTGCAAGGGTCGTTTTGACACCAAGTAGGCAAGATTTCGTGAAGAAACTAGTGAGAAATCTTAGAGAGATGATGTGGGTTTTAGAGAGAGAGTAGAGAGAGAAAGAGATGAACGTAAATGAGGGTGTTGGCTGGGTGGTGTTGGTGGTTGTGGCTGTAAATGCCACAATAAATGGCATGGAAATACACGGGTTCGTTCGGGTTCGTTTGGTTTCGCGTGGTTTTGCGTAAAATGTCGGTTTCTTGTCGTTTTCGTAACGAAACGTCTCGGTTTTAAATTAGAATTTATAAAATCATTTTAGATTGTGATTTCTAATAAATTAACTAATATCTTCTATTTATTTAAAATTTTCAGAAATAATTAACTTACTGTTTAAATTGAATCGCGTAGTTGTTGCGCGCGTTCGTTCAGATCGTCACCCGTACGAACACGACAATAACTATGCTTTTCAATATGGTTTTCTAATTATTAGACATCATCCAGAACGTTAAACTTTCAGATGTATTTGTACAGATCGTCACCTATAAGAATAGTCCGTTAGTTTAGCATTCATGTAACGACATCCGTTGTTGTTTTATTCGGTAAGGCCTCACATATGTTTATACCTATTAAAAGCCTAACAAATAAACACATGATGGTTCTGTAATGTCAGGTAATTATCTGACTGATGAACCATAGTTCTTAACTTTGTTTTCTTTACTGATTCTGAATTTGTTCGTTGATGACATGACATGACAATGAAACATGATATGAATATGCTAAGCAATGAAACACATATAGTTCGTACCTGATTACTGCTCGCGTTACTGTTCAGATCACTGTTCCGGTGCCGGTTCCGGCACTGATGTTACAGTCTCCCCTTGTTAGAGAAATTTTGTCCCGAAATTTAAGAGTTGTTATCGGGCACAGCTTCCTTTTCAAACACTTGGGGATACTTTGACTTCATGTGATCTTCACGTTCACAAGTAAACTCGGGTCCGCGTCTTGAATTCCATCGAACCTTTACAATCGGAATACGGCTTCGCCTCAGTTGCTTAACTTTGCGGTCCATAATTTCCAAAGGTTCTTCAATGAAGTGTAACTGTTCCTCCACTTGAATTTCTTCAATTGGAATGACGAGTGATTCGTTAGCAAGGCATTTCTTTAAGTTTGAGACGTGAAACACGTCATGCACACCACTGAGTTCATCTGGTAATCTCAGTCTATACGCTACATCACCAATACGTTCGATGATCTCGAACGGTCCCACGTATCGTGGTGCTAATTTGCCTTTATTTCCAAAGCGCACAACGCCTTTCCATGGAGATACCTTCAACATTACGCGATCTCCCAAATGGAATTCCAACGGCTTTCGCCGTTTGTCAGCGTAGCTCTTTTGTCTGCTCCTTGTTGCTTGTAGTCTTCGTTGAATCTGGGCAATCTTGTCAGTGGTTTCCTGAATAAGCTCTGGCCCAGTTATTCGATTGTCTCCCACTTCAGTCCAACAGATCGGTGATCGAAATTTCCGACCATAAAGAGCCTCGAATGGTGCACATCCGATGCTACTGTGATAACTGTTGTTGTAGGAGAATTCAATCAGTGGCAAATGAGAATCCCAATTCCCACCGAAATCCAACACACAGGTTCTCAACATGTCCTCCAGGGTTTGAATTGTACGTTCGCTTTGACCGTCCATTTGTGGATGATAAGTTGTACTCAAATTTAACTGCGTCCCTAGAGATTGCTGTAACGATTGCCAGAACCTTGATGTAAATCTGCTGTCTCTATCAGAAATAATAGACAGTGGCATACCGTGACGTACCACTATCTCATTGATGTACATCTTTGCCAGTTTATCCATCGTGAAATTTTCACGCATCGGCAAGAAATGAGCAGATTTCATCAAACGATCGATGATAACCCAGATCGTATCATGACCACTGGAAGTGCGGGGTAGCTTCATAATGAAGTCCATAGCTATTTGTTCCCACTTCCAGAGCGGAATCTCAGGCTGTTCCAGTAAACCAGACGGTCTCTGGTGTTCCGCCTTTACCTTCGCACACGTAAGACATTGACCGACGTACTCGGCTATGTCTTTCTTCATTCCCGGCCACCAATAAAATCCACGCAAGTCTTGGTACATTTTATCGGCGCCAGGATGAACGAGTATTTAGTCTTGTGTGCTTCATCAAAGATAAGCCTTCTTTATTCATCTACCGCAGGAATCCATATACGATCCGGGTAGTAGATAATTCCATCAGGCTTAGTGTCTAATTTCTTTTCTGCTCTGCAATCGAGTTCTTTCTTCAAGTTTCCTCGATCAACTGATTCTTGTTGTTCCTGAATGATCTTGTCTCGTAAACTCGTCTGCACAGTCATTCCCATTGCACTGACGCGCAAGGGTTTGACCCGTTCCTTCTGGTCAAGGCATCAGCTACAACGTTCGCCTTTCCCGGATGGTACTTGATCACACAGTCGTAATCGTTCAGAAGTTCAACCCAACGACGTTGTCACATGTTGAGTTCCTTCTGGTCAAAGATGTGCTGCAGACTTTTGTGATCAGTAAATATGGTACACTTGGTGCCATATAGGTAATGTCTCCAAATCTTCAATGCGAAGATCACGGCTCCCAGTTCAAGGTCATGAGTAGTGTAGTTCTTCTCGTGAACCTTTAACTGTCTTGACGCATAAGCGATAACTTTGTCTCGTTGCATCAGTACTCAACCAAGTCCCTGATGGGATGCATCACAATAAACAACAAAGTCATCACATCCCTCTGGGAGAGATAATATTGGAACATCACATAATTTCTGTTTCAATGTCTGAAAATCACCTTCTTGTTTCTGCTCCCAGACAAACGGTTCACTTTTATGGGTTAGTTTAGTGAGAGGCAGAGCTATCCTAGAAAAGTTTGAGATAAACCTTCTGTAATAACCTACCAATCCCAGAAAAGACCGTATCTCCGTCGGTGTCTTCGGAGTATCCCCATTCTTAATCGCCTCAATCTTGGCAGGATCTACGTGTATCCCCTCGCTGTTGACTACGTGACCCAGAAATTGAACTTCTCTTAGCCAGAATTCACATTTAGAGAATTTGGCATAACGTTTCTGTTCTTTCAACAGCTCCAAGATCTTTCTAAGATGTTGCTCATGATCTGCTCTGCTCTTAGAATAAATCAGTATGTCATCAATAAAAACAATGACGAACTGATCTAGATACGGCTTGCACACTCGGTTCATGAGATCCATGAAAACCGCTGGTGCGTTCGTCAATCCGAAAGGCATCACCATGAGCTCGTAATGCCCGTATCTGGTTCGGAACGCCGTCTTCGGTATGTCTTCGTCTTGAACCCTAAGCTGATGATACCCGGATCGTAGATCGATCTTCGAGAAATACTGAGCTCCTTGCAACTGATCAAACAAGTCATCAATCCTCGGCAATGGATACCGATTCTTGATAGTCAACTTGTTAGCTCTCGATAATCGATGCACATTCGAAACGATCCGTCTTTCTTCTTCACGAACAAGACCGGAGCTCCCCATGGTGAGTAGCTCGGTCTAATGAAACCTTTATCCAACAGTTCTTGTAACTGATTTGACAATTCCTGCATCTCTGAAGGTGCTAACCTGTAAGGAGATTTAGCAACAGGGGTTGCTCCAGGAACTAAGTCAATTCGAAACTCTACCGGTCGCGCAGGTGGCAAACCTGGTAGGTCTTCAGGAAATACTTCTGGATATTCTTTTACTACCGGTACATCTTGTATGTTTTTCTTGTCTTTCTCCTTTTCCACCACGTGAGCCAGAAAAGCTACGCAATGCTTCTGTAAACACTTACGCGCCTTTATGCAAGAAATGATTTTGACACTTCGTTTGGCTTGATCCCCTCTAACTTCGAATACCCGATCATCCGGCAATGGAACTCGAAGCAGCTTCTCAGAACATATGACTTCCACTCGGTTAGAAGAAAGCCAATCCATTCCGACAATGATGTCCAAACTACCCAACTCCATCGGTATCAAATCGATGGCAAATGTATGATTATTAAGTGTCAACGAGCAATTCCTGTGTACTGTACTGACTATGATCTGTTTTCCGTTTGCTACTTCTATAATATAAGGGGAGTCTAACTGCTCCTCTATAGAATCTAATTTGCATGCAAAATCGGCAGAGATAAAACTCTGATCCGCACCAGTGTCAAATAGAACAGATGCATAAAAGTCATGTAAGAGAAATGTACCAGTGACCACGTTAGGGTCTTGGCGTGCAGCTGGAGCTCCTATGACAAAAGCTCTTCCACGGGGTGCTTGAACTGCTTGTTGAGTCTTCTTTGGGCAGTTCTTCGCAAAGTGGCCCTGTTTGCCACAGTTATAGCATCCACCGTGGTTCTGATTAGCTGGTGGAGGGAGTGCCAAAGCAGCATTGTTGACTGCTTGGTGAGGTGTCATTCGGCAATGTTGGACCCAATGGCCCTTTCTTCCACACCCAGTGCATTGCTTGCAAGGGGTGTTAGTAGCATGATGGTATTGACACTTGGTACACAAAGGATATGTACCAGTGTAGGGTCTTTTGTTGGGGTTCTGTGATGCAGCTGGTACTTGTTGGAGAGGGGTGGCCATCGTGTAGTTCTTGATGACCTTTTGCTTCTTCTTGGGATGATGATGATGGGGTATCTTTGACGACTCTTCTCTGTTCTTGCCAGTGTCAGCCTCTTTCTTCAAAACTCCCGAGGCTACCATCAGATCTGTGAGTTTCCCAGACAAACTCACAGCAGACTCCACTGTGGTAGGATTTGCAGCAACTACTAATCCTTGTATGCAGGCAGGTAGCCCGCACACATACCTATCAATTCATTTCTCCAGAGTTGGAACCATATCCGGCACCAAAGCAACCAACTCGTGGTATATCCCATGTAGTCTGCCCCTCTCATCACATGGTTAGACAACTCAACCTCCAGTCTCTGTAGCTCGTTCTTGGGGCAAAACTCAGTCCTCAACAAAGTTTTAAACTCTTCCCATGGCATTGCCATAGCTTCATCTCTTCCCCTGGCGTTGATCTGTGAGTTCCACCAGGTCAAAGCTCGCTTGTTGAAAGACCCAGCAGCATAGCGAACCTTGTGGTGTTCTGGACAACTGCTAAGGTCCAGAGTAGTCTCCATCTTCTCTATCCATTGGATTAATCCAACGGCTCCTTCAGTACCGCTAAAGCTTGGCGACGTACATCCCACAAATGATTTGTAGGAATAGTGAGAGCTACCTCCAGTGTTCCCACTAGCTTCTCCTGATGAATTTCCAGTGTTGTTGATTTCATTACGGAGACGGTTGAACATTTTCGGTATCGTCTCTTTCATCTGGTTGGTCATCTGGCTGCTCAGTAGGGTCACTAAAGCGATAGTAGTAGGATCTAACACCGGAGCGGTATTCAGTTGTGGAGGTGGAGAGTGTGGAGGAGGAGGAGGAGGCGGCGGTGGAGGACGTGGAGGTGGTGAATCATTGGGTGATGGCGTTGAGGAGTGTGGAGCTTGGTCTTGTGGTGATGTCAACAGGGGAGGTTTTCTTCGTGGCGGCATTCTGATCATAACCAAAAGAATATTGGTTAGTGCAATGATCGAATGCAGAAGACACAATGCAATAAGTCTTAAATCCTGTGTTCTCTACATGCAGGGTCCCTAGGTTATAGTCTAGGCCAAACCGTTTAATTAAGTGACCTATATTTCTCTATAACCATGGCTCTGATACCAATCTGTCACACCCCGAGCCGGCGGGGTTGGATCGAAGTCCCTGTCGGGCGGAAGGTTCCCGGGGCGCGATATCGTGAGTGATAATCGAGATGATCAGATTGTTTTACATTGCACATGATAATAAATGAGAAATGCTAAATAAAATAGAATTACAAAGTTAAATTACATCAGTATTGTTCATAATTTAACAATATAAATCTATCATAAACATCATAATATTTCTATCTTGTAACTGTACAAGATATACAAAATAATTGTATTTTGATGTTCCAAAAGTATGCAGGTCCAAAAATACTAAGTCTTCTATCTGAAGTCCTAGACTCCTAGTCCCAAAAGCATAAGCTTCTTAATTGACCTGTTCGTCGCCTGAGAAGTCATGCAAAAATAAAGTCAACACATGGTTGGTGAGTTCATATAGTTTAGAAATTGAAAATGATTTGTAAACCTTTTTCGGTAAAGATCCTAACCTCATTAACATCACATGTAATATCCACATCAGTATGCTTATATATAGGGCATACCCCTGAGTCGAGCCTACGACCCGCCCAGATGCCGTCCCACCACATACTAATACGCATATGACACTGTTATTAATGATAGTTAAGCATTTTTACCTATCATACACTACCATTCCGCTATAGTTCTAATATACACTCAAAACATTTGTTAAACTCTCGGGTAACAACCTTAATCTCATTAACATCACATGTATCATCCAGATCGGTATGCTTATGTATAGGGCATACCCCTGAGTCGAGCCTACGACCCGCCCAGACGCCGTCCCACCACATACTAATCCACATAGGACATTGGTGTTAAAGATAATTAAGCATTTTACCCCAACCAATAACCCATGAGTTCTTCAGTTCTTTGTTCCTGTAAATACAATAATTTGAAATCTCTATTGATTCCTTCAGTTCATCACACAAATATGATCAACCATAACAATTGTAGAAACAATTTTAAATGCTTAATTAAATCAATAAATAAACATTAAATAAAATCTAAGTCCTAATGATTGGGCCTTGGTCAACTTGAGTAGACTAGTCTAGCAATCAAGGTTCTTAGTAGTAAAGGAGATCTGTAAATATCATCAAACATGCGACCTATAATCAATCAGTCTAGCTAGGACATCTTTTGATATACAGGCCTTTATAGTTCTTTAGACCGTCCATAGTTCGTATAGTTCTTTAGTTCTTTGGCACATGTTATCTTTGAGTATTTCCCAGATGTTCCTCAAAACAGTTAGGGAATTACCGTAAATATCATCAAACATACGTCTCATATTCGATCAGTCTAGCTAGGACATCTTTCAAACCTGAGATTGGCACATGCTATCTTTGATATTTCCCAGTCAGGCCCTTGAAAATAGTTCTTTGTATATAGTTCTTTGAAATTAGATCGTTAGTTCTTTGAGAACACACCTTGAAATAGTTCTTTGAAATTAGATCGTTAGTTCTTTGAAATAGACCTTTGAAAATAGTTCTTTGATTTAGATCTTTAGTTCTTTGAAGATAGTTCTTTGATTTGAAACAGTTCATCTAGACAGGAGTCTAGAATAACAGTTATACATGTAAAACATATACAAGTAAAAGCATTTAAGTAAACAATTTAAATAAACAGTTTACGCATGCTTCTCAGCCCCGCGTTTTAAATCAAAAATGTTAGAAAAGGGGCTATGAACTCACCTGTGTTGCTGTGCAATTGAATCACAAAAGATGATGCGCGCTCTTTGACTGTTGCTTATGTGTCTTTAGCACCTGAGTTGTTTTAAGAGATTTGAATTCGATAAGTCGTTATAATTGACGCAGACTAGGGTTTCGGTCTCGGTGTGCAACTATGTGGCCTAGGTTACTATTGCATTTCTAGAACTCTTTCTATCTAAACTAACTTATTACCCGTTGATAACCCGTACCCCACGATTTTTCATCATAAGTCTTTGATTAAGATCTCTTTAATTTATTCCAATTTAGATTAAAGGTTTAGAAAACATCATTCATTGTAACTTAATAAAGTTTATAAATCATTTCTTTTATTAAAACATCATTTAGCTAATAAAGCGTAAAATTTAAACGTAATGGCCTTAGGTTAAGCCCATTGGGCCAACCTTGGCCCCTTATGAGACTTTGATTTCTACATGATTTTTGATCAAGATCTTTGAATCACTTGACCTAGACGATTAAATTAAATCATCTAAGTTCGTTACATGTCCTTATGAATTTTCCCAAGGCTTGAGTGTTACTAAATAATTCACACCCAGTTCTTAATTTGTCATTTGATCCTCATGATTTCCCCAATAGAATTCCCAAGTGTTTCAAACTAGTTGAATGGATGTTAACAACTCATGTTGAGTTGTTAGTGTGTCTCAAGAAAACCTTTGTCTCGATAACCATAACCCATGCTTCTATGTTCCCCTATATTAATCCTTAGACAACATCAAATCGAGAGTATGCCATGAAACCCCATTGTTTTCTTTGAAAAACTTCTGTATTAAACCTCATGGCCCTCTTCTTGATAACCTCTAAGTTTAGTTAAGTGATTAATCCTCAAAGTTGACTTGCATGGAAACCCTAAGGTTATTCCCTCCCACGCATGCACTCAAGACAAATCCCATGCATGTAATACGTGGGGTTCCATGCACTCACAGCATTTTACCCGGCTTGTAATATGGTTGGCCGAATCTAGACTTTGAGCCGATTGAATAAGTAGGCCGAATGTTTTGGGCCGATTGAGCTAAGTTCCGAATGTGGCCTTTGGCTGAACCATGGCTGTCGAATAAGGTAGGGCCGAATGAGGAATAGTGGTGCGGATGACTCTCGACCGAACCAGGGCCTTGCCCGACCGAATGAGACTCAACCGAAAGAGAGTGGCCGAATGAGGGTTGAGCCGAATAGAGCTGATCAAGGGAATGGGTTCAGTTGGCTGTTCCAAGCCATTCGGCCGAAGATGGCAACCCATGCGCCCCATGGCCATTCGGGCCTTCTGTGTTGGTGCCATTCGGCCGTCGAGCTGCTATGGTGCAACAGCTAAATCTCGAAGCCCATGACTACTACTCGACTTCCACAAGTTCCTACTTTGTGCTACTACCTAAATGTGAGTTTTTCCCAAAGGTTTGGAGTGAGTTGACTGGGTTTTGTGAGGGGTGCGAATTTAGGGTTTTCAAAACCCTAAACCGAAGCTAAATCTGATCTTTATCTCAAACCGATTGGATGGGAGCTTAGATCTGCTGTACTTTCGTGATCTACGTGTTGCAAGGGTCGTTTTGACACCAAGTAGGCAAGATTTCGTGAAGAAACTAGTGAGAAATCTTAGAGAGATGATGTGGGTTTTAGAGAGAGAGTAGAGAGCGAAAGAGATGAACGTAAATGAGGGTGTTGGCTGGCTGGTGTTGGTGGTTGTGGCTGTAAATGCCACAATAAATGGAATGGAAATACACGGGTTCATTCGGGTTCGTTCGGTTTCGCGTGGTTTTGCGTAAAATGTCGGTTTCTTGTCGTTTTCGTAACGAAACGACTCGGTTTTAAATTAGAATTTATAAAATCATTTTAGATTGTGATTCCTAATAAATTAACTAATATCTTCTATTTATTTAAATTTTCAGAAATAATTAACTTACTGTTTAAATTGAATCGCGTAGTTGTTGCGCGCGTTCGTTCAGATCGTCACCCATACGAACACGACAATAACTATGCTTTTCAATATGGTTTTCTAATTATTAGACATCATCCAGAACGTTAAACTTTTAGATGTATTTGTACAGATGGTCACCTATACGAATAGTCCGTCAGTTTAGCATTCACGTAACGACATCCGTTGTTGTTTTATTCTGTAAGTCCTCACATACGTTTTTACCTATTAAAATCCTAACAATTAAACACATGATGGTTCTGTAATGTCAGGTAATTATCTGACTGATGAACCATAGTTCTGAACTTTTTTTCTGTACTGATTCTGAATTTGTTCGTTGATGAAATGACATGACAATGAAACATGATATGAATATGCTAAGCAATGAAACACATATAGTTCATACCTGATTACTGCTCGCGTTACTGTTCAGATCATTGTTCCAGTACCGGTTCCGGCACTGATGTTACAATCGTAGGAGAGGGACCCAGCAGTTGATGTACTCGCAACTCTGATTACTGAATAGTTGAGGACGGTTCTCCCAGGAATCATCACTCAAGTCATGAACGGTGACGAGAACACTCGATGCTACCCGAAGACAGTTACGGGAACTAAAGGAGTTGTACAAGGAGAGACAAGCAAGAAGCGAAAACGATGTCGTCCTAAGAAATCAAGAGACCCTGTAGTCTACACTGAAGCCATTCCTCTTCGCCAAATGGCCGTTGCTCCTGAATCAGAGGGTAGTAAGCACTATGCTGGAAAAGCCCCTCTTTGCACTAACTGCCACTATCATCACTGTGCTACAAACCCATGCAGGCAGTGCACTCGTTGTGGTAAGATGGGCCATTGGGGTTCTCAATGCAGATCTCCGATGGAGTTAATATGCACACCGAAGGATAGCAAGTTTCCTCTATGTGCCACGTGCAACCTTCATCACACTAAGAACAAACGGTGCAAACATTGTCTGAATTGCGGAAAGAAGGGACATTGGAGTCGTGATTGTAATAATCCCCCGACTCATAATCAGAACCCTGGAAACACTACATATCCCCTTCCTTGACACAGCAAGGATTGCTATGTTCGGAATGTGTGAACACCTTGCACGAAATTGCCCCGTCAGGGTATCTTCAGCAACTCCTACACGTTCTGAGGAAATGGTTACTTTACCAACTTTTGATGCAAGTTTGGGATGGTATGACCCCACAGGTATGCAAATTCCATCATGTTACGTAAAATCATTTATTGGTATGCTAATTTGAGATGCATATTCTGTTGTGATCTTAGAAACAATAAATCTAAGGTAACCGTAAGCAACTCGGTGTTAACAAGATAATCGGAATAGTAACCTAAGGAAGCCTTAGAACAAATAAGCGTTAAACGATTAAATAAAGATAGAGTAATTCATAATTGCAGTTTAACTACTATGAATAGGAAGAGTACCTTGTTTAATTAGAACACTAAAAGCTGTAAGAATTCAAAATGCCAAAGCTAGAATGTCAACTTTTACTTACCACCTAGACTTCATAGAACTCGAATTACTTAACATAGAGAACTTAGGTTCTAGGATGTTAAGAAGGGATGAATGTGGAAATATGCTGGAATCATAGTTAAACTAGATAAGTAGACTCGGGGAAGCAGTTGTGAATACAAGACGAAGATATATCAGAGACGGGTACTAGTATGCAGTATACCCTTACTCATAAGGCTTTATTTTATTTTATTTTATTTTGATACTAGTATGAATAAGAAATGTATCTTATTCCTATTAGTAAAATCACATAAGTATTCTATGGAACTTAGGACTTCTTTCATTGCGATAGAAACAATGAAAGATTCCTTGGTTAATGCACATAACATACATAGGGAACCATAGCTAACACTTAGGTTGTGTAGCAATTGATGCTCATAGCACCGGTTAGTTTTGAACAATAAGGCGTTAGAGTCATACAGAGATTAAGCAAGCCATAACAGTAAGACAACTTGGAACAATAAGAGTAGCAAAACTCCGAGGCTATACATAAGAAATCCCCAAACACGACCCAAAGCTTATTGGGAACATAGGGACATCACACCACACAAAGTTTTCCCACTTGTTACAAAGGAAGTTGTTACTAATAATAACTTTTAAATTTCGGGACGAAATTTCTTTAACAAGGGGAGACTGTAACATCTGTGCCGGAATCATTACCGGAACAGTAAATTACACAGTAACATGCACAGTAATTCAGGTACACATTACGAGGAACTATGTTTATGCTATTGACACATAATGCTTAACACTAAACTAATATGCAATTGTCTGAAATCTGACTAAAACCTTAGGGTTTAAGAGTCAGAAACACATCAGACAACACAGAACAGATGCACGAATGCTTGATTTGATGCTATTATGTATGAACGTATGCGAGGTTAATCAGAACAAAACCATAACAGTTGTTGTTACAGAATGCTAAACCGACGAATTATTCGTACAGGTGACGATTTGTACGAATAGATCTGAAATTTTAACGATTTGAAATGATGACTGAAAAGTAGAAAACAAAATCAGAAAGTGAAACGTCCGATCGTGTTCGTACAGTTAGCGCTCTGTACGAAAACGCGCGTAAGTGACGTTTTCTGACGAAACGAAACGAAAACGATTCGAACGATAATAAATTTGAGGAAATCAAATGTTTCCTGTTTTACAATTTTGAAACTCATCAGAAACAAATTAAAAAGGAAACTATCCTAATTAAAATGCGTAAAACAAGGTCACAAATTTAAATGCGTAGAATACGCGAACAATTAACGAAACGCACGTTTTAAATAATTACGATAAATGATTCAACGAAATAACATTTAGACTATTTATTATAAATAACTAACTTTCAAACAATTAAAACAAAGTCTTTTATTTAAATTACAAAACACGCGCGCGTTATGATCCGGAAACGCAATGGAGACGAAAACCAAGCAACTGAAACGAACCCGAATATCCTCGGGGTATTTAAAGCCAAAAAAATGAGGCTTTCTCCTCATTTTTTTCAGCCACCCTCTCTCTCTCTAGCTTCAAATCCGTCTCTCTGTCTCTCTCTACAATTCAAGTCTTCAACCTTCAAGATTGAGCTCAAATCTCAACGAAATTTGGTGTCCTTGGTGTCCACGCGAAGCTCTTGAAGCCCTCTACCTAGAAGTACAAACGATCTGAAGTTTTACCCAGCCGAATTTGAGGTATGAAGCTTTGAATTACACGAAAAATAGGGATTTCTGTGAGTTGTTCGAACCATCCACGTAAACCGATTTTCCAGGCCTCATATACGAACCCCACCTTCCCTAGGACCTAACTACAAGTAGCAGTAACAAGGGAACGGCCAAATCGAGAGCTGAAGTTGCATGGTAGTCGAACATATACAGGTTCGTGTGGGGAGGAACACTCAGCCGAACCTGTTGAGGCCTGGACTGAATCCACCGAACCCTGACTAAGTAGCCGAACCCTGCTGTTCTTTCAGGCGAACCTTTCTCTCGCTAACATAGTCACGAACCTGCATGAGTACATGCAGCCGAACATTTTCTGCCGAACCATGCGTGTGGGAGACGAACCTTCCTTAGGCAAACCGACTGCGAACCTTTCTAGTGGGACACGAACCTTGCATGGGTCAGCCATACATAGCCGAACCCTTCAGTTAAGCGAACCCTTATCTAGCAGCGAACCTTAGGTTCGCTAACCCTACTACCGAACCTATGTGACACGTCATCAGCCTCGAACCCATGCGGCGAACCTTCTTCACCATGTAAACCTATGGTCGGCCGAACCGGTCCTTTTGCCGAACCTTGAGAATACCACGAACCTAATGGCTGTTAACGTGGAGGTTCGCTGAACAAGCAAACCTATTCAATCCACACTTACGGCCCAGGTGCAATTGACTAGCCCACATAGATTCTTTTGGCCCAATTAACTTTGGCTCACCTTGGATCATTTGGCCCAAGCTCAAGATCTCGGCCCATGTGAGAGTTGGTTTAGTCATATAACTCATACGGCCCAACAACACACTTTCGGCCCACACACAAAAATTAAGCCAGCACAAAACACACAATGGGCCCAAGAGATTACTTAGGCCCATTCCTGGTTAGACAAATTCACTTTCGGCCAAAATGGTTAAAGACATGACTTAATGTCCTAAGTAATGGAATTTGAATAAAATGTAAAGGATTTGATTAAACTACTACTAAAATGGTGAAAAATTGGACTAAGCACATCAAGGGAAGCCTGAACCTATAATCTGAATATGTGATTCAAGGGTTTCTAACCCTTCATTTATAAACCTAAGTTTATAATTAGAATATCATTGATTTTGATAACAATGGAAGTAATCAAGAAAGCTAACATTAACCTAATGGAATAGGTATCACTAAATTCTATG
Source organism: Mikania micrantha (assembly GCA_009363875.1). Lineage (NCBI taxonomy): Eukaryota > Viridiplantae > Streptophyta > Magnoliopsida > Asterales > Asteraceae > Mikania > Mikania micrantha. The sequence goes on from CM018680.1 coordinate 14,850,861, forward strand.
ACAAGTAAATAGAGCCGAATAAAGACCGAGACTCACAGTGTTAGCCGAATTTAGGGCTAACACTAACGCTCACACACACACGAATTATTACAACATATACTTATAAGATACAACGAAATGAAACTAATACAGGAGCGTGAATACAACAACAAGTGCGTGCACTCTTGTTTTACTTAGTCAACCACTTTAAACACAAGGTGAGTCCATTTGTCCCTTTTCTAACTATTTTGATTTTACTTCGGGACTGAGAAGCATGTTATACATTTAAAACAAATGATTTATAAAAAAAATTTTAAACTTATTCTTGATGCTTATACTTTATGCTTGATACTTATGCTATGAAACTTTAGGCTTAAACTTTACACTCGATGCTTATGCTACAAACTCGATGCTTAAACTAAGTGCTTAATGCTTATGTTATAAACTTGAAGCTTGAAACTATATACTAAATGCTAATGCTATGGATTGATGCTAAGTGTTGAATGCCAAATGCTAAATGCTTATGCTAAATGCTAATATTAAATGCTAATGCTATATGCTAATATTAATTGCTTATGCTACAAGCTAATACTATAAGCTAATGCTATATGCGAATGCCAAGTGCTTATGCTACAATGCTAATACGACAATGCTATGCTAATTGCTAAATGCTAATGCTATATGCTAATACTAAATGCTAAAGCTAACAATATAAGCTAAAGCTACAAATTGATGCTAAAAGCTTATGATTCTATGATAATGCTACATACATGCTAATCACTTGAGACTACGGATGCTTTTAACACTTGTATGCTTATATGCTTGCCATGCTAAAACAACGGTTTGGCCTCTCAGTGCTTGCCTTACCGATTGTGAAGCTATTTGAATGCTATAAACTTGAATGCTGAAACTATCAACTATGGTAGAACATACCAAATTGGCCTCTCAGTGCTTGCCATGGGGTTTCTTCATAGTTGGGACTTGAAGGAACAGACCGTCGGCCTCTCAGTGCTTGCCATAGGGTGACCTTCATAGTCATGACTTGAGGAATAGACTTATGGTCTCTCAGTGCTTGCCATACAGTGATTCCTCAATGTTCACTCATGTTATAAACTTAAACATAATGCTAAAGCTATTGGCTATTTAGAATGGACCACCTGGCCTCTCAGTGCTTGCCAGGGGGTGTTCTTGTAGCTATTACTATTGTAAATCAGGTCGTTTGGCCTCTCAGTGCTTGCCAAACGAGTGTTCTACTTAGTCGGGATTCTGAGGAGTAGACTTATGGCCTCTTAGTGCTTGCCATACAGTGGTTCCTCATTTTCCACTCATGTTGCAAACTTAACAAAATGCTAAAGCTATAAACGAAATGGATGGTAGGTAAGACGCTTAATTATCATTAACAGCAATGTCCTATGCGACTTAGTATGTGGTGGGACGGCGTCTGGGCGGGTTGTAGGCTCGACTCAGGGGTATGCCCTATATATAAGCATACTGAGTTGGATGATACAGGTGGTGTTAATGAGATTAAGGTTGTTACCGAGGGGATGCATGAATGCTTTTGGGTCAATAACATAAACTATTAAACACGATGCTTGTCAAACTTATATTGAAACTAATACATACAAATGCTATAGACTTGTAAACTTTGAAACAGTAAACTAAAGCTATGATGAAGAATGAATCGAATGGTAGGTAAAATGCTTAATTATCATTAATAGCAATGTCCTATGCGGCTTAGTATGTGGTGGGACAGCGTCTGGGCGGGTCGTAGGCTCGACTCAGGGGTATGCCCTATATATAAGCATACCGAGTTGGATGATACATGTGTTATTAATGAGGTTAAGGTTTTACCGAAGAGGTTTGCAAAAGCTATTTTACAAATACTAAAACTACATGAACTCACCAACCATTGTGTTGACTTTGTTTTCTTACATGCTTTCTCAGGTGACGTACAGGATTAAGCTAAGGCTAAGGGATACATACTAGGATGCCCAGTTAGAGGACCTAGTACATTTTGAAAAGCACAGATTTTGATGAACGCTATAAAGCTGTTTTGATATATTGTCTCGATGCAAGATTGAAAACACTTGATGCTTATGATAGGGTTATTTAGTTGAATTACTGAACATTGTCAAATGTAATTTAACTCTAGTTTAATGTTGGATTGTGTTTTAGTTATTCTTAACATTGATGCTATGTAAACAATCTGATCATCACGATTATCACTCACGATATCGCGCCCCGAGAACCTTCCGCCCGACGGGGACTTCGATCCAACCCCACCGGCTCGGGGTGTTACATTTTCCACCCTTTTCCCTTGGTCCCTTTAACATAAATTGGAATATAATATACGATTCTTACAGATATTTCTGAAATTAACAGGCCGATTGCAATAGCGACACACATGATGATTAGATGATTTCTTCATGTTCCTTCTTTGTGCCATTTTGCCAAATTCTTCAGTTTTCCTTCTCTCCATACTTGAATCCTTTAGATCACCCTGATCTTTTCCTTGTGGTTTTTCCTGTCTCTATGACCGAAACCACACACTAAATTCACCGGAGTGACATCTACGCTCCTTGCTGCTTCACGGTCTTCCATCTTACTTGTTTCCGTTAACAAGAACAAACTCCTCGTACACAGGCCTTAGAAACTTGCGGCTCTGATACCACTTATTGGCGTGCAAAATGAACAAAGTATAGTGCTTATGTGAAACTTGAAAATACATACATTTATTGAATATGATCAAGGCTATTTATAGCCCTATACATGGCGGTGAAAACAATTATATGACAGTTATACTTAATTGACATAAGACCCAACTAACAACCAAATCTGACACGTTTACATGGTCCTTATTTGACAAACCTTACATACATATTTGACCTATTTATATTTGACAACATTAATTCTAACAGAGAGTATTTTGGGACAATTTTCTATATTTTCAAAAATGAAAAATACAATAAATATAAATATGCATTGATAACATCTACCACTAACCCATATTACTAATAAAATGGAAAATGCATGTTCCACTAACTAACTAACTAACATGTCTTCTACTAATGAATTAAACTACCATATCAAATGATCAACATCTTGCATGCATTCTTCTGATTACTTCTTTGGGATTCTCCAGACTTATCATTCAACCTTGCAGGTTTCTTCATGTTTCTTCTTGGCCTAAATTTTAGCTCAGCTGCTTCTTGGGCCTTATCAATAGTTATTCCTAATAATCACGCGTAATCCCTAAATAATTGTTACAAAATAGGAACTTTACTGTGACAACTCATATCACTCATGTAACAATTATATATTGTTTTTCTCCCTTGTTTTCAAATAATGTGATTCGCACTATAAAATGTTTCATATTCAAGAAATTATGTCGTATTTCCAGTATTGTGTTTCGAAATCCCAAGTGTTTCCCAATTCAATAATATATTTTGAATTTCCCCTAATATGTTTTACAATCTACAAATAGTTTCATAATCGGATAACGTAATATAGAATTCTCTAAAGTATTTTATAATTCTGTGTTGAAATCCTTTAATGTGTTTCATAGTGTTGTAAGTGGTTTTGGAAATATATTTTGCATGATTTTCCTCCCCATATTTACAAACAAAAACAGTAAAGAAAGGGTATGTGAACTCACCTATATGGAGTAAACTTGTCTAAAGGCTCTGTTATGGTGTTTGATAATTGTGATTAATTGATTAGGTTTGAGTACGTGTGATTTTAATGTAATTAGTTCCAATGGTGCAAGTTAATTGTTGAGAATACTATTTTTCTTATTATGGCTAGAACCTCTTTGATTCAAGAAACCTACTAATGGGAATGTATTCATATGTATGATTACTTTATCTGACTAGATTTAATAGGAATTAATCTCATAACTTACTTCATATATTTAGAATTTTAGTTGTCCTTTATTCGAATGAGGTTTATTGTTGCATGGTTTATTGCATCTATAAAAGGGTATGAATATTAAGTGATGAACGAGTTAAGACTGTTAATCTGAATGAAAAATAAAAAAAATACTTTTTTATTAAAAAACCCTAAAAAATCAAACCCCCATCATTCATCACAGTCGCAGCTCCAAGCAGGAGGCTTCCGTCGCCGCACCAGCCGGAAGCTCCCGTCGCCACACCAGCCGGAGGCTCTCATCGCCACCGCACCATCGCAGACCCCCATCGCCGATGGTGGTTGAGACTCATTCGCAATGGTCCGATCGAGATAATAGCGATGGGAGCAGTTTTCAATCTCCCAGCCTCCGCTAGTCGGTCGACTTCCCTCCATTCAAATGTGGAAGTCTCCCCCTTCACCCCATTCAGACCTTCTATCCATTCAGAAGTGTTTTTTTGCACGAAACAAATGGTCTGAATCTAAACCATTCAGATTCAGACTCATTCAGACCCAAACAAACAACCCCTTGCTTCTTTTAGTCGTCTACTACTCAAATAAAGAATCTTATAAATATCTTATATTCGCATGGACCGTCCTTAGTAACATGAGAAGAAGTTACTCGAGTGGATTTGATCATGGGAGTAAACCCTTAGTCGAACAAAGAGCTGGGTTAGTCGCAATCATAAGCAGTCAATTGGCACTAGTTGGAAGATACTCGGGTGGTTTGTTTATACTATTATCTCCTTAGTCGAAACTTAATTGGATAGATGGACTTAATTGGACGTTAATCGACTAGTTTAGTTTATCTGATTATGTCCTTAATCGCATGTTAAGGTAAATGCAGCAAGGATGACAAAATGTGTGGGCACTGACACTTTGTAAATGAGTATATAGGTAATTGTAGCTGTATATAATAAATTAGGTCAGTAACCCGTGTAACACACAGGTTGAGTTATAGTTATAATGCGAATTGAAAAAAAGAATTACATAATACAATACAATTACAATAAACGTAAAACATTTTGAATTCAATCACTAAAAAAACATAAAATAATATGATAACGTGTAATTTGAAAGTATATAAATGATATGATATTGAAACGAAAAATTAAACATTACAATAATTTATAACTACCTTTAACATAACAACGTATACGTCACACAAAACATAATAAATTAAAATTAAAATTCACAAGAATTTGTTCATAAGTTTTCAAATATTTCCTTATACACAACGTTTGTTGTTGCATTTGTAACTTTTTCATTTTTATCTAAATTAGAAGTTTCAATTTATCCCTACTTTTCACCCTCGATAATGCAACATACAATTGATCATGTGTAAAAACCGGATCTCTTAAATATAAACCAACTTCTGATAGTGATTGGCCTTAACTTTTGTTTACTGTCATCGAACAGCATACTGAGAGTGGAAATTGTCTTGTAAATTTGAAAGGGATCTTTTTATCAAATGGTGTCAAAATAATTTGATGTACAAACGTTTGAGTCCCATATTATTTCCCTAAAGGATTTCTGCTTCAATAACACGATTACCAAGTTTTATCACTTGCAGTCTGGTTTATTACATAAGCCATTTTCAGATCAATATTTCTTTATAATATAATTGGAACACATACTTTTAAAAATAAAATATGGTTAGGTAGTCCCGATAGTTTTAACTGTATTCACGTAGGATGCTTTACTTTGGGGCACAGTTTCCCCTTTGGATACCCTTGTCTACATAATTATCTACTTCTCAGAAGGTAGCAACACGGATCTTACTCAAACAAGATCATTTAGAATTTACGAGTCAAGTGGTAGTGCACAACTCCTGATTTCACCACCTTATGGCAACATGGTTGTAAGGAACATTAGCAATTTTATTGTTGATTCGGTGACCAACATTTCTTTAGTTGCTACCGTGATTCTAATCTTCCGCTTCTCATAAGCGCCATCGAGGCGTTTATATTAGTGGAGTTCTAGTCGATGGTACCGATAACAACGATGGTATGCAAGCAAGACTTTCAAATCTCCCCCTCTATATATATAGGGATGTTCAATTAAGAACCATTCCTACTTAAGAACTAAAGGGACCATTTCTAACCACAAGTTTAAGGTATAACAGTAACTTTTCTTACTTTATATGAAAATTACTTTTGTACCGCTTAAATCATGTGGCTATAATGTGGTTATTTTAGTTTTTTTACAACTTGTTGGTTCTTAATATAATGAATCTTGATAGATGTTCAATTGTGAACCATATATAGTTACTAATAGTTATTGCTCTCTTAGAAAAAATATAAAAAGGATTTAAGTGAATTTAGTGTAATAATAAGATTTATAGTTTCTACTGTATGAAGCGATTAATATCTGTTATTTTTTATTTTTTCTTAATTATTTTTTTTATATCATAAAACAGTTGCAACTTTAGCTATGTTGCAAACATCATTGGAGGTGTGAGGAGGCTGGATTGGCGATCCATGCCTTCCAGTGTCATACTCGTGGGACTGGTTTTAATTGCAGCAAGGACGCTATGCCTCAAGTTACTTCATTGTAATTATCTCAACTTTTAAGTTTCATTGGAAAATCTTTTGGTAGATGGTTTTATTGCATAATTTCTGTGTTTTATGAAATTAGTAAGGATTTTAGTTTTTTTCTTTTTTTTGTAAAACATTAATTAATGGGTCTTTCTCATTAAGTTGCAACTGCGTTGTGACTTTAAAAAGACAATGTTAAAAGTTATAACTTACTTGCAACCTCATAAAAAACAAACAAAGTGGAACCGACCTACCTAGAAACTACTAAACAAAATCAGAATTAATATCATTTGCAATGTGTGACATCTTGTATTTAGGCCACAGATGAAAATGTTATTACCTTGTCTGGATAATCCAAAGAGATAACAATGTCATGCCTACTTCCATATATTTTCTTATTTTAAAGTGAAAAATATACAAAGTTGACTTTAGAATAAATATATTTTTAAAATAAAATTTAATATAGACATAAAAAAAAGATTATAAGTATTTAATATGAATGCAATTGAAAGGGAAAGATACATAAAATTCATGTATATAATTTAAATAATTATGTAACAAATAAATAAAATATAATAATTGCAAAATATTAGGAGTTTTTATAAAAAAAGAGTCCGGAATTTTGAATTAGTACACACTATATAAAACATGTATGTTTATTAACAAAATTTTGTTTTATATTTTAAGTAATGAGAAATTGAAGAAAATATGTTTAAAAATACATTAATATGATAGTATTTAAATATGAATGCAATTGAAAGGAAAAGATACATAAAATTAATGTATATATTAATTTAAATAATTATGTAACAAATAAATAAAATATAATAATTGCAAAATATTAGGAGTTTTTATCAAACAATTGTCCGGAATTTTTGAATTAGTACACACCATATAAAACATGTATGTTTATTAACAATTTTTGTTTTATATTTTAAGTATGAGAAATTGAAGAAAATCTATTTAAAAATACATTAATATGACTTTCAATCTTTATTAGTTTTATTTATTACCTTTAATAAGAAAATAATTTGTTATTTTTTTAATTTATAAATTTTTAAACTTAAAATAATATTAAATTAGGAGATAATTAACACTAATAAATTTATGTTCTATGGTAATGTAAAATTGAATAAAAATAACTTCCTTATTATAGTTTTCTAAATTTGAATTTTGTGATTTTTTAAAATAATTATATTTATTATGAATGTTAGTTTTTTTATGTGTTATATGTAATTTTAATATTGCAAAATGTTAATAAATAATTATAGTCAACGCGCAAGTCATAAAACATTTAAAACGAATTTTAATTAATAAATTAGGATATAAAAGGTAAAGTATTTAAAATATATAAAATTAATTAAAGTTACATAAAATTTATAACTTAATTTGGAAATAAGTTACACTTTATAACTTTTTTTTTTATTTTAAAGTGTCTGCCAATTATATAAAGTTAACTTTAAAATAATTTTTTAAAATAAAATATAGACTTGGAATAAAACGAAATATTAGTATTTAAATGTGAATAGAATTGAAAAAGGAAAGATACATATGGAATTTTTGAATTAGATTACAAAACATAAAACATTTATGTTTATTAACAATTTTGTTTTATATTTAAGTAATGAGAAATTAAAGTTAATCTTGTTTAAAAATACAATAATACCACTTTCAATCATTTAGTAGATTTATTTATCCCCCTAATAAATCAATAATCGGGTATTTTATGATGTAAATTACAAGTTGATTGTGGTTAGACCTTTATCAAATTGTCCTAGGTGGCAATGTATTTGACACGTGGCATCTTAATGAGATGGACATGCTAGTTAAAGGACATGTGCCGTTTGAGTTACTTTTTTATTAGGAGTAGTAGATGGAAACAAAAATGAATAAATTGCTATTATTTGATGAAGTTTTTCCTCTCCTAAATTTAGCAAAGCATTCCGATTCTCATTGGAGCTCTTGATCAAGGAAAATAGGACTAGGGGTGTTCAAAGCTTTGTTATCTGTTTATTCGTTTTTGAAAATTCTTTATCTATAACCAAAATCGAATCAAAATTCAACATATTAAAAACCAAATAAACATGTTAAAAACCGAATAAACCAATTAAACCTAACCAAATTCAATTGAACTAGTGGACTCCCCTGCGTTGCGGCGGGAATTCCGTCACGATTTCGAATATCATAGCGCATATACGATTACGTATATCCCAATTGATATATAAAAACATGTCACAGAAGTTGTCATTCTTACATAAACCTTACATAGTACTCAGTAAACATGTCCGAGGTATTTGATCACAACGACGATTATATGATCAAGGCCTTTAAGTCGTATGTACATTATATTATTATTATTATAAAAATATTTTTATATTTTTTTTTTATTTTAATAGTATTATAAATATTATTATATTAATATTATAATATAATATTATTATTATAATAATATATTATATAATATTTATTATTATTATAATATTATATATTATTTTTATTATTATAATAATAATAATAATATTTTTATATTAGTATATATTATTATTATTATTATATTATTATTATATTATTATTATTATTATTAAAATAGTTTTACTGTTCATTTAACTTACAAACGATATATGGTAATACGAATATATAGAATTCAAACTTATATATTATTAATAAAAATAATAAATGTATATGTAAATTCGGTTTAATCGGTTAACCGAATAAACCCACCAAAGCGAATTTAAAAAATATATGGAATAGAAAACTGAATTTGAATTCGAATACGTTAGGAACCGAGCCGAATTCAGAATTGGGTTCGGCCTTTTTCTGTTTTAAACGGTTTTTGGTTTTCTTTGAACACCCTGATTAGGATACAATTGTAATGCAGTCTGATAGCACAAATTGAAACACAACTGAACAGAGGCAACACTATTATGGTGAATATGTGTGACCAGAGTTGGAATGAACAATGAAGGAGCATGAAATTACATTGACTTAACTAGAGCCGGTAGCATGCAGAGAAGAAGTGTTTTGAAATGGAGACAATAAAGATGCAAAATGGTGGAAACAGATGTTAAAGAAGTGTGCGCATTTGTTTGCCGGCCCCAGAATGAAAAAAAATCCGGGGTCTGGGGCGAGAAAAAAATGGGCCCTTTTAGGGGCGGTCCTAAGAATTGAGGTGTCAAGAATCGAACCGTATTGTAACTGAAAAAACCCGAACCAAATTTAGTTTGGTTTTAACTGTATCAGAATTCCGAATTTGGTTCCTAACCGTATCTGAATTTCGGTTTTTGGTTCAGTTTTCGTTACAATTTTTTTTTGAATTCGGTTTGTTTGATTTAAATTTATTATCTTATTTTTAATATATAAGGTTTGTAAAGACTAATAAAGGCTGATGCTCACCAAACTTCTATTTTGTCTAAGTATAAGAACTACACAGACAAACAGCTTTCGGAAGGAAGGAGTTTCTATCTCGGAAGCAACATTGCTTCCGAAGAGTAACTCACTTCTACTGAAGGTTGTACAAGACAAAGCACTTCGAAGACCAACACTTAGATTCAAAGCTTCTGAAGAACTAAGGCTTCCGAAGATTCTTCTCCTATCCTCTCAAGACAAAGACTTCCGAGGTTTATCCTCTGACAAAGACTGTAGCTGATTACTTTTATAGTACAAAAGGGACTGACACAAGACATGCTGGTCTGAGTAAAAACAAAAAGAACATACCGATAGTCAGACAAAGCACCTTACTTCTCTTCCTCAGCATTAAATGCAAAAGATCAACTCAAGCTTGAAGATCATTACATTAAATGCGTTTTGTATTTAGCTAGTCTTTGTAAAGTCAATGTCTATATTTGTAATAATTGTAATTGAGTGTCTTATCCTGTTAAGACACTCTACTTACTAGAATAAGCTTTACTTTATGTATTGTCTAGTATACCCAACGTGTATTCCTACGTGTATACGGTTGTAGCCTTGGCTATATAACTCTCATTGTAAACCTGTTTAGGTGTGTGTATTGTTGCTTGTTTGCTTACATTTTTAATACTTTGAGAGAATATATCTTTGAGCTTGAATTTGCTCTTGTGTTCTTACTGTCATTCAAAGATTATTTACTTACCATTGAG